>CM066977.1:8480317-8802817 GCA_033971965.1 Cucurbita ficifolia
CTTTGAAAAACGAGCGTCTTGTGCGTTTTCCTTTGAAAATATATTTTTCGGAGATAGTATCAAACGACATGAATGTGTCAATATTGCACCCCCAACTCGTGAGTTGGAGGTTTGAATATGGAGATGCTCTCCAATACAATATCCGTAAATGACTCGACATGTTCATAGGAGAGTCATACCTCGATATTACTCGGATGGATAGATGTCTGAGGCGTTCAAAGAATAAATACAACTCATGGATCGATTCTTGATAAACGTGTTCGAGCAAACATAGGGTCGATGACATCATACAACTAAGGATGACATCTTGAAGCGTGGATCATGTTGATGGAAATGAAGATGTCAAGATGAGATGTGAGACTATTTTCGATATACCTTGGGCTAAAGTAGAGGTAAGGTCGAGTTGGATGACTTGGCCTATAGTAGACGCAAGTAAGTCAGAGTCGCAACGAGTGGACATGCATACACAAGTGGCTTATGTTGCTGAACAAACTTAGTTTCCTTATGTATTGTGTTCTATCAACAAAGTAGAACCTTGCATAAGGTTCGACGAAGCTGCAAAGTTTAATGAAAAATAGAAATAGGGCTTAAATTTTCCTAAGACTTATTCTGAGAGTGTTAAGATCATGACGCTACGGGGTACACTAAGATATGTTAGTGTGCAAGCATGAAATGCTTTATATAGCTTAAATATGCATGTTTAGGATATTACTGTGAATTGAAATGATAAACATGATGTATATGTTGTTTGAGAATGTCTGAAATGCCTATAGAAACAGAATTTAGGTTGAGAATGTGTAGTTGGATTTCACTATAGAAAGGGAGGTTACTTGATTTTCTAAGTTAAAACAATTGTTTCATTTTATCCCACTTGAACAGTTCGAAATCCGTTGAAAAATACATTTTTTTATGGCTCGAGGTAGGCTTTTCTATTGATCCGGCTTCGGTATGATATGCTCAGACCCTTTCTTATTACTTTCTCTTTGGGAGTGTTTTAAGGTTAGTATGGGTATCTTTTAGTTAGTTTAAATTATTTAAAGTAAGTTTAAATTATTTTATGCAAGAGTAGGTGAGCCAATTTTGTTAGTAGAATTCTAAACTTAGGTAGCATTATATTTTAGAGAACAACGTTAAGCTAGCATTAAGGGGTCGTAGTAGCTTCAGCTTAGGCTAACCAAGTAAGCCGCTCTACTATCGATTTGGTTTGAAGAATTTTTTTTTATGTATGATGACACGTGTCATATGTGTTATGTTATGTTTTGGTATATGATATGCCAAATAATATTATGGTATAAATGAAATGTCATGTTATGTTACGAGAAACTATGTTAAGTTATGAGATGTCATGATATACTATGATATGTTATGTTGTTAGGTTGTGCTATGCTATGACATGTCAAGATATGTTTTGAAATGAAGAAATCTATGATGCACAATCCTCTTCCATGATTTGAAAGTTATGTTAGGAAGAAATGATTTAATAAGAGTCACATAATTACCGAGTTTAATATGTGATGAAAGAATGGGGTTGTCTTGGGTTATTTATTATGTCACAATAGAAAGTATAGGGACCTCATGCAAAATTTTATATTCACGCCCACCAGGATACTTCCTGTTTATGATGAGTACATGCCCGTACACTATGAGACTTAAATGACCTTCATGTTTACCATGATGCTACGACGATCGCTATTGCCTCCGGCTGTCCTGCAACAATCCAGTGAGTGCTAGCCTGACTAGCAGGCCGAGGGAGCGTTCGAACCTACCTGATGGGCCCATGCTTGCACGTGTAGGCCGTGTGTAGAGAAATACTACAAATCTAACTTAGCTCAGACTGGAAAGTTGCCTAAGAGAATGAAATGATGTTTTAAAAGATAGGTCCCTCATGTTGTATGTGATTGCATTCTCGACCCCAATGTAAACTAGCTAAGTTTAAAGAACTAAAAAGTTAGTTCACCTCAGAACTCAGATATGTGGTATAGTATATCCATGATGCTAGAAAAGATGAATAACTTCCTGTCCCCAATTGGATTTGATGAAAGAAAGAAAATGATGTCCAGACCCCGATTTTGTTTGTGTCAAGCAAGAGCATTTGTTTGTAACTTTGAGGCCTCCCAGATAGTTGTAGAACCTAGGCTTTAACTTTCTAAAGTTCAGATGAGATGGTAATAACTTACTAGGTCAAGGATGTGATTAGAGTCTACAAATAGTTTACTTACTTAGTATGTTTATACTAACCAAAAACTATTTTTTTTTAGGGGACTACATATTGATGGCAAAGGTGAGGGAGTGATCAGGAGCTATGCGGTCACAAATGACGGTCATCGTGGGGCGTTAGTCCTATGTGTTAGGGGTTATTGTCCTTTATTTTTGTGTACCGCTCCTTGATCTTTATTTTGTAATAAACTTTTAAACTAACACTTTAATTTTTAAATATTTTGTTTCCGTTTATTTAAATGTTTTGATGTTTGTTTTTAAACTTGTGCGAAATTTTATTGTATTTTTCATTCTCAGTCATATCGCGATCTGTGAATCAAAAACTTCAAAACTAGGTCGTAACATGTGTTTTGGAAGGTTTTGAGTATGGCATGGAACCAAATATGCAAATAATGGAATTTCTATATAATTTCCAATGTTGTTGCTATGGCTCCATTCAACTGCATATTAATGACGATTTCTTAACTTCGTTGGACAAGTTTAGTAATCTTGACAACCGTTAGGAGTTTTAGGAAAGCATATAAGAATTTGAGGAAGACCTTAAAAACTTCATTCACATTCATCTCAATGTCATGATTTTGCAATAAAAGAATAAAATCTGAGTTGCCCTTCCTTTTTGGGTGTTAAAATTTTATTATAAAAATGAAGAAAAGTAGACAGCAAAAATAAGGCATCTTAAAGAGAAGAGAGAAAAATGGGTTTGAATTCATCAGACATTGGATGTTTAGTGTTCATTGCCATTTTATTTTCCGTTCCTAAATGTTATTCTCAAACTAAAGTGTTCAATATTATCAATTTTGGTGCAACACCGGATGGAAAAACGGATTGCACTAAGGTAAAATTTTACTTTTAATACTCATTCAAAAAAAAAATTGTTCTTTATTTACAATAATATTTGTATCTGTGTCATATCTTGGTAACATTTTTGTTTCTCGCTTTATATTTATTTTTTAAAATTTTTTGAAAAATAAAAGCCTTAGAAGCATTATTTTAGAAATACCATGATACAATTTTTGGAAACAAGATAATTTAGTTTGTTATGCTATTTTGTTGAAAGTAGATCATAAGAAGTTACTTGGTTTGTATAGGCGTTAAGTGAGGCATGGAGGGAAGCTTGTGGACATAACGGACATAGTGTAGTTTTAGTACCAGCGGGGAGGTTCCTGGTTTTGCCGTTGGTGCTTGAAGGTCCATGCAAAGGATCCATTGGTCTGCTTATCAATGGTGAACTGTTGGCTCCTGCCAGCAATAATTTCGCCACCGGTGGATACTGGCTGAGTATCTCCAAAGTCGACAACTTTTTCGTTGACGGTTCTGGCAGCTTGAACGGTGGCGGTTCTTCAGCTTGGCCTTCCGACACTTCTAACCGTCCAATTGTAAGTCCATTTTTAGGTTTAAGTGATAAAAAAGAAATTGATATGTTAGGTTGATAGTTAAATGATGCTATCGTTTTACATTTAAAACTACACCAAAATATACATATGTATAATCTAACGTTTGATTCAATGTAGTTAATGAAACTTTCTAGTGTCAACAATGCAAGAATTTCAAAGATAACATCGTCCAATAGCAAATTCTTCCATTTTGGTGTGCATGGATGTCGTGATGTCACGTTTGACCACGTTACAGTGATAGCTCCAGAAGACAGCCCCAACACAGATGGAATTCACGTTTCCAAGTCAAGTGGTGTCAATATTATGCATTCAGTGATTGGCACCGGAGACGATTGCATCTCTATTGGCCCTGGAAGTAAATTCATCAACATAACAGACGTCCACTGTGGTCCAGGTCATGGAATTAGCATCGGTAGCCTCGGAAAGTACCCAAATGAAGAAGATGTCTCTGACGTCATAGTAAGAGACTCTACATTTGTTGGCACGGACAACGGTGTGAGAATCAAAACATGGTCATCTTCACTTTCTAGCGTGGTTAGTAAGATCACTTTTCTCAATCTCCAAATGAAGGAGGTAAAAAATCCTATTATCATTGATCAGAAATATTGCCCTCACTGCAACAAAGATGAAAAGGTATATATATTCAAATTTGAAAGTCGTTAGGTTTTAGTAAAACCGAAAATGGTATTATAATGAATGGTTTGTTGTTGACAGAGTAAGTCAAGAGTGCAGATTCGAGACGTGAGATATGAAGGTATAAGGGGGAGTTCAACATCCCAAGTGGCAGTAAGTTTTGAGTGCAGCCAAGTTTTTCCATGTGAAGGCATAGTGTTGCAAGACATTAATCTCTCCTTCAATGGTGATGGCCAACCAACTTCCATTTGTCACCATGTGAAGGGCTCAGCTTTTGGCAAACAATTTCCTTCCTCTTGTCTTTAATTACTTTTATGTTTTTTTTTTTGTTCTTAATTAATCTAGATGGTAAGGATTTCATGAATCTAGGCCAACCAAAATTCCATAAAAAGTGGAATCCAAGGCTTAAAAATTTTGTTTGAAAATCCATTTTTTTTTTAATTATTTTATTTGGAATCAAATATTTTTTAGATTGGAAAGAATTTTATGATTAAAGTTCAAAAGAAAAAAACTTGAATGGAAGGAAATAATGTTAGAAGAAAGAGAAGTTGATAAGATAAAACACTATGACCTTAAGAACAACTAAATATGAGTCTATGAAAGAAAAGCCGAGGGACACTCGAGCCTACAAATTTGAAAATCGTTTGTTTTATTCTATCATTAATTTTTGCTAAGTATTTAGTTAATAGTCACAAAATTATTGAACTTGGTTACATCTAAATTGGATAGTCCCTCATCCCTTCTCATGACCGGTTTATGGAATTGTGCCTTTGGCTCTTGACCCATTTCTACACACTATAGTAACTCCTCATATAACCACACATGTCATCTTATGTTATTTTAGTCAAGCTCAATAGTATGTGTTTATAGATACCGACCACGTGGAAGGAGCACTACTAGGTTCGACTTAGGTCACTGAGTAGTGCTACTTAAGGTACCGATGGAAATAGAAGGAAATCGGGTTTTAGTGTACCCTTCACGTTGCTAGCAACCTTGTAAACTTTCTTAACTTTTCTTGGATGACATGAAGATTTACTAGGTTCTTAGGGCATCTAGATGGTTCAATTCTTGAACTCACATATTTAAGACATTCTAGACGAGTTGTTCAGGGCTTGTCTAGTTTTAGGAACACTAAGGTCTTTACATCTGATCGTTTCTCACGATCCTAGGGTTCTAAGTCTACTAGAAAACTTTTTATCTAGGTCAAGGTAAAATCATCCTAGCTCTAGTGCTCTATCCTTAACTCAATACATTTATGCCTACTTTAATAGGGAGATAATGCTATCAATCAATTAGAATAAAGAATTCATTCTCTAAGTATACAAGCAAGCTCAATTAGGTAATAATGTCCATCAATAATCTGGAGCACAAATTCATTCTCAAAAAGCATACATACAAGCTCACCAAAGAGATAATATCCATTAACCACATTGAACACAATGAAAATAATTCAGAATACATACAAGCTCACCGAAGAGATACTATCCATTAACCACAATGGAAATAACTTAGAAAACTTGCATTTTAAAATTCTCATACTAAGGCCATTTAACTCCTTTTTCACATCATAAATTGCATTCTCATACAAACTACCCTTCTAAAGTCCTAATTGTGCACAACCTTGAAAATGAAAAAAAACAGCTATGGCAGTAGCGGTGGTGGAGGAATCTTCAAATCCATGTGGGTAATTAAGAAATCAATTAGGTGACTTTGTGAGTCATTAAGCTTGACTGAGTAATTAGGAAATTAGTTATTGTTTGCTCCTTAAAATAGTATTCAAATGTAAGGTTGATTCACACCAACAAAAAAAGAATTGAAAAAGATAGTGGGTTCTCCAATACAAAGAAACTCTCCTTTTTTATTTTAGTTATTTGTTTTCTGTGTACTTCAATCAATGGTCAAAACCAACATTTGGTATTAGAAATAAGATGCCCAAACAAATGTCATCACCATAAAAAGTCACCGGAAGAGATGTGACAAGGATAAAGAGAAGGAAATAGGGGAGTATAACACTCCAGTACCCGTTACTCATGAAGAGTAACTACCCAACATGGTCCATAAAGATGCATGTTAATTTACATCCATAAGGCGTGTGGGACACATCGAGCATGGTGGCGACATTTAGGAGCATAAGGATATGATGACTCTTGCTGCCATCTACCAAGTACTCTATGAGGATGTCCTTCTCATGTTGGTAGAGAAGGATTCGACAAAGGCAACATGGGAGACGTAGCAAATAGTGCATTTGGGTGTGGAACGGGTCAAAGAAGCAAAGGTGCAAACCCTAAAAAGTAAGTTCAAGGCTATATGCATGAAGGACTGTGAGTTGATAGAATACTTTGCCGTGAACTGTACAACAATCATCATCAACATCCATTCACTAGGCAGCACGGTTGAGGAGATTTCCATCATCAAAAGGTTGCTTCAAGTTGTCCCCCTAAGATTCAAACAGATTGTTTGTAGCACCCGAGTTTAAAAAAAAAAAAAAATAAACAGGGTCACAACCGGAGCAAACTAGTCATTTTGCCCTATTATTACTTGAGGGGTCTGATTTGATTGGGTCATAATCCCAAAAGAGAAAGAAGAGGGGAGAGAAAGAGGAGAAAGAAGAGGGAAAGATTTTTAGGGTTTTTGAGGTAGGAGGAGGAGATCGGATCAAAACCAACACCGGAGATCCGAGTCCCCAATCTAAACCATCAAAAGTGTGAGGCAAGGTGCTCTCATGAATCGCACCTTCCTATTTCGTCAAAATGTCCAAGAACTTCAGGTTAGTCCGCGAGTGCCTAGATCGAGAAGTCATCAAGATTTTCGTGTATTAGCGATGTTTCGAGTTGATCCTTGGACTCTTACCCTCAACAGTGATCTGGTTAAGTTCCGGAGTGAAGGCGGCCAAGGTTGGTGTTCGAATCGGAGTTTCAAGAAAACGTGATTTTCGGTAAGAACTCGTGCTTTCTTCGAATTCAAACTCGAATGTTAAGATATGTGAGTATCAGAAAAATATAAGAAAATTGTTTCGAAGGAGTAGAATATGAGATCGACAAGGTTCGTGAAGAAAATTTGTTGAATCGGATTACGGCTTGGAAGATAAAAAAATCGGAAGAAAATAGATCGAAACGCGAAAGAGGCTAACATTGGAATATTGAAACACGCAAGAGGGAGGGAGGAGACGCCGCCACGCGTCGGCTAGCGGACGGAGGAGCACGGTGGAACCGGTGATCGACAGGTGGCGGTCACCGACTGGTGAGGCGCATCCTCACCCGGCAACGGACACGCGTCAGGCACGCAGATCTAGGCCGGCCCGACCCGGCACCGCACGCGAATCGCTCCACCCGTAAACCACCCGACCCGACGCCTCTAACCCGCGACTACTCGGTAAGCCGCGCATGGACACACGCGCGTAGAATCCCTCCAGGGCGCGTGTAGGCGTGCGAGTCACTATTTTCTTTCCGTTCGGTCTCCGTTTGCTTGTTGTTCGCCCCGATTTTGATACTGACCTTATTTTATGTGAATTAGGACCTATCAAGGAAATTCCAGAATTTTTGGAACCTCTTCGGCAAATAATTTGAGCTTGGGAAGACACGCGTCAACCAGGTAAGTAGCCATTTGGATTCCCATGAGTAGTACTTGTAGGAACCGATTGGAATAAGCATGCATGCTATCATACCCATAAACCTAACTAGCCGAACCTAGCATATTAGTATGGAAACCATGAAGATGAAATAAATAAGAAATCTATGGCTTCTAGATATGAATGATTATGTAATCTGTTTAGATTGAGATTCTGATAATGTATGTATGCATGAGAAGGATGGGAAACTTGTGCAATCTGCACTCTGGGTGACGATGGACGTTATCTTCCCGTTGAGCACGTTTGTTAATATTGCATGAACTGCTGCGTGTTAACTCCTATGCATGATGATTGCTTGTGTTGTCTTTGTTGTTGAATAGGAAGAAATTATGAGCTTAGATTAGGGTGCTTGTGACTAAGTAGGCTAGACGAGACCCTAGATTGGGGAACCTCTAGAATACCGTACATTTAGACCCACGAAACGATCACTAGCTGATCCAGAGCCTAGAATTCCAAACCCGATAGGTTTGTGAGACCTTGCACGAGAATCCTAGAGATGCATGAATCCAAGTCTAAGCCACCAAGTTCCACCCTAGAAAGAATAGTAGGTCACCACGGTAACTGTAGGTAGCCCGCTAGAGTTGAGCAGTGTGGATAGTGTCATCAGAATCTCCACTTCCCTCTCTGCTCCGATACCGTACCGTCGAGACAGAGCTCCGTACGGAGATCGTTGAGCCTGGCAGATCCGGACAGGGAAGTGTGACAGGTGCCCAGACCTAGTGGTGATAGCTAAGGGGTCTTCTGAATAGGACTCTTGGGCCGTAGAAACCCGTCCCTGAGTGGGGGATGTGGAACCACTAGGATGACTTAGTAGCTGACCGACACACAGGGGGTCGCACCCCGAATTTAGTGGATGTATGGTCCCGTGTGAGGGTTGTCAGCTAACCTCCATGGATGATGTTTAGAGAGAGTTATGTATTCAGATCCAGCCATACGATCCCCTTAGATTTACTTATGAGGTCGCGCCTCACCTCAAGACACTGATCATTCCACTACATAAGATGGGCAAGCCTCCTAAGATACAGAAAAGAGAGTTGTAGCGAAATTCGCACTCACGAGAACCTAGAGATAAGACCGTGTATACCTACTAAGATAAGGATGTGAAAAGAGCCTACAAGTAGGTTGCTTACTGAGTATATTTTTATACTTACCCCTTTCTCCCCTTTTTTTTCAGGTACCAGTCGATACGGGGAGGTGTTCGAGAGCTGCACTGTCACAGAGGGGTGTCGTTCCAGAGCGTCTGTCCCTTGTCGGTCTTTTAGAGTCCTTTGTCCGTTTTCATGTTTGGAGTCTTTTGTATTTCATTTTATATTTGTAATTCCCATTTGTAACATTTGACTTCGATTTTATATTTAATTTTGGTGTCCTTGATTTTCTTTTCTTGTTTTTAAATTTTGCTAGATTTTTACCTTCTATTTTATTTTCTTTTGAATTTTATTTGTTTTTGATTTCGTCTTTTCAGTCACGATTCGTTTTTTTTCGAAGCCTTGAAAATCAGGTCGTGACATTGTTACCTCCATCGAGTAGTTTGGTGACCTCAAGAGCATGTCAATTGAGGAGGTCATTGGTCGTCTTAAGTTCATGAGGAGAGACTTCATGGCTACCGCGATAGAGATTAGGAGAAACACCTCTTACTCACACAAAAGAAGTGGCTTACACAGAAAAAAAAAATTTCAGTTGATTCTTCCTTTTCAGTATAAAGGGACGCAGCGGCCACAACAAAGAAAATAGAGGTTGTGGACATGGTTACAGTCGTGGCCACGGACGTGATGGCAAAGGAGGCTGTGATAATATCTCCCAAACTCATGACAATATCATCTCCTTGAAGAACAAGGCATGATCAAGTGTTACTCTTGTGGAAAATGCGAGCATTATGGAGCGGAGTGCTGCAACATCATCTCCTCACATTCATGCATGACAAAGAGTTTGCACTAATGTTGGCCGAGAAGATGTTAAACCTCTTGTTTCTCAATGAAGAGAAGGTTATGAAGAAGATTGAGAGGAGACCAACATGTGGTACCTAGACAATGAAGCGAGCATTGACATGACCGGAGATCGAACAAAGTTCAAAGAGATTTATAAGAAACTCATTGGAAATATGAAGCTTGGCAATAGATCAATTACACCGATCCAAGGCAAATGATCCATCTTGGTCTAATGCAAGAATGAAGATCAATGTCTACTGACTATGTATATTACATCCCAAGCTTGAAGACTAATATTATTAGCCTTGGTCAAATCACAAAAGAAGACAAGAGAATTGAGTTAGTCAACTTGTTCCTTAAGATGTTTGATAGAAATAGAGTCCTAAAATGGACAAAAAGCTCCTTATATTAGATATTAATGAAAGATCATTAACATTTTTCATAACCCTCCATTAGCATTGGTGGAAAAATAGGAAAGTAGAAACTAGTGGTTTGGTAGAAGAAAGAATCGAAGAACAAAGCTAAGAAGAAGTCGGAGGCTACTTTAGTCAACGAAGTACAACCTACAAGTCAGTGTTGTAACGGATCAAAAAAAAAAAAAAAAAAGAGGCGAGTCGTCGGCAGGACCGAAAACTCCGGCGAACGCCGGAGTTTTCGTTCGCACACGACCCACAAAGGGCAGGCGAAGTCGGGATCGCAGAGGAAACACGAACCCGACCTTCAGCCACCCCGAGATCACCTGTAAGGAAGGAAAAAAGGAAAAGGAAAAAGGGAAAAACGAAGGAAGAGGAAAAAACCGACGAAACTCCGGCGAGGCCCAAACCTTACGAAATCGACGTCAAACTTCAATCTCACGTAACGAAAGTAATCCCAGAGCCTTTTACATACACCGATGATAGATTTAGGCGAGTCCTACACGTTGTACACCGCCAGCAAGGAAGATAGAGCGTCGGATTCCCAAACCCTCTCAGATCTGGGAGTGTTAGGCCATTACGTTCCAAACCAATCCCAAAAACGAGATTAGGGGAAGAAGGAGACTCGGAAATGGAGAAAAGGGAGGGAAAAAGGACGGCGAATCGACGTCACGGAGGGAGAGGACAGTCGCCGGAAATCGGCGAGGAAGCCGGGCGAAGAAGACGAAGTCCGACCCGAACGTCAGACCCCGCGACCCGAACCGAACCCAACCCACGCCGACCCAATTCGGTCGACGAAACCTCCCGCAGCCCAAAACGTTTCGGCCCAGCCCAGAAAACTAGTTAAGGCCCAGCCCACCTACACAGCCTCCAGCTTGGGCCGACCCGTCGCTCGCGGCCAACCTAGACCCGCGCGCTCGACCCAAAAACCCGCGCCTCGACTCGGACCGTTGTACGTGTCATTCTCTGGTTGTGCCACGTGTCACCTCGACAGCGCGACACCCCTCGGCTCGACGGCGGCTTCTCGGCTCGACGACGGCTTCTCGGCTCGACGGCGGCTTCTCGGCTCGACGGCGGCTTCTCGGCTCCGGCGGCTTCTCCAGCTCGGGAAACCTGTTTCCAACCCGTTTGTCACTGTTCCGACCCTCCCGGACCTGGTTTCGGCCCCGTTTAAGGTAAATTAGACCATTTTAAGGATGTATGTCACAATTTCAAGTTGGATATTTATGATAATTGTGAAATACTAACGAAGGTGTCGAATGATCCAATAGGAACCAACCACCCACGGAAGCGTAGGACGTTTTACGAGGAGCTAGGAGCTTACGTTATATTTTAGGGAGTACTTCGGCTAAGGCCTACCAAGTAAGTGGCTCACCCCGTCGTAGGATCACGCGTTGTTGTTGTGTGATGACACGTGCCCGTGGTTTCGCACGTGTCATTAAATAGTGCATTGAATTGTGTGTTTAAATACGTACCTATGTGAACGTAATTGTATGCTATGTATGCTATATATGCTTTGTAATCTGATACGATATGTAATGCATGTGACGTTAAGTTGTTCTTGAATGGTTGTGACATGATTGTGTAGAATGTTGAATATTAATTGCATGAATTGTATGACATGAAATAAGGTAGATACATGAGAACAAAACCCCAATAGAGTTATGTATGGTACGTAAATAGGGAACGAGGTTGACATGTTTGCATGGAACGTAACTGAGGGGTTATGTTCACTAATGATAATATTGTATTAATGGGGACCTCATGCATTGTGTGTGTTCATGCATCTGGGGGGATACCCCCATTCCATCACGAGGGTACGGACGCGTACACCCAATGGCAGGGCAACGATCGTTACGTCTCGCGTAACGCTGCCGTGACGGTTACTAGTTCTAACGGGTCCCGACATAAGGGGCTCCCAGAGTATGCCCACCGGGTAATGAAAGTGGCCCAGCGGTGTGCGAACTAGCTGGTGAGCCCATACTCGCACTTATGGGCTGTGTGTAGAGTATATGGTACACGTCCAGAGTTACCTGTTAGGACAGCACCGTAGGAAAAACGAAACGAAACGAAAGATAGGTCCCATCATTTCATTGCTTGTGATTGTTGCATAACCCCGATAGGGGGGTCACTTACTGAGTATTCTAGAAATACTCAAGCCTCGTGCTATATTTTTTTTCCAAATAAGGGTAAGGCACCCATGTGAGATCGTCGGCGGCATCTTTCACCCCGGGACCGTGGCACATGCATAGGGCAGTCATCTTTCTTTTTGTCCCTTCATAGTATAGGTTAGTATAAGCTGAATTCGTTTTGGGTGATTAGTTTAGGCTAGTATAGGTTGAATTGTATTTGCATAATAAACCTTAGGGTAGGATAAGAGATTTATTTCGGTTTTGTTCTTTTTCCTTTCTTTCCCTTGTATTTTTCTTTCACGAGGTAATAAAAGGCGAGTGTAGGTCGCATTAATGATACAGGGCCCACTTAATGTTTATTCCGCATTTCAAAGTGTATTAATGACCTTAGACAAAATAGGTAAAATATTAGGGTCGTTACAGGTGTGCTTCATCAGACTTATCAACTCAACAAATAAGGCCTAGAGGAAGGTCACCAAGGCATAATAAAAATAGGGCATCAAACTTGTCATCTCAACCAAAGAGGCTGAGAGGCCGGCCTAAAATGTAGGAAGAACCCAATGAGTTTCAGAGAATAATGGAAGAAATTGGGTAGAAAATTTGTTAGTGCTTTCTCCTCTAAAATATTCTTTAAATGTATTTTACATTCACAACAACAAAAATAATTGAAAACATTATGACTAAGATTCTTTGGTACAAAGAAATTCTCCCCTCAAGTTATTCTTTATACTTAAATTATTTGTTTAGGGCTATTATTTCTAAGAATATTAATATTTGGGACGAATATTTGTCATTTGTAGAGTTTGCATAATAGACCAATTCATAGTACCACTCATTGTTCTTTTTTGAAGTTTTTGATGAATTTAATTTACTTACGCTTCTTGATTTGCTTCCTATTCCTTCTAATATTTTTGTGAGTGAAGCAACCACAAGTAAGACAGATTTGATCAAAATGTTGCACAAAGAGGTGAAGGAGAGAATTGAGAAACAAAATTTTCAAGTTGTTTCAAGAATTAACAAAGGACACGAGGAACTCATTTTTTAAATCGGTGACTCGTTTGGATACATTTTCGCACGGAGTGATTCTTATCTCAAAGGAAAACAAAGTTACATCCAAGTGGGGATGACCCTTACTAATTTCTTAAAATAATTAATATTAATGCCTACAAAAGTGATCTTCTAGGAGAATTTTTAGTACCTTCTCATTTCAATGATGATGTCTTGAGTTCTTTTGATGTAGGTGATGATTTTACCGATACGAGGATGAATCCTTTTAAAGAGGGGGAAGATGATAAGGATCATGGGGTACCCAATGTTCCAAGTGGACCTATTACACGATCTAACACCAAGAAGATTCAACAAACATTCATTCTTCATCTACAAAATTGGATAGGCTCGATTCAACCTCCATTTCATGTGTTACAAGTCGATTCGATTGAGAAATGATCATTTGGAGCTTTAAAAGTGAATATTTGCACGAACCATGTCAAGGACTAGGTTGCTATAAATAACACTTGATAGATAATTTATTTGCGGACTTTATTTATTATTTTAATTCCATAAGTTTTTAGTAGGCAAAGGGGTGGAAAGTTACTTGTCAAAATGACCATAACTTTTTTGAGTGGATATTTGAAGGGCGGTGGGGAGTAACTTACCCGTCATGGCCACCAACTTCTTTTAGTTGGCATTTGAGGAGTTGAAAGTTTCATTTGTTAAGAGTCTATGAATACCCACATATTAGTATGCAAAAGCAGATTTTTTATGAATGAAATTGAGCTCACAATTGGAGACTTTCACCCTTAGAAATTTGAGGATCATTTTTTTCATTTTTATGTTTCAACCAATTCTTGTTGTAGATGGTATTTGAGTCATTCAATCAAGTCTTGATCAAGTTTGATTGTGGAGTGACTCAATTTAGAACAAGGTTTCAAATCTTGTTTCGAGATCTTTGATCTTGAGAGGAAATCTAATTATACTCTTATTAACTCTTGGTTTATCCGAATATTGCATAGGGAGGTGTTAGTTTCTTTGATTCAAAAGTTCTTTCTTCAACAAAAGCTTAGATCGTTGCGCTGAGGATTAGAATTGCCTTATCACAAGGCCATGTTATGATTGTAGAGAATAGGTCTCATCATTATATGTGTGATTGCATTACTAACCTCAATAGTGGGGTGACTTACTGAGTATTTCTTATGATACTGAAGCCATGTGCTACTCTTATTTTTTAGGCAAAGGCAAAGCTCCATTGCATGGATGACCGTGAGTGCTAAAACAACCATGGAAGTCAAGATAAGGCAATAGTATACCTTGATTTTCATTTAATAGTTGATAGGTGGTTCTTCAATTTCTATTAAAAAACTATATTATTTTTATTTTCTTGTTTTAAATTAAATGTGTAAGTCCATGGCTTCATTTGAAATGTTTTATTTTAATTTTATGTATATGTTATTTAAGTTATGCATGTTGTGACATTTCTAATTTAGACAAGAAAATTAAGGGCATTATAGTTGGTATCAGCCCTAAGTTTTTAGGTCCTGTAGACCGACCTACGATGTAGGCCAAGCATACTTCCATGATCCTCCAAAAGACATACTGTCACTATATTTTTATAAAGATAATAGTTTGTTTAGTTAAATGATGCATGTTGTTGATTGGTTATGATAATGCAAAGTTACACATGTTAAGTCAAGTATGTTAATATGATTATGATAATGCAAAGTTGTCATGACGTATTTGATGTATTTATGAGATTGAGAAGAGGAGTATGTAATGTATGTAAGTTGAGTATTATAGACTTAGTACGTTATGTACTGTATATAGATTATGTCACCTAGAGGTCAAGGAAGAAGGCATAAAGGATGACCCCCTATAGAGGTAAAGACAGGGATAGAAGAAGTCCGATCTGCAAGGGATCAATGAATCACCCTGATGAAACGGGGTCACCACCACTGCCAGTGGCACCCCAGGCCACACCAGATCCCACAACTACCCTAATGGGAGAATTACTGCAAGCAATTATGCAAACAATTGTAACAACTCAACAGGTTAACGCTTCACCGTCAACCAGAAAGGCAATATACTTGCGAGACTTTAGGGGGGATGACCCTCATATCTTTAGTGGGACTATGGAGGATCCATAGTGGCACAGTTTTAGTTGTCGTCAATAGATACAGTGTTCGAGCTGATGAATTGCTCAGATGATCAGAAGATATGATGTGCAGTATTCATGCTGTGAGGCAACGCAGAGTTATGGTGGGAGTTTACCTACAAGTTTCTTAGTCATGAGGGAGATGTAATCTCGTGGCTGGACTTCAAGAATGCCTTTTGGGAAGAACATTACTCGGAAGATTCTCGGCTCCACAAATAGCAAGAGTTCACACAATTGATTAAAAAAGGACGTTCAATCACTACGTATGCAAGGGACTTTATGAGAATGAAATGATTCGCTCCAGAGTTGGGACAAAAACAACGTTATGACCAGATTGATCCACATGGCCAACCTCCTAACAGATATCGCAGGGATCCTAGGCGTAGTCAACAACCATGCCGATATGAGACTAGTGAAGATGAGAGACCTAGATGCAATGAATGTCAGAAAAATCATTGGGGGCAATGCTTGGCCTGCACTAGAGCAAGTTAATAGTGCGGATAAGAAGGCCATATGGCCTGAAATTGCTTAGGGGGTCGCTGGATAATCTTGGTAACCAGCAAAGGGGTCCGACCAGCATGAATCTTGGGGGAATAGCTCAAAGAAACTTCTTGACAACGGAGCTCTACACTACCATGTCACTTAATGAACGAATGTCGTTAACGATCGTCATCAACTTCATGGCAAAGAGTCTACACCCTTGCTTCCTTTACACGTTCCACACCCACATGTATTGTTTGCAGCGTCTCTCATGCTACCTTTATCGAGTCCTTCTCTACAAACATGAGAAGGACGTACTTGAGAGTGTTTGGTAGATGACAGCCATGCTGCGTAGTTACTCTTCGTGAGTAACTGTTACTAGAGATACATCCCTTCCTTTCTGATCCTTATCATTGTCAAATCTCTTCGATGACTTTGTCTGTGTTAAGAATCACGGATCTCCACAATGGAATGATATTGTCCACTTTGAGCATAAGCTCTCCTCGCTTTGCTTTTTGTTTCCCCAAAAAGACTCATACCAATGAAGATGTATTCCTTACTTATAAACCCATGATCAATCCCTTAATTAACCAATGTGGGACTCCTATCCCAACAAGTCTCAACAATCCCCTCCTCCAACAAAGTATACCATAGAGCCTCCCCTTAATCGAGGCTCGACTCCTTCTTTGGAGCCCTCGAACAAAGTACACTCTTTGTTCTACACTTGAGTCATTTTTCACTGCACTTTCTAGACTCACAACTTCTTTGTTCGAAATTTGAGGATTCTATAGACTTGGCTAAGTTAAGGGCAGGACTCTGATACCATGTTAGAAATCATGGACCACCACAATGGTATGATATTATTCACTTTGTGTATAATCTCTCATGGCTTTGTTTTTTGTTTCCCCAAAATGCCTCATACAAATAGAGATTTATTCCTTACTTATAAACCCATGATCAATCCCATAATTAGCTGACATGGGACTCCTCTCTCAACAAACCTCAAGATGTGTAACCCTTCGACACTCTTGACAATCCTACTATAAAATTCATGGTTATATTTTATGTATTTTGACTGAGGAAATCGACGATGGTGAGAGAAAATCGTTGACGGAGGAAAAAGAGCCAAAGAAAATTTGTTGGAAGAAGAATGAAAACAGAAAGTGTAAGAAAATAACAGAGAGAACGAAAGCTTGAGATTTGACTTTGCTGAAAAACACGGTGCTAATGTTTCTCATTTAATTTGATTATCTAAAACAAATTACATTCTAAAATTGGCGGAAGTGGCCAAAAAATCTTGCGCCTAAAGATGAACCAAATGGCTAGCTAAAAATACGCTCTTTCATTCTACGTGTTAATTCAGATAGCCTAAAAACAAAATTCAACTAACGAAGTTTAAGGAAAACATGAATAACCTAAATAAAGAAAATCACAGCCTTTTATGTAACAATCTCCTCCTAAAAGCTGTGGTATAATATCTACCTTATTATTTGAACTCCGATCTTTGAGCGGAGTTCCTCAAATTTTATCGGCGCCAAAGACTTGGTGAAAATGTCTCCAAGCTATTTCTTTGTTTGGATGAAGTCAATCTTGATAAGCCCCCGATCTGCACACTCCCGGATGTAATGGAACCTGATCTCTATGTGCTTACTCCAGTCGTGCAAACCTGAATTTTTGATCAGGGAGATCGTAATTTTGTTGTTCACGTATAGCATTGGTGGATCGCCTTCTCTTCCGATGAGTTCTTCCATCAGCCGCACAAGCCAGGCCCCCTGTGTGCCCGTCGTCGTAGCGGCGATGTACTCTACTTTGCAAGAGGACGGAGCAACTACCTTTTGTTTAGTTGATTGCCAGCAGATCGCGCCACCTGAGAGGAAGTAAATCATCCCGTTGTTGCTCTTACGATCATCAACGTCACTGGCCATGTCACTATCACTGTAGCCGACCAACTTAAGCTTCTCATTTCCTCTCCCTACAGAGTATCTCACACCCCAACCTCTGGTTCCGGCCACATAGCGCAGGATGCGCTTGAAAGCCACGAGATGCTCCTCCCCAGGTGCTTCCATAAACCTACTCACGTATCCAACGGAATAAGCGATGTCAGGGCGTCTGTTTACCAGATAGCACAGACTCCCGACAATGCTACGGTAATTGGTGGCGTCGACTGCCGTCGTAGTGCCGGCCTTCCTTAGTTGGAGTCGAGCCTCCATTGGCGTCCTTGTAAGGTTACTGTTCGCTAGCCCAACTGTGTCCAGTAGCTTCTTCGCGTACGCACTTTGACAGATGGTGATGCCGGCAGTACTCTAGTGCACTTCGATGCCGAGGTAGTAGCTGAGCACGCCGAGATCGCTCATCTTGAAGTTCTTTTACATCTCCCTCTTGAATCTTCAAAGAACATCCATGTAGCCTCCAGTGATTATGAGGTCATCGACATACACTCCTACGATCAGCTGCTGCTCGCCGTGGTCGTGCGCGTACATGCCATGCTGGGAGGAACAACGTTTGAACTTCAGCGACAATAAGGTACTGTTGAGCTTCGCGTTCCAGGCTCGTGGTGCTTGTCGAAGCCCGTAGAGTGCCTTGCCACCGGCGCGAATACATCTTTGAAGTCCACTCCTTGCTTCTGGATATAGCCATTCGCCACTAGACGGGCCTTGTGCTTCACAACTTCTCCCTCTTCGTTCCGCTTTAGTTTGAACACCCATTTGAGCCCTATGGCTCAGTGTCCTGATGGCATGTCCTCCAGACTCCACATCTTGTTCTCAGTGATGGACACCATCTCTTCCTGCATTGTCTTCAGCCAGCATGGGTTCCTTTCTGTTTCGGCGAAGGAGTTAGGTTTATCCGCTCTGATGGCATGCAGTTCGGCCACCTCTTCTTCGAGCTCGCGCGCCGCCAGTCCCGATGGTTCACCTCCTCCCAGTAGGTCTTCAATCCTCCAATACCTGGCCGCCAGACCATTATCGTGATCGGCATTCAGCATTGAGTCCGCAGTACGTGCTATTGCGAGCTCCACTGGTTCAGGGGGCGTAGTAGGAGTTGTGGTTGGTGTTGGCGTAGGTGTGCTCGGTGCAGCTGCTGGCGGCGGTGACAGTGCCTGATGCTCCGCTCCTCCTCCTCCCAGCTCGGTGACGAGGTACTCCACTATGAATTGATTTGAATTTTAGTCTGCCTCGATCACGTCGTTCCACCGCTAGAAGGTGTTCTCATCGAAGACAACGTCGCGCGACACGTGAGCTCGCCCCCTCGCAGGATCATAGAGCCTGTACGTCTTGCTCCCGAGTTCGTAGCCAACGAAGACGACCTTTAGACAACCTTCAGCCCCTGGGATCGAGCGTGGCGAGATGGGGACACATGATCTACATGTATACGATGCAGCCGAACACTCGAAGATGATGAACCGCTGGCTTCTTGTTGTACCAGGCCTCGTGTCACGTCTTTCCGTTGAGGCTTCACGTTGGTGACCGATTGAGGAGATAGATGGCCGTTATGACCGCCTCTCCCCAGTACCTCCCAGGCATCCCGACTGTCATCAGAAGTGACCTTACCGTCCTGACGATGGTCTGATTTTGGCGCTCCACCACCCCGTTCTGCTGGGGGGAGTAGGGCGCCGTTAGGTGTCGCTTCATACCGAGCTCTTCGCAGTACTTTTCGAAGCTCACCAAGGTGACTTCTCCACCTCGGTCTGTGTGCAAGCTTGCATCTTATTCCCGTATTCGGCCTCCACTCGCGTGCGCTTAATCACCTTTTCCGCCTCACTTTTCGCTTGTAGTAGGATCAGCCACATGAAGCGGCCTGGGGTCTTAATAATAGACGCCTGTTGGCATTCCAGCCTTCCTTCTCCTTTCAGGGCCTACCCGAAAGAGAATTCAGTGTTTCTTGGTCGTGAATATCTGAATAGGACGAGCCGCCCCGTAGTTTACTTCGGAACAAAACAATTAGAATTAGGCTCGTTGAACAGGAATGTGTATTATCCATATAGGGGATCTTGCAATGGAGAAGATCCGTCGACCTAAGACGAAGAGAAGGGTCTAACGGCTCACCGACGCGGTAGGATGCCTGAGACGGAAAGAGGGTATGCCTCTGCTTGCCGATGAGACACCCGTCGCACAGCATGTTCACGCCTTTGATTGCCAGCAAACTATGCACCATCTCCTCCTTATGTAGTTTTTATAGGACCGGCTGCTTTATCTCCAACTCTAGGATGTAGAGGCAGTTTGCCCTGAGCCGAACTTGCCGATGAGACACCCGTCGTCAATCATCACAAATCCAGTGCCTCCTTTGTCACGCCCAACTAGAGCTCTGTCTTCTATCGAGATTGAAAAAGCAGCAAACATTAAAGAAAGAGATCAAAATTTTTAAATCTGGTCGCCTTATTCTATAAGAAACCGTTATTACTATTTTGGCATGGAGGAGTGCTTGAGATGGACGCATTTTCGTGCTTTGGTGCACATTTCTTCTTCCTTGAACTTGGGACCTATGTGTTGTTAAGATACGTTCTAACCAATTGAGCTAATCAGTTTGACTTATATAATCTTGACTTCTCCACAATGATATACCACTGGTAGATTAAAATAACAGAGAGAACGAGAGATTGAGATTTGACTTTGCTGAAAAACACGGTGCTAATGTTTCTCATTTAATTAGACTATTTAAAATAAATTACATTCTAAAATTGGCCGAAATGGCCATCAAATCTTGCGTCTGGCCCAAATGGCCCTTCTATTCTACGTGTATTGTTAATTGAGATAGCCTAAAAATAAAATTCAACTAATGAAGTTTAAGGAAAACGTGAATAACCTAAAGATGAATCACAGCCTTTTAACTAACAATATTCTCCTATTTCCATTCTGGCACACTAAGGGGTTGCAACAATCCCATCATTCTCTGTCTAAGTGCTTTGATTTGTTGGCATACCAGGCCTTTAAATCTTGATACATGTTGGTACCACAAGGGTGTATGGCAAATGAGAAATTATGTGCCCCACCTAGTATCTCATTTTTTATTTCGTCCACTATCAGCAGGAACAAACATCATTGGCAAAGTAATCCTCCATTAAACGATGTGGAGAAGCCATCCACTGGTCATGTCGTTACCTCATTAAGTATTTTTCCTAACCCAGGGTCTCCTACTTGTGCATCGATGATCCTTTGTCGAAGTGTGCGTTGGATTGTCAGTTTGGCTAGTTGCGCTCTGATTCCTTCCACTACCATCGTTATCCAAACTTGTTCAAAATTTTTCTATACCCGGGGCTCTCGAGTGATTAAAGCCAATGAATGAGTTTTTTTCTACTTAGGTCATCCGTGCCCACATTAGCCTTTTCGAGGTGGTATTGGATGTAGATGCCATAGTCTTTCACTAGCTCCAACCACCTTTGTTGTCTTATGTTCAATTATTTTTGAGTGAAGAAATACTTTAAACTTTTGTGGTCGGTGTAAATCTGAGTTTTTTCTCCATACAAGTAGTGTCACCATATCTTTAATGCAAATACTATCGTCACTAGCTCCAAGTCATGCGTGGCATAGTTCTGTTCATAATCCTTCAATGGTCGGGATGCATGTACAATGACATTTTTGTGCTTGATTAACACACATCCTAGGCCCTTCTTGGAAGCATCATTGTAAATTACATAGTTTTTCGTATCGTCGAGCATCGTGGGTACTGGTGTAGTCACTAGTCTACCCTTCAGATCCAGAAAGTTCTCTTCTCCCAAAAGTTTTACCAATTTTCTCTGCGGTCACCCGCAACAATTTTGACTTCGAAAATAGTCAAATTACAAAATTTGAAGTTATGTTTTAATTATTATATAATAGTTATTTGATTAATTTCATTAACAATTTACTTTATTGATTATATTAAAATCTAAAGCTATCAGTGGTGTCAAACTAGTGTAGCGTCAAACTATATGTATAATATGGATAAAGTTTAGTATTTTATTAAGCTAACACTAGTTTTTAAGAATTACAAATAGCTTGATTTAATTACAAATAGCTTGAATCAATAAACCTAGTACTATTGATGCGTTCCAAGTTCCTTTGATCAGCAACCGATGTTTTTTAGAATATGGGACTGAAACATTGTATTTAACCTCATTTTCCTTCAACTTACCCCTTTCAACCTCAAACAACATGTTGGTTTTGACCCTTACACCGAAAAAAATAATTTAAATATAAAGAATAACTTGAGGAGAGAGTTTCTTTGTACTCGAGAATATTAAGCACGATGTTTCCAATTCTTTTTGTGGTTGTGAATGTTTCCAATTCCTTGTTATGGCCGTTGCGTCCCTTTATACCGGAAAATGAAGAATCAACCGAATCTCTTTTTTGTCTGTCTGAGTCACTCCTTGTGTGTGAATAAGAGGTGTTTCTCCTAATCTCTGTCCTTGTTGCCATGAAGTCTCTCCTCATGAACCTTAAGACGACCAATGACCTCCTCAATTGACATGTTCTTGAGGTCACCAAACTTCTTGATGGAGGTAACAATCTGCATGAATCTCGGGGGACAACTTGAAGCAACATCTAGATTTTGGAGATCTCCTCAACCTTGTTGCCAAGCGAATGGATGTTGATGACGATCCATTCATGACAAAGTATTCTACCAACTCACCGTCCTTCATGCCGATAACCTTGAACTTATTCTTCAGGGTTTGCACCTTGGCTTCTTTGACCCGTTCCACACCCATATGCATTATTTGCTTCGTCTCCCACACTTCCTTTGTCGAATAGTTTTCTACCAATATGAGAAGGACGTTCTCATGGACTGCTTGGTACTCCTTAATGTCGTCTCCATGCTCGATGGGCCCCACACGCCTTATGACTATAAGTTAACACGCATCTTTATGGACCATGTTGGGTAGTTACTCTTCGTTAGTAACAGGTATTGGAGCGTTATACTCCCCTCTTTTCTGCTCTTTATCCTTGCCACATCTGTTCCGGTGACTTTTTGTGCTGATGACATTTGTTTCGGCATGTTAGTTCTAATACCAAATGTTGATTTTGATCGTTGATCGAAGTACACTAAAACAAATAACTAAAATAAAAAAGAACAATTTGAAGGAGAGTTTCTGTAACGACCCGAAATTTTCTACTTAATTTAAGGTCGCTACGGTATACATATCATAAACATTGCGTGCGGAAGACTTCATTTAAATTCCATAAAACATAACCTTTATCTTGAAAACACAGCCATGGACTTACGTATTTTAAAAATATCTTTAAAACGACACAACAAAAGAGTAAATAAAATAAATAAACATTTAAGTTAAAAACATCCTATTCTAGCCTAAGTCTAAGAAAATAAACACCACTATCCTATGCATGTGTCATGGTCTCGAGTTGCGATGCCGTCGTCAGCCGTAGAGGAATGTCTCGCCTTAACCTGAAAAATGTAGTAGCACATGGCTTGAGTATTTAAAGAAAAACTCAGTAAGTGACCCCACTATTGGGGTTAAATGCAACAATCACATGCAATGAAATGATGGGGCCTATCTTTCGTTTCGTTTCATTTCGTTTCGTTTTTCCTACGGTGTTGTCCTAACGGGTAAACTTTGGACGTGTACCATATACTCTACACACAGCCCATACGTGCGAGTATGGGCTCACCAGCTAGTTTGCACACCGCTGGGCCACTTTCATTACCCGATGGGCATACTCTGGGAGTCCTTTATGCCGGGACCCGTTAGAACTAGTAACCGTCACGGCAGCGCTATGCAAAGCATAACGATCGTTGTCCTGCCATTAGATGTACGCGTCCATACCCTCGTGATGGAATAGAGGTATCCCCAAAATGCATGAGGTCCCCATGTTTCTACTTTTATCATTAATGAATATAATCCCGCTATCATCTTTCATTCGTATCATATCCTTTCTCATATCATTTCACATATCGTTCATCATTCATATCGGGGTTACAGTTCATTTCATTTATCGTGATATCATGTCATTCATAACATATTGTATACATACAATTTAGAAATCATAACAAAACACTCCATACTTTTAACATGTCATTTCATAACGTGCAACTCATACAACAATTACCTCAATGGTCACACAAAACAATTTAAACATAACATATCACATCACACTATATCGTATCATAACATGTCATATCGTAAGCACTTCGTGGTCATATCGTTCCCTAACTTATCATAGCCTTAACGTTCTTATACCTATCACAGTCATATCGTTACGTGAATGTACCTTAGTCATATCATCACAAAAACGTATCCTAACGCTATCGTTCTATCAATCTATCACAAACCTATCCCTTTCTACCCATATCCTAACCATATCCTTTCATCAATCTCTCCTTTCCACAGCACTCCGGTATGTAACCTAACCCTAACGTTTCATAAACGTATTTTACTCCTATCGTTACATTTCATTTTTGCATCATTCTCGTATTCTATCTCAAACCTATCCTTGAACACATCGTACCATAATTATTATCATACAATTCACATTTTATAACATAACATAAACATAATATAAGCATACCGATTAACAAATAATTCACACATATCAGTATATATGACACGTGCAGAACCACAGGCACGTGTCAACATCAAATATAACCATGCCGATAGTAAGGTCACTTACCTGGTTAGCTTAAGTCGTTGTCACGAATATATCCTTAATGAAATTTCGATTTCGTCCTTTGAAATCCAAGTCAACGTATGTGAGTCCATGACATCAGTTTCAAGTTTGAACCCTATAAAATTATTTCTCTAATTTACATTGGTTAAAAATCTTGAAATGATATATATATATAATGTTATTTTCAATCCTTGCCCTCGTATTTACAGTTGTTAACCAAATCTTTCTACCATCTTCCCTCCTATGTAATTATTTTCATTCTATATTTTCAATTCTGTGAACAGATATTATTCTTACAATATTTATTTTCATTCTAGATATTATTAGCCAATTTTAATGGATTGTTTGGCTGCATCTTACAACTTCATAGATCTGACAACTAAATTTTTATTGATTCTAACCTTATTTCCTAGATCTAATTAATTGAATATGGAACATAAGTTTTGATTACTCCAGATCGGTAAAATATCGGATAAAGAAAGAAATGTGATTCTAACCTAATTTAACCTAACGAAATCTGGATTTTACCCTAATAACTGACCAAAATCTCTCCCTCCAAAATCTGCATCATATCTGCTTCTGTTGAAAAGCCTTTCCTTTTTTCTCAAATCTGGCCTTTTTTTTCTGTTTTTTTTTGACGAAATGTGATAGTGTGTCGGGTTGAGGAGAGAGGATGGAGAAGGGATGAGAGATTAGTGGAGAGGAGTGGGGAGGGTTGTTTTTTTTGTTTTAATATTAATTTTTTATTATTATTATAATTTTTTTAAACGGCGCGAAAGTGTTTTAATCTCGGAATAACTCGTGTCCTTATTCTAACAGTTTTTTGTTAAGTCTTGAAGTACCACTAAGAAAGAAAAAAAAATCTTAACAAGTATGCCCTTCATTCGTATGGATCATAAACATTTTCTTATGTGCATAAATCCTACCTAAAGTCTTTCATAAATTATTAACAGTACGCCCTCATCAATGTGAGTCATAAACATTTATTTGCATGCATAACTTTCGTAAGCCTATCACTTGGTATTCATAAAATCTTTGATTTCTTATAATTTGTCTTGACGGATAGTTACGTATTTTAAATCTTGGTTCATACTCCAAAATTGTTTTAATTTCTTAAAATCTTTCATACTTACCCTTAATATCATAAATAAGTCTCATATAGTTTTCCTATAGTATTTTGAGTCTTCTAGGATCTTGAAAACGTCATAGAATTTTCATAAGGGTCTTTTGGTCATTTATCACCCCAAATCTTGGTTTAATTCTTCAACATATTCCAATGGTCTTGTAACTTTGTGTAATCCCTTTACACCATGACATAAGGCTCCTCATCAAATTTCATCCCACTTATAGCGGTGGATCTGGGTCGTTACAGTTTCTTTGTACTGAATAACCTTCAGCGCTATGCTTTTTAATTCCTTTTGTTGTTGTGAATGAAGTGTACATTTGAACTATTTCAGGTGAGAAAACATTACCTAATTTCCTAAACTTTCTCCCCAAGTTAATATTACTAATAATTCTCCTCATTAGAACACTTACCATTTTTCTGAACATGCTCGAGTTAATAACTACTCACAATTCTCCTAAAATTGTTCCAAGTTTATAAGTTATTTTGCTAAGTTTATTGGCTCACAAAATCTACGTAATTGATTTCTTACTTACCCACGTGAATTTGAAGATTCCTCCACCACCGCTACTGCCATAACTGTTTTTTCTATTTTTCAATTTTTTAGACTATGCATGATTAAGATTTTAGAAGGGTAATTTGTATGAGAATGCAATTTATGATGTGAAAAATGAATGAAATGGCCTTAGTATGAGAATTTTAAAATGTATGTTATCTGAATTATTTCCATTGTGTTCTAAGTGGTTGAGGGTTGTTATCTATTCAGTGAGCTTGCATGTCTGCTTTTTGAGAATGTGTTATGTGCTCTAGATTATTGATGGACATTATTGACTAACTGAGCTGGCTTGTATACTTAGAGGATGAATTCTTTATTCTAATTGATTGATAGCATTATCTCCCTAAGAAAGCTTACATGAACATACTGAGTTAAGGATAGAGAACTAGAGCTAGGATGGTTTTACCTTGATTTAGGTGAAAAGTTTTCTCGTAGACTTAGAACCCTAGGATCGTGAGCAGCGATTAGTGTTAAACACCTTAGTGTTCCCAAAACTAGACTAGCTCATCTAGAATGTCCTAATTATGTGAGTTCAAGAATTGAACCATCTAGATGCCCTAAGAACCAAGTAAAATTTCATGTCCTCCAAGAAAAGTTAAGAAAGTTTACAAGGTTGCTAGCAGCGTGAAGGGTACACTAGCACCCGATTTCCTTCTATTTCCATCGGTACCTTCAGTAGCACTACTCAGTGACCTAACTGGAACCTACTAGTGCTCCCGCCACGCGGTAGGTATGATAAACACATACTATCGAGCTTGACTAAAATCACATAAGATGATGACATGTGTGGCTACATGAGGAGTTATTTGTGTGCAGAAATGGGTCAAGAGCCAAAACCACAATTCCATAGACCCGTCATGAGAAAGGAGAGATTATCCAATTTAGTTGTAACCAAGTTCAATAATTTTGTGACTATTAACTAAATGCTTATAAAAAATTAATGATAGAATAAAATAAATGATTTTCAAACTTGTAGGGTCAGTGTCCCTCGACTTTTGTTTTATAGGCTCATATTTCTTTGTTCTATTTTTCTAACATTATTTCCTTCCTTTTTTTTCTTTAATTATAAAAATCTTCAAGATCTTAAAAAGTATTTGATTCTAAATAAAATAAAAGGATTTTCTAAATTGAAATTTCATGAAATCTTTATTGAAATGGTCAAATCTAGATTAAGGAAGAACAAAGAACACAAAGTAATTAAAGGCAAGAGGAAGGAAGTTGTTTGCCAAAAGCAGAGCCCTTCACATTGTGACAAATTGAAGTTGGTTGGCCGCCACCATTGAAGGAGAGGTTAATGTCTTGCAACACTATGCTTTCGCATGGAAAAACTTGGCTGCATTCAAAATTTACTGCCACTTGGGTTGCTGAAGTCCCCGATATACCTTCATATCTCACGTCTCGAATCTGCACTCTTGAGTTACTCTGTCGACCACGAACAACATTTATTATAATACTATTTTCAGTTTTAGTTAAACTTAATAACTATCAAATTTGAATATATATACCATTTTATCTTTGTCGCAGTCAATGCAATATTTCTGATCAATGATGATAGGATTTTTTACATCCTTCATTTGGAGATTGATACAAGCGATCTTGCTAACCACGCTAGACATTGAAGATGACCATGTTTTGATCCTCACACCGTTAGTCGTGCCAACAAATGTGGAGTCTCTCACTGTGACTTCAGAGACATCTTCTTCATTTGGGTACTTTCCAAGGCTACCAATGCTAATTCCATGACCTGGACCACACTGGACGTCTGTTATGTTGATGAATTTACTTCCAGGGCCAAGAGAGATGCAATCGTCTCCCGTGCCAATCACTGAATGCATAATGTTGACACCACTTGAGCTTGAAATGTGAATTCCATCTGTATTGGGGCTGTCTGCTGGAGCTATTACTGTAACGTGATCAAACGTGACATCACGACATCCATGCACACCAAAATGAAATAATTTGCTATCGGACGATGTTATCTTTGAAATTCTCGCATTGTTGATACTAGAAAGTTTCATCGACTACATTGAATCAAACGTTAGATTATACATATGTATATTTTGGTGTACTTTTAAAGGTAAAATGATAACATCATTTTACTATCAACTTAAGAAATCAATTTATTTTTTATCATTTAAACCTAAAAATGGACTTACAATTGGACGGTTAGAAGTGTCGGAAGACCAAGCTGAAGAACCACCGCCGTTCAAGCTGCCAGAACCGTCAACGAAAAAGTTGTCGACTTGATTAATACTCAGCCAGTATTCACCAGTGGCGAAATTCTTGGCAACTGGAGCCAACAATTCACCTTTAATATCCAGACCAATGGATCCTTTACATGGACCTTCAAGCGCCAACGGCAAAACCAGAAACCTCCCTTCGGGTACTAAAACTACACCACCTCCATTATTTCCACAAGCTTCCCTCCATGCCCTACTTAATGCCTATACAAACCAATCTACTTTCAACAAAATACCTTAAATTTTAAATTTTATTATTTTTGAGAAATTAAAATTTTTTTTTTAGCCTACTCCTCAATTTACAATAAATAATATAAAAATTATTTTTACAACTAAATTTGCAAAATTTCGATGTTAAATTTTTGTTTAGATATTTATTATGCTCATGAATAATCCAACAACAAAATATATATATATATTTTTAGTTTTATTTTATTTATTTATTTATTATTATTATTTATTTTTTTTATAGACATGAAATAGATAATAAAACATAGAAAAAAACAAAAACAAAAAAAGAGGCTTAAGAAACTCAATGTTTCCAAAAATTGTATCCCATTTCGAAAATGGTTTTCTAAAATAATGTTTTTAATGCTTCTATTTTTCAAAAAATTAAAAAATATATATAAAATGAAAAACAAAATGGTTACCAAATTGACACAGATTCAAATATTGTAAATAATGAACAAAAGGTTGTTTGAATCGAGCATAAAATTTTACCTGGGTGTTATCCGTTTTTCCATTGGGTATTGCACCAAATTGGATGATATCGAAAACTTTAGGTTGAGAATAACATTTAGGAATGGAAAGTAAGATGATAATGAACACTAAACATCCAATATCTGAAGAATTCAAACCCATTTTCTCACTTTTTTCTAAGAGGCTTGATTTTTTGTGTTTGCTTTTCTTCACTTTTATAACAATATTTTAACAGCCAAAAAAAGGAAGTCTCTCACAATTGAGATTTTATTCTTCTATTGCAAAATCATGACATTGAAATTAATGTCAATGAAGTTTTTAAGGAAAAATATCACTCCTTATCTTCCTCAAATTCTCATCTCCTTTCCTAAAACTCCTAACGGTTGTCGAGATTATTAAACTTGTCCAGCGAAGCCAAGAAATCGTTAATGTGTAGTTGAATGGAGCCATAGCAACAACATTGGAAATATATAGAACCTCCTTGCTATTACCTCTAAAACTAGACCACCTCCATTATTTGTATATTCGGCTCCATGCCATACTCAAAGCCTTCCAAAATAAATGTCACGACCTAGTTTTCGAAGTTTTGATTCACGGATCGTGATATGACTGACAAATTAAAGTGTTGTTAAAAGTTTAAAAACAAACATCAAAACATTTAAAAGACGAAAACAAAACATTTACAAATTAAAGTGGTTTTAAAAATTTATTATAAAATAAATACCAAGGAGCCGTACACAAAAATAAAGGACAATAACCTCTAACACATAGGACTAACGCCCAACGGTGACCCTCATTTGTGACTGCGTAGTGTCACGGTCATGCTCGTCCAAGGCGTGTTGCCCATGGTCGCATGTCCATGACAAGTCAAACCCTTTATGTCTTTCCATATTCTAGTGTTTTACTTTTGTATTTCTAGGGAGTATGACGTTACGGAAAATCATGTCTAGGCCTGCCAAACATGAAATGCCTCAGAATGTACTGTAGGGGAATCTCCCTACCAAAGGTTATATATTGTGAGTCGTTGTTGTTACTCTCTTGCTTGAATATATAACGTCTCTTTCAAACATCTTTCTTTCAAAAATCTCTCTCTGCTCTCGTTTTCTAAAAATTTCTTCTTAAATCGAGGCCAGAGGCTCGAGCATACGTCGCTTCGCCGTAAGCGACGTAAGAACGAATTGGCTTAGCTCACTTGTCGTTGGAAAGGGAGTGCCGCACAATCGCAAGTCCGCTGCCATCAAGAGTGTGATTGTGAAAAGTGGTATCAAAGCTTTGTTAGCTTCGTGACATAGCAAAGACCGAAACCATGTCGACGACAAAGTCGACACCCAAATCACTAGCCGACCGTCTTACTTTAATAGAGGAAGAAATGTTGTTCCTCAAAGAAGTCCCTAACACCATACGCTTCCTGGAAGCACGGGTGACGGAATTGAATGAAAAAGTCGTAGAAATCGACGCAATGGGCAACCGCCTGGATGGGTTGCCAATCACAAAACTAATGTTTCGAGTGTCCTCGCTCGAAGAAAGAGTTGCTCCTACGAGCAGCTCAAGACCTACTGGTAGCCCTGATAGCTCTGTCGCGCACAAAGAGGGACGTGGCGAAGAATTCGACGTGCTACAAAATATCATGATGAGTTTGTTTAATGGATTAGCCGACAAGTTCAGAACGACGATCCATACCATCCAAGAAAAGATGGCCGACATGAACACCCGAATTGGGGTGACCATGAAACTCGTGGACAACGTCACGGCTGGGCAAACTCATACAGGATCTCATACAGGATCCAACAAACTGAAGTTTCCAAACCCCAGACCCTTCAAAGGGAACCGGGACGCCAAAGAGTTGGAGAACTGTATCTTTGATGTCGAGCAGTACTTCAAAGCCACAACGGCTTGTACCGATGACATAAAAGTGACAGTAGCCTCAATGCATCTCATAAACGATGCAAAACTTTGGTGGCGTACGAAGGTGCAAGACGTCGAGAATGGATTATGCACCATCGACTCGTGGGAAGATCTCAAGAGAGAGTTGAGGGACCAATTCTTCCCCAGAAATGTAGAACATATAGCAATGGAAAAACTAATAGCCCTAAAGCAAACTGGAAGCATAAGGGACTATGTCAGACAGTTCTCGACCCAGATGCTAGATATCAGGGGCACATAAGAGAAAGACAAGGTATTTTTCTTCATAAATGGGTTACAACCGTGGGCCAAAACAAAAATACACGAGAAAAAGGTTTAGGACCTAACTATTGCAATCGCCAGCGCCGAGAGACTTCTAGACTTTGGGAACAAAGCGAGTTTCCAAAGAAGAACAACGCAGGCCCCAAACACTAAGGGCAGAACATATAAGTCGCCAGACATCAAAATGAAGGCCCCAATAGGCCAAACGGAAGTAACGACAGACCAAGTGGGTGGATAGATAGATCTCCTCAGAACAACCAAGCGGGGACATCTCGAGGACCTTACCCTCAAAAGAACTACCCGACGGCACCTTTACAATGCCTGTTGTGTAAAGGCCTCCACAAACTGTCTTACTTTCCTCATCAGGCCTCTCTCAGTGCACTTCAAGTGTCCAACCAAGAGAGCCACGATACAGGAGTCGAGACTACGCCAGACAGGAGGGAAGATCTAGACAACCCTCGAATGGGTACGCTTAAATTCTTGTCAGCCCTCCAACGAAAGGTCGACCCAAAGGAGATAATAGAGAAATGGCTCATGTTCGTAGATGCAACAATAAACTCCCGGCCAAGCAAGAGCACCTTGATAGACTCAGGTGCGACCCACAACTTCATCGCCGACCAAGAAGCACAAAGATTGGGACTCACCATAGAAAAGGACCCCGGAAAAATGAAAGCTGTTAACTCCAAGGCCTTGCCTATTGTGGGAGTCTCCAAAAGAGTCACCTTCAAATTAGGGGCCTGGACGGGAGAGATGGACCTTGTCATGGTTCGCATGGACGAATTCGACGTGGTACTTGAGATAAACTTCCTCCTAGAACACAAAGTTATCGCAATGCCACTGGCGAAATGCTTGGTGATCATTGACCACAACCCCACAGTAATACCTGCAAGCATCAAGCAACCAGGTAGTCTTAGAATGATCTCGGCCATACAGTTGAAAAGAGGACTCGCACGAGAGAAACCTACATTTATAGCTATACCCCTAATGGAAGAAATAACCACTGAAGAAACTATTCCAAGCGAAATCGAGGATGTACAAGACAATTATGCTGACATAATGCCAGAGAGCTTACCACAAACGTTACCTCCCCGTCGAGGTATTGATCATGAGATTGAACTCCTCCCCAGGGTTAAACCCCCAGCGAAGAACACATACCAGATGGCTCCCCCTGAGCTAGCCGAATTGAGGAAGCAACTAGATGAGTTGTTGGCGACAGGATTCATCCGCCTGGCAAAGGCACCTTACGGAGCCCCCGTACTATTTTAGAAAAAGAAGGATGGGACGTTGCGTCTGTGCATAGATTATAGAGCCTTAAACGAGGTGATAGTACGCAAAAAATACCCACTGCCGATAATATCCGACTTGTTTGACTAGCTTCACGGAGCCAAATACTTCACGAAGTTGGACTTACGATCAAGATACTACCAAGTGCGTATCGCCAAAGGAGACGAGCCCAAGACAACGTGTGTAACAAGATATGGGGTCTTTGAGTTCCTGGTAATGCCCTTTGGCCTGACAAACGCCCCAGCTACGTTTTCCACGTTAATGAACCAGGTTTTCCACAAATACTTGGATCAGTTCGTCGTAGTATACCTCGAAAATATAGTTGTATACAGCACAACCCTGGAGGAACACAAGGTGCACCTGAAGCTAGTGTTTGACAAGCTGCGACAGAATCAGTTGTACGTTAAGAAAGAAAAATGTGTCTTTGCACAAACATGTATCAACTTCCTCGGACATGTCATCAGTTGTGGACAGATCGGTATGGATAGTGATAAGATAAAAGCTATCCAAGAGTGGAAGGTCCCTACTTCGGTATCCGATGTGCGATCCTTCATAGGATTGGCAAACTACTATAGGCGATTCGTCGAAGGGTTTTCACGATGAGCCGCCCCATTAACAGAACTCCTGAAGAAAGACCACCCTTGGTCGTGGTCAAATGAATGTCAAATGGCTTTTGAAGATCTGAAGGCAACCGTGACGAGGGGTCGTGTCCTCGGATTAGTGGATGTCACTAAACAATTTGAAATAGAGACAGATGCTTCTGACTTTGCCCTAGGCGGTGTCCTTATTCAAGAAGGCCACCCCATCGCTTATGAAAGTCGAAAGCTCAATGATGCGGAAAGGAGGTATACTGTCTCCGAAAAAGAAACGCTAGTTGTAGTCCATTGCCTACGAGTCTAGAGACAGTACCTCTTGGGATCACAATTTATAGTGAAGACGGACAACAGTGCCATTTGCCACTACTTCGATCAACCGAAATTGACGGCAAAACAAGCCAGGTGGCAGGAGTCGTTGGCTGAATTCGACTTCAAATTTGAACACAAGGCAGGAAAGAGTAACCAAGCAGCCGACGCGCTGAGTCGGAAGGGCGAATATGCGGCCCTGTGCATGGTAGCCCATATTCATTCAAGTAAGATCGATGGATCGATGCGCGACATCATCAAAGAATATTTACATAAAGACCCATCGGCCAAAGCCGTCGTTGAACTAGCCAAAGCTGGAAAGACACGACAGTTTTGGGTTGTGGGAGACCTTCTAATGACAAAGGGAAACAGATTATACGCTCCAAGAACAGGAGAACTGAGAAAGAAGCTCATTCAGAAATGTCATGACACTTTATGGGCCGGACACCCTGGGTGGCAACGAACATATGCCTTAATAAAAAAGGGGTACTTCTGGCCAAATATGCGAGACGACATCATGCAGTACACCAAGACGTGCCTCATCTGCCAACAGGACAAAGTCGAGAAAGCCAAGTCTCGAGACTCCTGGAACCTCTACCCGTGCCAACTAGGCCTTGGGAAAGTGTGTCTCTGGACTTCATAACACACCTCCCAAAAGTCGGGGAATATGACGTCATCTTGGTTATCGTAGACCGATTCTCGAAATACACAACGTTCGTTCCCACCCCCAAATTATGCTCAGCTGAGCTAACAGTCCAACTATTTTTCAAACACATTGTGAAGTTATGGGACATTCCGTCGAGCATCATCAGCGACAGAGATGGTAGATTCATTGGCACATTCTAGACTGAGTTATTCGCCTTCTTGAGAACGACTTTAAACATCTCCTCGAGCTATCATCCCCAAACCGATTGACAGACAGAACGGTTCAACTGCTTGCTCGAAGAATACTTACGTCACTTCGTCGACGCTCGCCAGAAGAATTGGATATAACTACTAGATGTCGCCCAATTCTGTTTCAATTGCCAAACGTGTTCGTCTACGGGGAAGAGCCCCTTCGAAATTGTAAGTGGACGACAGCCGGCCTTGCCCCATATTATTGATCATCTTTATGTAGGAAAAAACCCTCAAACTCAAAACTTCACCAGAGAATGGAAGCAGACAACAGATATAGCCCGGGCATATTTGGAGAAAGCTTACAAGCATATGAAGAAGTGGGCGGACAAGAAGCGTCGCCCCCTCCAATTCCGAGCAAGAGACCAAGTCCTCATCAAGTTGAGACCAGAATAGATCAGATTCCGCAGCCGAAAAGACCAGAGACTAGTTCGAAAATACGAAGGCCCGGTTGAAGTCCTTAAAAAGGTCGGGGCTACTTCCTACAGAGTTGCGCTACCCACATGGATGAAAATCCACCTAGTAATTCATGTGAGCAACTTGAAGCCCTATCACCCTGACCCAGATGACGACCAGCAAAATATAATCACTAGACCGAGCATTGATCTGAAACAAAGAGACACCAAAGAAATAGAGGAGATCCTAGCCGACAGGGTTAGGAAGATAGGAAAACCCGTAAGGCAGATTCGCGAATTCCTTGTCAAATGGAAGAATCTCCCTATGGAGGAAACCAGTTGGGAACGCACCGAAGATCTGGACTCCGCCGCCACCCACATCGTCAGGTATGAAAGTAGTCGGTTGACAGAGACGTCAACCAATTAGGTGGGGGAGGATGTCATAATCATGCTCGTCCAAGGCGTGTTGCCCATGGCCGCATGCCCATGACAAGCCAAACTCTTTATGTCTTTCCATATTCTAGTGTTTTACTTTTGTATTTCTTGGGAGTATGACGTTTCGAAAAAATCATGTCTAGGCCTGCCAGACATGAAATGCCTCAGAATGTACTATAGGGGGATATGACTAGTTGTCAACTTCTCCCTACCCAAGGTTATATACTGTGAGCCGTTGTTGTTACTCTCTTGCTTGCATATATAACGTCTCTTTCAAACATCTCTCTCTGCCTTCGTTTTCTAAAACCTTCTTCTTAAACCGAGGCTAGAGGCTCGAGCATACGTCATTTCGCCGTAGGCGATGTAAGAACGAATTGGCTTGGCTCACTTGTCGTTGGAAAGTGAGTGCCGCACAATCGCAAGTCCGCTGCCATCAAGAGTGCTATTGTGACACGTAGCTCCTGAACACTCTCCCACCTTTGTTATCAATTTGTAGTCCCCTAAAAAAGAAAAATAGTTATTGGTTAGAATAAACATACTAAGTAAATAAACTATTTGTATTCTCTAATCCACATCCTTGACCTAGTAAGTTATCACGATCTTTCAGCTCGACTTTAGAACGTTAGGGTCTAGGTTCTACAACTATCTAGGAGGCCTCAAAGTTTGAAACAAATGCTCTTACTTGATACAAACCAAATCGGGGTCTGGACATCATTTTCTTTCTTTCATCAAACCGAATTAGGGTCAGAAAGTTATTCATCTTTTCTGGCATCATGGATCTACTAAACAATATATTTGAGTTCTTTAAACTTATCTGGAAGACCGTTCATACTTCTGCAATGATCACCAAGCAAGAGAAGTCACAAGATGAGATGAAGATGGTTGGAATCGAGGGTGTAGCCAGAGAGTGGTGGTACTGCTCAGATAGCAAAGATGATCGTGCAACCCACCCTACGAAAACGAGTTATTGATGCCCAGAAGTCTAACAAGCACCTCATCGAAGGGTGGAATCAGACAGAAACAAAGAGACGATGGGATATTCAATCTCTTCAAACACGGGCCTGTTGTGGCAAAACAGCCTGTGTGTTCCCCGAGATGAGAAAATACTTAAAGATATTATGACTGAAGCCCATGATATATCATATATGTTCCACATAGGAAGTACGAAAATGTATCAGGATTTGAAAGGATGTTACTGGTTGCAAGGGATGAAGAAAGACATAGCAGATTTCATAAGCCGATACTTGACTTCCTAGCAAGTGAAGGCCTCGAGACAGCGCCCAACAGGATTGCTACAACCCATTAATGTTCCTTAGTGAAAATGGGAAGCAGTTTGTATGGATTTCATCTCAGGTTTGCTAAAGATCAAGCATGGTTTTAACATAATTTGGGTAGTTGTAGACCGACTAACCAAGACAGCTCACCTCATTTCAGGCAAGTCCATGTATTGAGTGGATCGGCGGGCTCAGTTATATGCCAGAGAGATAGTACGTCTACATGGAGTACCATTCTCTATAGTATCAAACCAGGATATCAGGTTCACCTCACAGTTTTGGTAAAGTCTTCAGAAAGCGCTGGGAACTCAGCTAAGGTTTAGTACAATATTTCATCCTCCAATGGACGGACAAACTGAAAGGCTGAATTAGATCTCAGAGGACATGTTGCAAGCCTATGTCATGGATTTCTCTAGATGCTGGGACGAACATCCACCTCTTCTGAAATTTACCTACAATAACAGTTATTAAGCAACCATCAAGATGACCCCTTTCAAGGCACTATATAGGTGTAGGTGTCAAACACCAATAGTTTTGAGAGAGGTAAACATGCAGCAATTACTGGGACCAGAGTTGGTTCACGTCACCAACGCAGCGGTGTAGAAAATTAAGCAGAGAATACTTACCGCACAGAGTCAAGAGAAGAGCTATGCAAATTTGCATAGAAGAGACCTTGAGTTCAAATTGGGTGACCATGTGTTCATGAAGTAGCCCTTATGATGGGGTGGGGGTTGGTTAGTTGAGGTTTGGGAAGAAGGGAAAGTTGAGCCCAAAATTCATAGGCCCTTTCAAGATTCTAGAAGGATTTAGGTCTGTGGCTTACAAAATTAGCCTACCATCAAACCTCGTCGTCGTGCACATTGTGTTCCACGTATCCATGCTGCTAAAGTACACGTCAAGCCCTACCAATGTGTAGGACATGAAACGCTTTCCCTTCATAAAAACTTCTTTAAATTCCCTATTGATGTACACTAAAGAGACTGTTTGCTCGTTACTACAATCTTGGGTCACACTAGCTAAGAATGCGCATGGGCCACTGCGAATCATCTTCCTGGCCTTTAACGTTGTGATGACACTTGGGGTTTTCTTGGAAGTGGTTCTCTTGTACGTAAAGCTCTCCCCTGACAAGAGTCTGAGATTCATCATTCGATCCTCACAATCTATGAGAGTGCGATTCTCACCTAACCAGTCCATACCTAATATGACATCAAAGTCTTGCATGTTTAATACTATCAGTGTAGCATCTATAACTCATCCCAACAGTGATACACTACCTTCCTTAACCCTAAGGGTAGTCATCAAAAGCACGTGAGTAGAGGTGGATACCAACAGGGTGGTTTCTAAGGGTTCCAACTCTAGGTGGGCTAGCTCAACAAATCCCTTAGACATAAATGAGTGCTTAGAACCAAAGTCAAATAGTATCAAAGCCAAATGACCAAAGACGGGTAGTGTACTTGTCATAATTGCTTCAGGTTTGTCGGCTCTCTTGGTTGTGGTTGCATGGGCTACAGCTTGCCCCGGTTGCTGCTAGGCTCTCCGACCCCTCTGATTCTGTCTGGCAGGTCGATTGGCAACCTGATCCTTCCTCTGGAGACAATCTGCTGCAAAGCGCTTAGCTTGGCCACCTTTGTAACATGCATTTGTTCCTGCTCGATATTCCTTCTTGTGAGGGCGCTAACAATTGAGACAATTAGCTTTGCCCAGCACTAGGGCTCTTCCGCGATTATCAATGTGTCTGCGGGTCGGTCTGCTAGTTATAGGATGGTTCTGATCTATCCTCTTCCCCTCGACTGAGGTGTTGGGTGTCTATGCTGATCCTGACAGTATTTTTTCAATGCAAGGCATGTCGATGAGGATTGCCACTCAGAGGGCTTCAACATAGTCGAAGGATGCCTGAGCTGCCCCATGACCCTTTAGTTCTTCCCCTAAACCAATAATAAATTGCTCCGTCTTCAACATCTTTGTGCTGACATATTCTGGAGCAAACCTTGCCAGCCTGTTGAACTCTAGATCATATTCTTCCACAGACTTGTCTTCCTGTTTCAGTTCTAGAAACGCTGCTTGCATCTTCATCCTAGCGACGACAAGGTAATACTTCAAGAGATACGCTTCTTTAAACTGGCACCAAATGATAAATTCTCTATAAGGTGCAATAATCCTTTAAGCGTCTTTCCACGAGAAGTGCGCCTCTCCTTTCAGCATATAATTGCAACAAGGCATCTAATATTGAGCTGGACAGTTCATGTACAGGAAGACATTTTCTACCGCCTCGAGCAAATTTTCTGCTGCTATGGGGTCTACCTTTCCGTCATTGAAGAAAGGTGTGATTGTATTTCTAGTCCCTCAGGTACCGGGATTCAACTGTCCTGCCCCCTGACTCTCTGTGTAACGACCTGAAATTTTCTACTTAATTTAAGGTCGCTACTGTATACATATCATAAACATTGTATGCGAAAGATTTCATTTAAATTCCATAAAACATAACCTTTATCTTGAAAACACAGCCATGGACTTACATGTTTCAAAAACATCTTTAAAACGACACAACAAAAGAGTAAATAAAATAAATAAACATTTAAATTAAAAACATCCTATTCTAGCCTAAGTCTAAGAAAATAAATACCACTATCATATGCATGTGCCATGGTCTCAAGTTGCGATGCAGTCGTCAGCCGTAGAGGAATGTCTCGCCTTAACCTGAAAAATGTAGTAGCACATGGCTTGAGTATTTAAAGAAAAACTCAGTAAGTGACCCTACTATTGGGGTTAAATGCAACAATCACATGCAATGAAATGATGGGACCTATCTTTCGTTTTGTTTCGTTTTCCCTACGGTGCTGTCCTAACGGGTAAACTTTGGACGTGTACCATATACTCTACACACAGCCCATACGTGCAAGTATGGGCTCACCAGCTAGTTCGCACACCGCTGGGCCACTTTCATTACCCGGTGGGCAAACTCTGGGAGCCCCTTATGCCGGGACCCGTTAGAACTAGTAACCGTCACGGCAGCGCTATGCAAAGCATAACGATCGTTGTCCTGTCATTGGATGTATGCGTCCGTACCCTCGTGATGGAATAGGGGTATCCCCCAAATGCATAAACACACATAATGCATGAGGTCTCCATGTTTATACTTTTATCATTAATGAATATAACCCCGCTATCATCTTTCATTCGTATCATATCCTTTCTCATATCATTTCACATATCGTTCATCATTCATATTGGAGTTACATTTCATTTCATTTATCGTGATATCATGTCATTCATAACATACTGTATACATACAATTTAGAAAGCATAACAAAACGCTCCATGCTTTTAACATGTCATTTCGTAATATGCAATTCATACAACAATTACCTCAATGGTCACATAAAACAATCTAAACATAACATATCACATCACAATATATCGTATCATAAACATGTCATATTGTAAGCACTTCGTGGTCATATCGTTTCCTAACTTATCATAGTCTTAATGTTCTTATACCTATCACAGTTATTTCGTTCCGTGAATGTTCCTTAGCCATAACATCACAGAAACGTATCATAACGATATCGTTCTATCAATCTATCACAAACCTATCCCTTTCTACCCATATCCTAACCATATCCTTTCATCCATCTCTCCTATCCATAGCACTCTGGTATGTAACCTAACCCTAACGTTTCATAAACGTCTCTTATTCCTATCATTACGTTTCATTTTGTGCATCCTTCTCGTATTCTATCTCAAACCTATCCTTGAACACATCGTACCATAATTATTATCATACAATTCACATATTATAACATAAGATAAACATAATATAAGCATACCGATTAACAGATAATTCACACATATCAGTATATATGACACGTGCAGAACCACAGGCACGTGTGAACATCAAATATAACCATGCCGATAGTAAGGCCACTTACCTAGTTAGTTTAAGTCGTTGTGACGAATATATCCTTAATGAAAGATCCATTCTGTCCTTTGAAATCCAAGTCAACCTATGTGAGTCCGTGACATCAGTTTCAAGTTTGAACCCTATAAAATTATTTCTCTAATTTACATTGGTCATGGTTAAAAGTCTTGAAATGTTGTATATATATATATATATATATATATATGTATATAATGTTATTTTCAACTAGACAAAATTGAATGGAGTTCCTTGCCCTCATAGTTACCGTTGTTGACCAAATCTTTCCACAATCTTCCCTCCTCTGTAATTATTTTCAATATTTTCAATTCTGTAAACAGATATTACTCTTACAATATTTATTTTCATGGAAAGAGTTATTATTGGCCAATTTTAATCGATTGTTTGGCTACATCTTACCGCTTTATAGATCTGACAACTAAATTACTTTATAGATCTGACAACTAAATTTTTATTAATTCTAACCTTATTTGCTAAATCTAATTAATTGGATATGGGAACATAAGATTTGATTACTACAGATCTGTAAAATATCGGATAAAGAAAGAAATGTGATTCTAACCTAATTTAACCTAGAAGGAAATCTGGATTTTACGGTATTAACGGACCAAAATCTTAAATCTACATCATATATGCATTGAAAAGCCCTTACTTTTTCTCAAATTTGGCCTTTTTTCTGTTTTTTTTGACGAACTGTGATATTGTGCCCGGTTGAGGAGAGAGAATGGGGAAGGGATGAGAGATTAGTGGAGAGGAGTAGGGAGGGTTGTTTTCTTTTCTTTTTTTTCTTTTAATATTAATTTATTATTATTATTTTTTTTAAACGGAATAATAATTTTTCTGTTTATTTATTTATTTATTTTCGGGCTATTACATCATCTACCTCTACAAAAAACTTTCGTCCTCGAAAGTGTTTTAATCTCGGAATAACTCGTGTCCTTATTCTAAGAGTTCTTTGTTAAGTCTTGAAGTACCACTAAGAAAAAAAAATTCTTAACAAGTATGCCCTTCATTGGTATGGATCATAAACATTTTCTTACATGCATAAATCCTACCTAAAGTCTTTCATAAATTCTTAACAAGTACGCCCTCATCAATGTGAGTCATAAACATTTATTTGCATGCATAACTTTCGTAAGCCTATCACTTGGTATTCATAAAATCTTTGATTTCTTATAACCTATCTTGACGGATAGTTACGTATTTTAAATCTTGGTTCATACTCCAAAATTGTTTTAATTTCTTAAAATCTTTCATACTTACCCTTAATATCATAAATGAGTCTCATATAGTTTTCCTATAGTATTTTGAGTCTTCTAGGATCTTAAAAACGTCATAGACTTTTCATAAGGGTCTTTTGGTCATTTATCACTCCAAATCTTGGTTTAATTTTTCAACATATTCCAATGGTCTTGTAACTTTGTGTAATCCCTTTACGCCATGACATAAGGCTCCTCATCAAATTTCATCTCCCTTAGAGGTCACTTTGGTCATAAGCTAGTGGTACATAATTATAGGGGTATTTTAGTCATTTTACACCTACCCTTGGTTTAGCCCGTTACCATAACCTAATGGTCACCAAATTTCATACATAATATTATCATGTCATATTGAGCCTTCTCCTAAAATTTCATGAGCAACATAATTTATTTAGTAAGTTTGTGGCTCAAGCGCTTCATTGAAATCAATGTTCATGTGGACACTAAGATTGATAACTTACCCCATCTTAATCCCAAGATTCTCACTTCTTTCCTTCCTTCTTTCTTTCTTTCTTTCTTTTTTTTTTTTTTTTTTTTCTTCATGATGATTCCATCAACCATCAATAGTTTGCTATTTTCGTGTATTACATTTCCAAGTTAAATTATCTAAACTTTGTTAAAGGTTCAATAATTGACTTCTTTGGCCATACATCATCAAAGTCTCATCTTAAAATAACTGATCTCCCGCCTACACAAGAAAATTGTTGATAAAACTCCAAAATGGAGTTTCCTTTTTATCCATTTTTTTCCTCCTTATCAATCAGGAAAGATAAAAAATTTCAAGGTAGCAAACATTCTCGAGAAGTTCTCTTAGATTCGAATTCATAGCTGATGATAGAACTAGCATAGATATTTTATGTTTCCTACTCACACGAGCTCATATCTTTGCTTTTCGATCAATCCCTAATTCTAATCTTCCTCCCCAATCAGATATTATTGTGCCGGTATAGACCAAAATTCTGTTATGGTCCAATTCTGACCGGTAATAGATACCGAGGCTTTGCAATATTTTGACTGATCACAATTCTGTGTAGTCCATTTACTATAGAAGTTCGTAAGGAATTCATTAGAGGAATGTTTCCAATAAAAATTGTTAGCTCTCTATCTTTTTAATAATTAAAAGAAAAAGAAATGTTTTCCTTTCCTCATTATTGTTTGTAAACTGTCCACTTGATTTGGTTCATCATTAATGTCTCATCCTTGTAGATGAATTACATATGCAAATTTGCCTATTTTCCCATACAAAATCAAGAAATTTGTAATACCTCCTCTCTTTGGGCTACCTACCCCAATTCTGGTAAATTTTTGAAGTCAAAATCAGAACATGAAACTGGTTAAAAGCTCCACCCTAATCCAATGCAAATCGAGTGCACTAGTAAATCACATGGAACCACGAACGACCTACTGTATTTGATTTGTGGTCAAGCTAGAATTTGAGAATTTGGTAACTTTCATTGGAAACATTGTCAAATAGGCTTTTCTCTTGGTATACCTTATCTAGTATAGCCCAAAACTAATATTCCTATAACCATAACGGAAAGGCATCACAACCCTTCCAATGCCTTTGTAATATCAAGAGTGGACTTGACAAAATTCTCTTCTAAAAATTGGTATTATATAAGCATGGTGGATATCATTAGATGTCATAAAACTTGGGATACTTGAAAATCAAATTTAAAAGGGCAGTCTTGAAATTTTAACTATAGTAATACCTTTTTAACGAGGTTGACATTGCTAGAAAAATTGTTCGGTAATTTTCTACAACAATTTGTTCATGTTGAGCTTCCTCAGTGCATTTGTGTACCCTAAGGAGGATTACCACAAAACTTCTAGTTGATTTAGAGACAATGTCTCACTCTAATCCTCGTGTATCCCCAACCCAAGTCCATCTTAAATCATGGTTTCTTAAATTTAAGGTATTTTGACAATCTCATACTGTAGTCCCTCTCCATATACCTCTAAAATTTTAACCATGCTCGTAATGCCTCATCCAAGCTATGGCTCGCTACTTTTAAATCACCTCATAACTTCCACAATTGCGGTTGTATTTATTTTTATTTATTTATTTTTAACTTTCAACTCATATTAAGGCAGGAAAGTTTTCTACATCTCCTTACTTCCAAAGCTCAGTTTCAATTGAAGGCACTTATGTCATTCACCAATCAATTTAAGTATTCATGTTTAAATTTTTATGGTCTTAATTCAATTTTTTTTTCTTTTTCTTACTGATACTTTAATTTCATCTTTACACACTTCAAAGTTATAATTTTTTCTTTCAGACACTACCACTTTTAATATCATAGTATACTAAAAGATATTGACATCTATCAAGCTTCTTAGGTCATTTTATTTCATTTGGAACTACTTACTCTTCAATATACATTGGTACATTCATTCCCATCTCTATGGTCATAAGACTGTGTAGTTTATCTATGTTCGAGACGTTTAACTGAAGCATATGACATTCCCTAGAAAAATCGTTTTCACTCATACACTAACATTTAGTGGCTTATTAAAACTATAACTACCCATTCACAGTACCAACCCAAGTAAATCTAAACATCATCAATACAACAATTCACATTCACATTCCATGCAAGGTAAAACATAACATATTCTACATTATAATAAATATAGAATTAAGCCAACAATAATGCAGTAAATTATAATACAATCAATCGAGTAAAAGTCCAATTATGAGTTATATTTTATAATGACCAAGCAATAACAATATACACAATCAAAGACATTTCATTTTCTTATCTTACGCAAGACATACCTGATGGAGACGGAGCATCGATGGTGGGACCAGCCTACATCATAGGCTAGTCTACAAGATCTATAACCTGGCTCTGATACCAACTATAACGACCCGAAATTTTCTACTTAATTTAAGGTCGCTACTGTATACATATCATAAACATTGCATGCGGAAGACTTCATTTAAATTCCATAAAACATAACCTTTATCTTGAAAACACAGCCATGGACTTACGTGTATCAAAAACATCTTTAAAACGATACAACAAAAGAGTAAATAAAATAAATAAACATTTAAGTTAAAAACATCCTATTCTAGCCTAAGTCTAAGAAAATAAATACCACTATCCTATGCATGTGCCATGGTCTCGAGTTGCGATGCCGTCGTCAGCCGTACAGGAATGTCTCGCCTTAACCTGAAAAATGTAGTAGCACATGGCTTGAGTATTTAAAGAAATATTCAGTAAGTGACCCCACTATTGGGGTTAAATGCAACATTCACATGCAATGAAATGATGGGACCTATCTTTCGTTTCGTTTCGTTTTCCCTACGGTGCTGTCCTAACGGGTAAACTTTGGACGTGTACCATATACTCTACACACAGCCCATACATGCGAGTATGGGCTCACCAGCTAGTTCGCACACTGCTGGACCACTTTCATTACCCGGTGGGCATACTCTGGGAGCCCCTTATGCCGGGACCCGTTAGAACTAGTAACCGTCACGGCAGCGCTATGCAAAGCATAACGATCGTTGTCCTGCCATTGGATGTACGTGTCCGTACCCTCGTGATGGAATAGGGGTATCCCCCAAATGCATGAACACACATAATGCATGAGGTCCCCATGTTTCTACTTTTATCATTAATGAATATAACCCCGCTATCATCTTTCATTCGTATCATATCCTTTCTCATATCATTTCACATATCGTTCATCATTCATATCGGGGTTACATTTCATTTCATTTATCGTGATATCATGTCATTCATAACATACTGTATACATACAATTTAGAAAGCATAACAAAACGCTCCATGCTTTTAACATGTCATTTCGTAATATGCAATTCATACAACAATTACCTCAATGATCACATAAAACAATCTAAACATAACATATCACATCACAATATATCGTATCATAAACATGTCATATTGTAAGCACTTCGTGGTCATATCGTTTCCTAACTTATCATAGCCTTAATGTTCTTATACCTATCACAGTTATTTCGTTCCGTGAATGTTCCTTAGCCATAACATCACAGGAACGTATCCTAACGATATCGTTCTATCAATCTATCACAAACCTATCCCTTTCTACCCATATCCTAACCATATCCTTTCATCCATCTCTCCTATCCATAGCACTCTGGTATGTAACCTAACCCTAACGTTTCATAAACGTCTCTTATTCCTATCATTATGTTTCATGTTGTGCATTCTTCTCGTATCCTATCTCAAACCTATCCTTGAACACATCGTACCATAATTATTATCATACAATTCACATATTATAACATAAGATAAACAGAATATAAGCATACCGATTAACAGATAATTCACGCATCAGTATATATGACACGTGCAGAACCACAGGCACGTGTCAACATCAAATATAACCATGCCGATAGTAAGGCCACTTACCTAGTTAGCTTAAGTCGTTGTGACGAATATATCCTTAATGAAAGTTCCATTCCGTCCTTTGAAATCCAAGTCAACCTATGTGAGTCTATGACATCAGTTTCAAGTTTGAAACCTATAAAATTATTTCCCTAATTTACATTGGTCATGGTTAAAAGTCTTGAAATGTTATATATATATATATATATATATATATATATATATATATATATAATGTTATTTTCAACTAGACAAAATTTGATGGAGTTCCTTGCCCTATATTTACCGTTGTTGACCAAATCTTTCCACAATCTTCCCTCCTCTGTAATTATTTTCATTCTATGTTTTCAATTCTGTAAACAGATATTACTCTTGCCATATTTATTTTCATTCTGTAAAGAGATATTATTGGCCAATTTTAATCGATTGTTTCGCTACATCTTACAGCTCTGTAGATTTGACAACTAAATTTTTATTGATTCTAACCTTATTTCCTAAATCTAATTAATTGGATATGGAACATAAGATTTGATTAATATAGATGGTTAAAATATCAAAGAAATGTGATTCTAACCTAATTTAACATAACTATAAAGTCTGAATTTTACCGTAATAACTGACCAAAATCTCTCCATGCTAAATCTGCATCATATCTGCTTCTGTTGAAAAGTCCTTACTTTTTCTCATATCTGGCCGATCATATCTGCTTCTGTTGAAAAGTCGTTACTTTTTCTCATATCTGGCCTTTTTTTCTGTTTTTTTTTTTTTGACGAACTGTGATATTGTGCCGGGTTGAAGAGAGAGGATGGTGAAGGGATAAGAGATCAGTGGAGAGGAGTTGGGAGGGTTGTTTTTTTTTTATTTTTTATTTTTATTATTTTTTTTTTTTTTTAAACGGAATAATAATTTTTCTTTGTTTATTTATTTATTTATTTTCGGGCTATTACACTATGGGAACAAATGTTGAAGTCTGATGGGCAGCTAGGGCCGGTAGCATTAGGCTAGTGTGAGCCTGGTTCTCCATGAAGGTCTTCATGAACACATCCAAGGTAATGGCCGTTGTCGATAGGCTGGGCGGCACCTCAATGCTCGTGGCTGGCACCCGTGGGATAACCTCGGGAATACATCATAACGTAAGAGTTATCACAATTGTTCCTATATCATAATACATACATAACATATCATAGTCATATTTATTCATAAACAATTCACACATATCAAATTTATGACACGTGCAGAACCACAGAGCACATGTCAGCATCAGATATAACCATGCCGATAGTAAGATCACTTATCTACTTAGCTTAGACTGGTGTCACCCATTTATCCATAATGAAAGTTCGATTTTGTACTTTGTATCCAAGTCAACCTATATGAATCCATAACATCAATTTCACGTTCAATTTTCTAAATTTTACAATAGTCCATGTATTAGAGTTCACGCGAGCATTAAAAACTTTGCATGAGTAGATTCTTACAAGGTTATATATTTCTATTTTTATTAAGATTTTTTTTTATTATTATTATTATGGTTTTAGAAAGATATTATTACTATTACAGAAAAGAATTCGTTGGAGTTTATTGCGTTCTGTTTTAATTTTGTTCACCAAATATTCTCTCTCCACTCTTTATTTACTCTTCTGTTATTCTGTTCGTTTTATCTCACCAAATCTTCCTTCTTACTGTGGATTCTGTAAACGAATATTTTTGGCCAATTTATTTCACCTCTTACTTTGGATTCTGTAAATAAAGAAATTCTTGGCCAATTTTTGTATGAATTTTTATTTTCAAATTTTTATTTTTTTTTTGTGTATTTTTTTCTTTTAATTCTGTTAATAGTCTATATTTTTGTCTGGTTTCTAATGTGACCGGATTAATATGATGTATTGTAAACTCATATAAAATTATTCTAATCAAAATTAAATAATTGCAACATATTTAGAAAAGATCTAATTGACTGTGATTTCCTAAAAAATGAAATTTGGATAAAAGAAGTAAGATCTCATATATACTTTAACAAACTATTCAAATAAATCTGTTTTAAATCTGAGCAAACCTAAACACCATTTTTATTTTTCTCAGAGTAAATCTGACATTTTTATTTTCTCTGTCATTTTATTTTTGTTTTCTTTGTCATTTTTGTTTTCTATTTTTTTCTGTGAGTGTGATGGGTGAGGAAAGATAATTGAGGAAATGACAGATCTCTCAAAAGATGGATAAGTTACCCTTTCTTTTTTTTATTAATATTATTTTTTATTTTTTAAAAGAAAAAAGTAGACGTAATTTTGGCAAATGGTCATACAATCTCGTAGAGAGCCCGGTATTTGATTAACACCAAATTTTGCAAGGTTTATTCTTTCATATAGACGGACTTAGCTCTAGATTTATATGTCAAAACTCATACTGGAACTCAATCTTTTGAGGTTATAGCTCGGAACCCTATTTGGCCCTCTTTGAGCTTGTCTCTTACCCTCTTGTCTTCCCTTTGCCTCTAATCTTGTTTATGCCTCAACGGGACTCTAATGCATACTCTTCTTGGTGTGTTGGATGATCCACTATCTTCCTCTGTCATATCATGACACTTGTCTGTCTCAGCTTTCACATGGTTGGATAGACGCCACTTGAGGGTTGCCACCATATTTGTCTATACGTGGAGGTTGACCTATTATTTTCATAGTATAGATCAATTCGATTAGGCACTCACCATCTATTTTCATGGTTCAACTCTTCGACAACACGAAACCTTTTATTAATCACTTATTTTTACTTACCAACCAATATGTTTTTAGTTTTTCAGATTATTTTAACTAAAAAAGAAAGGGAAAGAAATAGTTATCCAAATCTAATTTTTATTTAGAAATAAAAATCTAATGAATTCAGACATGTATTCCTTTCTGACCAATAATTTGTCATTTTCTTTACCAAAATCACTATTAATGAGAATGAAAATTTAAAGGAATATTGAGATTATTATTTGAATTTTTAGCACAAATTCATCCAGTTTCAATTTATTCTATTTAGAAAATTATTTCATAAAATTTATTCCATTAAAAATTTCTTATATTTAAAGAAATTTGTGATAAATATTTTTCTATCACATAAAATTTTATTGTTATTTTTTTCTTTGTTTAATTGAATCTTAAATTTTTTTAATTTTTATTTAATAGATACTTGATTAAAAAAAGGTTAAATACCCAATAAAAACTTATATCTTATAAAATATTTATTTTTAAAAAAGAAAAATATCTTATATGAATTTGTGCCTGTATTTTTCTATGGTATTTTTGAAAATAGATATATTTCTCTTTTTATTTTAATGTTTTTTTTTTTTTTTTTTTTTTTTGGTATTTTGACTTTGAAAATTGTCAAATTACAAATTTGAAGTTATCTCTAATTTTATGTTTTATTATATTAAAATCTAAAGTTATTAGTATATTGTGAAACAATGTGTATAATATATTATAAGTTTGTATATGATTAAAGCATAAAATATTTGTAATTTTTCTTTATAAATTTGATAAGTATTTCACTACTCTCTTTTGCAAAAACTTCTTGTAAGATACTTCTCCTCGGTTTTCTAACCTTGTTTTTAAGTAATACAAGTTCTTTAGAAATTTTTGGGGGACACCATCAGTCTCATGTAAGTTGGATGAACCAACTCGGTATTCAATAGAAAGGATCTAAAGAAGTTGGTAATTGTCACCACTGTTATTATTGGATTGTTCTTTCTTTTTACGCTTGCCTCTAGGCCTCTTTGATTGAGATGACAAGTTTGACGCCTATTTTTCTTATGCCCTAGTGGTCTTCGTCTAGGTCTCCTTTGTTGAGATGATAAGTCTGATGAAACACATCGACTTGTAGGTTACTCTTCGTTGACTAAAGTAGTTTTCAAATTCTTCCTAGCTCTGTTCTTTGGTTCTTTCTTCTTCCAAACCGTTGATTTCTTCTTCCTTTTTTTGCTACCAATGCTAATGGAGGGTTATGAAAGATGTTAATGGTCTTTCATTAATATCTTATTAGGAAGCTTTTTGTGTGTTTAGGACTCTGTTTCTGTTGAACATTTGTAGGAACAAGTCAACTAACTTCACTCTCCTGTCTTCTTTTGTCATTTGACCAAGGCTATCAAGCTTGTGATGTAATATACCTTGGTTACTAGATATTGATCTCAATTCTTACATTGGACCAAGATGGATCCTTTGCCTTGAATCGGTGCAATTGATCTGTTGTCAAACTTCATATTTCCAATGAGTTTCTTATAAAACTCTTTGAACTTTGCTCAACCTTCGGTCATGTCAATGCTCGCTTCATTGTCTAGGTACCACATGTTGGTCTCTCGATATTCTTCATCTACAAGGATCTTCACCATAACCTTCTCTTCATTGAGCATCAAGAGGTTGACATCTTCTCGGTCAATATTAGTGCAAGCTCTTTGTCATGCATGAATATGAGGTTTGCTTCCTCATTGCGCTCCTTGTTGCAGCACTCCGCTACATAATGCTTGCATTTTCCACAAGAGTAAGACTTGATCATGTCTTGTCCTTCAAGGAGTTGATATTGTCATGAGTTTTGGAGATATTATCACAACCTCTTGTGCCACCACATTTGTGGCCACGACTGTAACCACGTCCACAACCTCTATTTTCCTTGTTGTGGCCACTGCTCCCTTTATACTGAAAAGGAAGAATCAACCAAATCTTTTTTGTTTTTTGTCTGTGTAAGTAAGAGGTGTTTCTCCTAATCTCTGTTGCTATAGCCATGAAGTCTCTCCTCATGAACCTTAAGACGACCAATGACCTCCTCAATTGACATGTTCTTGAGGACACAAAAATGCTCGATGGAGGTAACAATCTTCATGAATCTCGTGGGGACAACTTGAAGCAACCTCCTGATGATAGAGATCTCCTCAACCTTGTTGCCTAGCGAATGGATGTTGATGACGATTGTTGTCCAGTTCATGGCAAAGTATTCTACCAACTCATCGTTCTTCATGCAGATAGCCTTGAACTTACTCTTTAGGATTTGCAACTTTACTTCTTTGATCCGTTCCACACTCATATGCATTGCTTGCTACTTCTCCCATGCTGCCTCTGTCGAATCCTTCTCTACCAACATGAGAAGGACGTTCTCTTGGACTGCTTGGTAGATGACAGCAAGAGCTATCCTATCCTTACACAAAATGCTCTAGGACAGAAAAAGTACCTGTCACCACTATTTAAGAGGTTATGACGTTTCTACTGGTGAATGATATTCTCTTGCCTGAGAGCAACTCTGCGTTGGCCTTCCTGCATTGCTTGGCTCATATTAGCTAGTTAATTGGGTTCTCAATGCTCTTTCTTGAACAATAAGCCATGTGGCCCTCTTGACTAGGGTCTCTCGTCTCCTTTTACCCCTTGTTGACCCAAATGTTGAGCATGCCTAGGTATCTCTGGTTCCTCTCTACCGGTTGAGGTTGGCACATGAGTGGTTGACAGTGCAGCTCCATCTAATCATACCACCACTTTTTTTCTATGGTGATTGTTGGTGTTGTCTACCCTTAGTGTTCTCTGGCCCTAGCTCCCTCATATCCTTAGCTTCTCTTATAGTGACAGCATAGGTGGTAGGGAGCTATGACCTCAACGATACGAAAAATTCTCTCGTCAAGGCCTAAGACAAACCTCTAAGTCATCTTTAACTCTGTCAACAAATTAAGGGAAAACCGCTTTAGTCTCATGAACTCTCTCCCATAGGAAATGACAGAGCATCCATTCTACGTTAGCTGAGTGAATTGTTACTATTTCTGTAGTCGGGCTGCCTCCAGGTAACATTGCCCCCAAAAGCCTCCTTACATTGGGTCCATGGTATCAAACCTCCATTAGGACTAAGGATCTCCTTGGAATCCTCCCACCATATCTCTGCATCGTTATGCAGTATGATTGACACACATGACACCTTCTAGTCATCTGGACAATTCATCAACATGAAGATTGTCACCATCGACAAAATATATAGTTTTGCCATCGTCGGATCCTCTGAGGTTCAATTAAAGGTACGAGGATTATACCTCCTGAAATCCCACACGTACCTCGCCTCTCCTGTTGACATTGCTTTGATGACCTGGTGAGTTGTCACCACTGTTTGCATCAAAGCCTTGAATGACTCCTACATGAGGGTAATTGTGGGGTCCACCCTAGCTGTAGACGTCGTTGGGGGTGGCATTGCTGCGTCAATACAAATCAAGGATCCCTTGCGAGCCAGACTCCCTATATTCTTGTCTTGTCCTCTTGAAGGGGGGTCGTCCTCTTCTACGTTCTCTTCCACTTCCTCTAGGTTGCATGATCTACAACCCATATAAACATATCATACATATCATTATATTACACATAAAGCTCAATCATCAATAGCATTGGACATAACCATTTATTATATTTCGTATGACATACGTGACGGTGATGGTGCATCAGCGATAGGATCATGAGGTATGCTGAGCTTATCTCGTAGGCTAGTCTACAACATCTATAAGTTTAAAGCTCTGATGCCAACTATAATGACTCAATTTTTCTTGGAAAAGCCCCTAATTAAAAAAGTGTACTTTCTTCCCTTCCCCCTCTCTCCTCTCCCATTTCTTTTTTGGTTTTCTTCTTCCACCTTTCCCCACGACTCTTTCTCCTCTCACCCCCTCTCTTTGCTTCCTTCAAATTTTCTCCCCGACTCTCTTCTTTCTCTCTTTCTTTTTTTATTTATTTATTGAATTCTTTAATGGCCATTGATCTAATTTTCTCTAGCCCATAGATCCATTTTCTTCTATCTCATAGTGATAGGTCTCTCTCTTGCTCGAACGTTGTCTAGGAGATAATACCCAAGGCCGCCACAGGTATCATGATCAACCCAAGGTCGCCTCAAGTATCTCGTTCGAACATCATAATGGATGCATGTGGCGTTCAACACTCAGCACTTCAAAACCCAATCAGGATATGAAACTTCTACTTTCGAATCAGCCAATGTTCGCTGCTCGGAGGAGCTAATTTCCATTGTTAAAGGAGATTCTAGAGGAAAAAATCTAATTAATACTTAATATTTGTTCGGACATTGCGGAAAAAATTCTATTTTCATACTTTTTTTTTTTTTGTTATAGTTTTAACTATTTATTTATCTTCCTCTTTGTGATTAAGAAAATGTAGGTCTAGATTTCTGAAATATTCTGAAATATTGATGCAATATTTGTAATAATGAAATCGAATGTTTGTTTCATGTATAATTCTTCTAATTTCACTTGCTCATTTCAATAATACTACTTCGAATAACAAAAGTGTGTTTTGGGGAGGTTATGATTCATGAATGCAACTAAAATTTTGTTCTCTTAACAAATCAAGCTAAATCAAAGAGATTTGTAACTTTAAAGTAACGTTGATATTTTCATTATTGATTGTGTTCAAGGGATGTAGGAAGGAACAAAGCGAAAGAAGAGGATGAACGTGCTGCTGGGAACGATATTTTTTTGTAGTAAAGTTGGGATATTATGCCTACTAAAATTGGGAATAAATTTCTAAGTATGCTTCAACCTTGACATGCATACGATAATTTTTTTGTGGAGACTAGCTTTGGCAAGTAAAGAAATGCTAGTTCTTACCAAAGTGTTACTAAACAAAAACGGCTTTAACTCCCTATGATTTTTAACTACTCTTTGCTTGTAGAAACGAGATGGATTAAAAAGTATTAGTTCTTAGACTCTTGAATGTAATGGTACATAATCTCACATTATTTAGTTTTTTTATGAATATTGTAGGAACAAACGAAACATGTTAACAAATTACTCTACTACTCCTTTTTCGACATACTAAAAAAAATCTAGTCTCATAAGAGACGAGCATAGCAACTCGAGATTACAAACCTGACTCAAATAGCAGTTACTTAAGTAAAGTAGCTTACTCCTAAGGAGGCAATGGACTAGTAAAGAATTAGATGTTCAACGTGTTAAAAGAATCGAAAGAACAGAGCTTGGACATTGTTATTGTCTCTATTGTTTGGAAGATTTTAATAATATATTTCTAAGTGTTCCCTATATCTCATGTACATTTTTATTTTGTAGTATGTAGGTAGATTATAAATTTTCAACTATGAAGGACGTGCTCCCATATTAGATTATATTAGATTATATTAAAAAAAATATTGTTTATTTTATAATCCTAATAAAAACCATAACTAAATTTATAAACATAGAAGCATAAAAAAATTAGGTTACTAATGATAACATAGGATTAAAGTTATAAGTATTATATTATAAATTAAAATACCACATTATTTTAGCTATATTTAATCTATTATAGCTCTATAAATGCTATAAAGTGTTTTCATAATCATTTATATGAACTATAATTTTATAATCTATTATAGCTAGCTTTAAAAAGTATTAGACTTTTAATAACATGGATTGTCACGACGTATAAAAAATGTATCAAAAGTATACCACAGCGTTTCGTAACCTATCGTATCCATTATTTCTTGTAGTGCTTAAAAACAACACGAAGAAAAACGGTAAAGTGGAAATATAAGTAACGTGTGGATATTCTCATCAAACCGCTAGCAATGGTCAAATTTGTAGACATGCAGGAGTTTCTCGTAGTGAAAAATCCACGACCTGGCCCATCCGTACCTAGTCACAGTTTTTTAGAATTGTTGGTAGTTATTAAGTGTGTACTTAGTAAAACTCTCTCCTCCCTCCGTGAATGAGTCTCTACCAATAAATGGAAAACATTATCTTCATTGATACGAGATTTTTTTGGAGAAACAAAAAGCAAAATCATGTAAACTTATACTCAAAATTGACAAAATAATGTAGAGGTTCATTATTCCATGAGAAACTTATAAACATAAATTTCCATAAATATGTTAATATTTTATCTAATCTTAAATAACTTAAAGGTCAGAAAAACTAAATTTATAATTACCAAATTTGATTTATTCTAAATTGTGTGATCATAGAAATAGGAGAATATTAGGAAGATAAAAACTGATTTTCTTAATTTAGCAATAAAATCAGTACAGTGTTTTTCGAACAGAAAAAATTGGCTTATAAAAGAATAAAATATCAGTGGTAAAATCTGATATTTTCCAATTTTGGTTGTTAAAATTATGTTAAAAAAGGAAGAAAAGTAGACAGCAAAAAGTGAGGCCTTTGAACTCATGAGCAATTGTTCTACTTTCAATTTATTTTATACACTCCTTACTCCGATGGTTCTACTTTCTTATAGCTCTACTATGTCTGAGTGCATTGTTGATCATCCATCTCTTGATTGATTGCAACATTCCATTTTGATCTTGAATCATCTCCTAGAAATGCATACGATCTTATTTGCAAATGAAGAAAATTTGACTCCATTTTGAAGGGGATAGACTTATTTTCTCTACAAATATCACTCATTAATCTCGATTCAATGATTTAGAAAGAAATTGCCTCTAAATCTTGTAATCAAAGTTATAGACCTATAAAAAATGGGTTTGATATCATTAGAAATTGGAGGTGTAGTGTTCATTACTATACTACTTTTCCTTTGCCAATCTTATGCTCAAAGTAAAGTGTTCGATATTACGCAATACGGTGCAAGACCTGATGAAAGAACATATAGCACTAAGGTACTTTCAAATTTTTAATTTTGAGCTATTTTGGTGAAACATTCTAATGTTCAATGTATGTGAGTATTAAATTTATAGGGTTTGAGTATGGCATGGAGGGATGCGTGTGCAAATGAGGGAGGTGGTGTGGTTTTAGTACCATCAATAGGGAGGTTCTTGGTTTTGCCCGTGTTGCTTCAAGGACCTTGCAAAGGCATCATTGAACTGCAGGTTGATGGCGACCTCTTGGCTTCCCCACACAAGGCTTTTGCCACAGGTTACTCTTGGCTCAAATTCTATCAAGTCACCAACTTGGTCATCAAGGGTCTAGGCCGCTTCCTTGGCCGAGGTCAAACCGCTTGGCCTTACAATACCTGCAAATATGGATCATGTCGTCGTCTTCCTATTGTGAGTCTATAATTTATCATTTGTTTTCGACATATTTGTTGTAATATAACATTTGATTTCTCGTAGACTATAAGTCTCCAATCAGTCAACGTTGCAAGGATCAGTAACATAACATCGTTAAATAGTAAACTCGGCCATTTCAAAGTGCATGGATGCAATGACGTAGTGTTTGATAACGTTACAGTGATAGCACCAGAAGACAGTCCTAACACAGATGGCATCCACATTTCCAAGTCGACAGGTGTTACCATCATGAACTCAATCATCGCCACAGGAGACGATTGCATCTCCTTCGGCCCTGGAAGTAAGGACGTTAACATAACCAATGTTCGTTGCGGTCCTGGCCATGGAATCAGCATTGGTAGTCTTGGGAAGTACCCAGATGAACCAAATATTGATGGAATCACAGTAAGAGACTCCAAATTCGTTGGCACGAAAAATGGCGTTCAGATCAAAACATGGTCAAAATCATATCCAAGCATGGTTAGCAATATTACATTTATGAATCTTGAAATGTATAATGTCGAACACCCTATCATGATCGATCAAAACTATTGCCCCCACAATGCTTGCTATTACAATAAAGTGGTATGAAATCTTGAAATTTGTTTGGCTTTGATCAAAGTTGATATTACATTATCACGAATGATTCTAAATTGAAATGTGAATGATTGCAGAGCGTGTCAAGAATACAAATCAAAGACGTGAAGTATGAAAACATAACGGGAACATCAGCGAAACAATTGGCAGTAACATTGAATTGCAGCCAAGTTGTTCCATGCCAAGGCATAGTGCTAAAAAACATCAACCTAGCCTTCAATGGCACTGGCTCCTCAACTTCCATTTGTCAAAACATCAAGGGTTCTGCTTCTGGCCCCCAATTACCTTCCTCTTGTCTTTAATAATTTTAATAGTTTTCATATCCCAAATTTGTTGTCGAGCCTCTCAAAAGAAAATTTCAAATGAATTAGAAAAGGAGAGCTCTAGAGAGAATTCTCGTAGCCATCTAGTAGTTCAAGTTTTTCTTCTTTTATTTTTAAATTTTGCTATGATGTCAAGTATACAAATTGATTGCCTAAGTTTTTAGGAATAGCAAACCTTCACATTGGTATGATATTGTTAAAGGGATAGATACATTTCTAAAGATAGAAATGACTTGGCCAAATTAGTTGCTACAGAGAATGAGGAGGTGAAAACAATTTGATCCACAGAAACCCCAACCAACTCCGTGAAGCAATGAAATCCCGCCCTATAAAATGACCTCCCTTTCAATCATTCATATCATCTCCTCCTCTCAATCTCACTTCAATTTTTGTTGTCACCAACAACTGGTATCAGAGCTATCTTGCAGCAGCAATAATGGCAACAGAAAAACAAGTTGAGAGCTACATTCAGCCCGCCATCCCGAGGTTCGATGGTCACTATGATCATTGGGCGATGTTGATGGAAAATTTTCTCAGATCAAAGGAGTTTTTTGATATGGTGGAGACGGGTTATGAAGAGCCAAATGAAGGCGAGGTACTCTCAGCTGGTCAACAGCAACTGTTGGCAGCATCGAAGTTGAAGGATCTGAAGGTCAAGAACTATTTATTTCAGTCCATTGATAGGACTATCTTGGAAACAATGCTTCAGAAGAAGACATCCAAGGAAATTTGGGATTCTATGAGGAGGAAGTATCAAGGCTCAACGAGAGTAAAGCGTGCTCAACTTCAAGCTCTTAGAAGAGACTTTGAAATTCTCCAAATGCAAAAGGGAGAAACGGTGAATGATTATATTGGCAAGGTTATAAGTCTTGCAAGTAAAATGAGGATGCATGGTGATTCAATTACGGATGTTGCGGTCGTAGAAAAGATTTTGCGATCACTAACTCCAAAGTTCGATTACATTGTATGTTCTATCGAAGAAGGAAACAATGTCGAAGAGATGCAAATTGATGAACTCCAGAGCTCCCTATTAGTACATGAACAGAGACTCAATCGTACAAGTGCAATAGAGGAGATGACAGCTTTAAAGATATCCACACCAGGTGAAACTTCAAGCCCTAGAGGTAGATGGCAAAGAAGAGGCAGAGGTTGTGGGAGAGGCAGTCGAGAAAGAAGTGGAGATGTTGGCAGGTCAGCAGATCTAGTCAGAAACGATTATGACAACAAAGGCAAGAGACACTTTGACAAGTCTAAGGTGGAATGCTACAGATGTGGACGCCTTGGACATTACAAAAATGAATGCTATACTAGGCTCCAAAAGGAGAAAAGAGATCAATCCAATTTCGTGGAGAGAAGAGAAGAAGAAACATTGTTAATGTCATTCCATGCTATGAAGGTTGCAGATCAAGGTGTATGGGTCGTAGACTCTGGATGCAGCAACCATATGACAGGTTGTAAGGAATTCTTCTCAACTCTGGATGAAAATTGGCATACTACGGTTTCTCTTGGCAACAATTCAACTATCCAAGTGATGGGGAAAGGAACCGTAGATATCAAGACTAGAAATGGCTTTGTAGAGTCCATTTCTAATGTATTCTACATTCCTGATCTGAAGGCCAACTTACTTAGTATCGGTCAGTTACAAGAAAAAGGGTATGTGATCACATTCCAAAATGATGAATGTGAGATTTATGACTCCAAAAAAGAGGATCGATTGCTAAGATGAAGATGACCACCAACCGTCTATATCCGTTGACGTTAAATATCGTTGCCAAAAGTTTGATGGTGAAGAAAGAAGATACCACCTGGCTTTGGCATTTTAGGTATGGTCATCTACACTTCAAAGGATTAAAGACGTTGTCTTCAAAGAAGATGGTAAACTGGGTTGCCAGATATTACTCCTCCAACAGAAATTTGCGAGAGCTGTGTAGTAGCAAAACATGAAAGAAATTCTTTTCCATCCGGAAAATCAAGAAGAGCTCAAGCAATTTTGGAATTGATTCATTCAGACATATGTGGTCCCATCTCTCCAGCATCAAATGGTGACAAGAAATATTTCATGACCCTCATCGATGATTTTAGTCGAAAAACATGGACTTATTTCCTGCACGCCAAATCAGAAGCCTTTGATTGCTTTAAAAAATTTTTTGCTACTATGAAGACGGAAACTGGAAGAAGAGTCAAGGCTTTAAGAACTGACAGAGGTGGAGAGTTCTGTTCAAACGAGTTCATTAAATTTTGTGAAGAGAAGGGCATAAGGAGGCAGTTAACAACAGCATATACACCACAACAAAATGGTGTGGCCGAAAGGAAAAACAGGGACCATTCTCAACATGGTTCGAAGTTTACTAAGTAAAGGAGAAGTCCCGAAGGAATTCTGGCCAGAAGCTGTCGTGTGGTCCGTTCACATTCTCAACCGGAGCCCTACTTTCTCTGTTAGAGATATGACTCCACAAGAAGCATGGAGCGGAAGAAAACCTGCAGTAGACCACTTTAGAATCTTTGGGTGCATAGCATATGCACACATTCCTGAGAAAAAGGAAGAAACTTGAGGACAAGAGTTTGAAGTGTGTGTTCCTTGGAGTAAGCGAGACTTCCAAGGCATACAAGCTCTATGATCCTTTGACAAAGAAGGTGGTGGTAAGCCGTGATGTAATCTTTGACGAAAATAAGACTTGGACATGGGAAGAAAAGATCACTGTGAATCAGCAGATTCTTGTAGATCTTGAAGAACAAACTGAAGCCCCTATTCAGCCTCACTATGAGCATGGAGAGAGCTCATCACAAGCTCAACAAGAAGAACCAGTAGAAGAAAATCATGATCATAATCAAAGAAATCCAAGAACAAGAAAGAGACCAAATTGGATGGTTGATTATGAGATGGACTATGAATCAAGTGATAGTACTTATTTTGCATTCTTTATGGATAGTGATCCAATTGTCTATGAAGAAGCGGTAAAGGAGAAGAAATGGAAGGAAGCTATGGACAGTGAAATCAAATCCATAGAGAAGAACAAGACTTGGGAGCTCACTGATCTCCCTAGAGGGGCAGAAAACAATCGGAGTAAAATGGGTTTTCAAAACCAAGTTGAATGAAAACGGTGAGGTGGATAAGTACAAGGCGCGACTCGTTGCAAAAGGATACAAGCAGAAGTATGGAGTTGATTATAAGGAGGTATTTGCACCAGTGGCACGCCAAGATACTATCAGGCTTATGATTTCTATTGCAGCACAGAAATCTTGGTCTATTTATCAACTTGATGTGAAATCGGCCTTCCTACATGGAGAGCTTCAAGAAGAGGTATATGTGGAGCAACCAGAAGGTTTTGTTCAAAGAGGTAAAGAAGAAAAAGTATACAAGTTGAAGAAAGCTTTGTACGGTTTGAAGCAAGCTCCGAGGGCATGGTACAGTCGCATTGATTCTCATTTTGAAAAGATGGGATTCACTAAATGCCCGTATGAACATACGTTGTATGTGAAAACTGAAAAGGGAGGTAACATTCTCATTATTTGCTTATATGTTGATGATTTAATATTTACTGGCAATAATGAAGAAAATGTTTAAATTTTTTAAGAAGAGCATGATGAAGGAATTTGAAATGACAGATCTTGGTTTGATGAGATATTTTCTTGGAGTAGAAGTTACTCAAACTCCCGCAGGTAACTTTATCTGTCAGAAGAAATATGCTCAAGAATTACTTGAAAGATTTAAATTGGATGAGTGCACATTTGGAACTCCATCAGAATTGGGTTTGAAGTTGCACAAGGATATTGAAGGGCGAGAGGTTGATAATAGGTACTTCAAACAAATTGTGGGAAGTTTGATGTACTTAACTTCAACAAGACCAGACATCATGTATGCGGTTAGTATGATAAGTCGTTACATGGAGCATCCAACGGAAAAACATCTCAATGCAGCAAGAAGGATACTTCGTTATGTGAGAGGAACCTTTGATTTGGGGGTATTCTACAAGAAAGAAGATGATCCGAAGATAGTTGGCTATACAGATAGCGACTATGCAGGTGATATAGATGATCGTAAAAGTACTTCAGGAAGTATTTTCATGATGAGTTCAGGAGCTATTTGCTGGTCTTCAAAGAAGCAACCTATTGTAACTCTCTCAACTACAGAAGCAGAATTTGTGGCAGCAGCAGCATGCTCGTGCCAAGCAATCTGGTTAAGAAAAATGCTTGAAATTCTTAATCAAAAGCAACCAGGTACGACGGTTATATATTGTGATAATATGTCAACTATTAAGTTGTCTAAAAATCCTGTGTTGCATGGAAGGAGTAAGCACATCGATGTTCGATTTCATTTCTTGCGTGATTTGTGTAAAGAAGGCATTATTGAACTCAACTTTTGCCGAAGTGATGAACAAATCGCAGACCTATTCACAAAACCCTTGAAACAACCATTGTTCGAGAAGCTTAGAAGAAAGATGGGGATGTGCAGAATCCAAGATGTATATCAAGAAGATGAAATGAAGTCCTAAACTGATTTCTGCATAATTAAGTTTAAGGGAGGGTGTTAAAGGGATAGATACATTTCTAAAGATAGAAATGACTTGGCCAAATTAGTTGCTACAGAGAATGAGGAGGTGAAAACAATTTGATCCACAGAAACCCCAACCAACTCCGTGAAGCAATGAAATCCCGCCCTATAAAATGACCTCCCTTTCAATCATTCATATCATCTCCTCCTCTCAATCTCACTTCAATTTTTGTTGTCACCAACAGATATTGTTCACTTTGAGCAAATAAATTCTAATTGTTTTTGCTCTTAGTTTCTCCAAAAAGACTTGTACCAACAGAAATAGTGTCTCTCACTTATATACCAATGATCTTCTCGTTAATTAGTCAATATTGGACTCCAACATTCCTCAACAATCCTCTGTTCGAACAAAGTACACCATAAACCCTCCTCTGAGGTCTTCTTCTCTGGAACCCTCGAACAAATTACACCATAAACCCTTTGTTCGACACCTCAATACCTATGACTACACTTTCAAGGTTCACAACTTCTTTATTCGACACTTGAGTCTTTTATTAACATGGCTAAGTTAAGATAAGAGCAGGACTTATTCGACACCTCAATACCTATGACTACACTTTCAAGGTTCACAACTTCTTCATTCGATACTTAGTATTCTATTAGCTTGGCTGAGTTGAGATAAGAGGAAGACTTTGGATTTCCATAGACAGTTTGCAAGCAAGGTAACCCAAAGAAAAAAATTAGATGATGGGGATAAAAGTGAACTTACGATCTCATTTAAGCTAACGAGAGTAAGAAATTTAAAATAGAAGCCTTTTTCTACAAGCCATATTAGGGCTTAAAACCTATACTAATTTCTTTCTATACTTATAAGTTACATTTTTTATGGAGGCATTGTTAAAGTCATTCCTATTTTGTTGTTAAAGCGATCCCTATTTTGTAGTTGAAGCCACATAAACTCATTTTTTAGGTGAGGGAGAGCATTAATTCAGTTGCCATTTTTTAGGCATTTTTTAGGAGGCATTAATTCAGTTGCCATTTTTTATATGTCAATAGAGTGACAAACAAGATATCTTCAGCGAATATTGTCTCTCTCTTTGTGTAACGACCCTAAAATTTTACCTATTTCGTCTAAGGTCATTACTATACCTTGAAATGCGGAATTTACATTCATTGCATTAATGCGACTTACACTCGCCTTTTATTACCTCGTGGAAGAAAAACGAATACAAGGGAAAGAACGAAAAAAGAACAAAACTGAAATAAATGTCTTATCCTATCCTAAGGTTTATTATGCAAATACAATTCAACCTATACTAGCCTAAGCTAAACACACAAACCGAATTCAATCTATACTAACATATACTACGAAGGGAAAAAAAAAAAAAAAAAAAGACGACTGCCCTATGCATGTGCCACGGTCCCGGGGTGTACGATGCCGCCAACGATCTCACATGGGTGCTTTACCCTTATCTGAAAAAATAGAGTAGCACGAGGCTTGAGTATTTCTAGAATACTCAGTAAGTGACCCCCCTATCGGGGTTATGCAACAATCACAAGCAATGAAATGATGGGACCTATCTTTCGTTTCGTTTTGTTTTTCCTACGGTGCTGTCCTAACGGGTAAACTTTGGACGTGTACCATATACTCTACACACAGCCCATACGTGCGAGTATGGGCTCACCAGCTAGTTCGCACACCGCTGGGCCACTTTCATTACCCGGTGGGCATACTCTGGGAGCCCCTTATGTCGGGACCCGTTAGAACTAGTAACCGTCACGGCAGCGTTATGCGAGGCATAACGATCGTTGCCCTGCCATTGGGTGTACGCGTCTGTACCCTCGTGATGGAATGGGGGTATCCCCCAGATGCATGAACACACACAATGCATGAGGTCCCCATTACTCCTACATTATCATTAGTGAACATAACCCCCCAATTACGTTCAATGCATACATGTCAACTTCGTTTCCTATTTACGTATCATACATGTCTCTATTGGGGTTATGTTTTCAGGAAGTTTATCTTATTTCATGTCATACAATCCATGCGGTTCACATTCAACATTCAACATTCCATACAATCATGCCACAACTATTCAAGAACAACATAACGTCACATGCATTACATATCACATTAGACTAGACAGCATACATAGCATACATTCACGTTCACATGGTTACGTATTTAAACACAACAATTTAGCATACAATTTAATGACACGTGCGAATCCACGGGCACGTGTCATCATACAACAACAACGCGTAACCTACGACGTGGTAAGCCACTTACTTGGTAGGCCTTAGCCGAAGTACTCCCTAAAATATAACGTAAGCTCCTAGCTCCTCGTAAAACGTCCTACGCTTCCGTGGGTGGTTGGTTCCTATTGGATCATTCGACACCTTCGTTAGTATTTCACAATTATAATTAATATCCAACTTGAAATTGTGACATACGACCTTAAAATGATCTATTTTACCTTAAACGGGGCCGAAACCAAGTCCGGGAGGGTCGGAACGGTGACAAACGGGTCGGAAACAGGTTTTCCGAGCCGAATAAGCCGCCAGAGCCAAGGGGTGTCGCGCTGCAGAGGTTCCACGTGGCACAACCAGAGAGCGACACGTGTGCAACGGTCCCCGGTCGAGGCGCGGGTCTTTGGGTCAAGCGCGCGGGTTTGGGTTGGCCGCGAGTAATGGGTCGGCCCAGGCTGAAGAGGATGGTGTAGGTGGCCTGGGCCCTAACTGGCTTTCTGGGTTGGGCTGAGGCGTCTGGGTCGCGGAAGTTTCGTCGACCGAAACTGGGTCAGAAGTGGATTGGGCTCGGTTCGGGTCGCGGGGGTCCGGCGTTCGAGTCGGACTTCATCTTCTTCGCCCGGTTCCTCCTCGATTTCCGGCGACCACTCTCTCACCTCGGTAACGTCGTTTTGACGTCCTTTTTTCCCTCATTTTTCTCCGTTTCCAAGTCTCCTTCTTCCCCTAATCCCATTTTTTGGAGTTTGTTTGGTTCGTAAAGGCCTAATACTCCCGGATCTGAGAGGGTTTGGGGATCCAGCGCTCTGTCTTCCTTGCCCGACGGTGTACAATGTGTAGGACTCGTCTAAATCTACCCCTGGTGTGTGTAAAAGTCTCTGGGATTACTTTCGTTATGTGAAATGGAAGTTTTTATGTCGATTTCGTTGGGTTTGGCCTCGCCGGAGTTTCGTCGGGTTTTCTCTTTTTTTTTCTTCGTTTTCACTTTTCCCTTTTCCTTTCCTTCTTTGCAGGTGCTTTGGGGTGGCTGAAGGTCGGACTCGCGTTTCCTCGGCGATCTCGACTTCGCCTGCCCTTTGTGGGTCGTGTGCGAACGAAGACTTCGGCGTTCGCCGGAGTTTTCGGTCCTGCCGACGACTCGACCCTTTGTTACACTTTGTCTGAATATTGTCTCTCTCTTTGTCTTTATGTTATTTTCTTTTCCCAAGAGTTTTCCTTCGGCTATCTCAATCAGAGCAAGGTTCGTGACATATCATTGTGGAGAAGCCAAGACAATCAAAAGTCAAATTGAATAGTTCAATTGGTTAGAATGTTGACCTAACAATGCATAGGTCTCAAGTTCAAGTAGAAGAAAATGCAATGCATGAAAATACACACATCATTGGGGTCCATCCTGAGTAGGCTCACTTACTCCTCCACTCCTGTCGCCGATTGGAGCGCACGAGCTCGAGATCTTGACCTATGTCTAAGGTTTCATGCATCTCCCTTCACAACCTGAGTCATGATACATGTGTCCAGGGCTGTATTCCCAGCGACATAGTCTAAATACCTACATCCAAGACTTCATGTGTTTCTCTCAACACAACTTGCATGCCTATATCTAGGGCTCTAACATAGAGTTCCAACAAAGATTAATTTTTTAATTTGTTCTTTTAAGCTTGAACTTCAAAGATTTTATTGAGTCTTACACACTGAACTCATCTCGATGAGATAGAAGAATAAAAATTTTAAAAAAATATAAAAGAAAATGGTGAAAAATTAGGAAAATTTGGTCTAAGTCAAACTTGAGGGATAAATGGTTATTTTGACCATCCTTGCCGGTCTTGGTAGAAAGGAAGAAGAAAAAGGGAAGAAAAGAAAAGAGAGAAAAGAAAAGTTAGGGCTTGGAAGAGAAACAAAAATCATATTCAAACGGTTGTTTGGAGTTAGAATTTTGCTTGAAATCCTTTACAAGAAAGGTAGATCTACTAATTCTTTGATTCCGATTAGTAAGAGGGATCTTGAACTAAGAAATAAATTCTAGAAGCTAAACTAAAAAAGGGTATCCGGAGCAATTTTAATAATCGGGTTCATTGATATTCCTGGTATAGTAGATGCTATCACTTATACAATCATACTCAATTCGATGGAATTGTTTGATCTTAAAGGAGATCTTCTATAATTTCGCATGTGAGGGGTTATTTCTTGATTTCGTCCAGTCATTAATAACTTGATTATTTTGAGATAATAGTAGATAGAAACAACGCTCGTAAGGAGTCCTATTGAAACCAAGAAATATAGGCCTGTCTGTCATCCACACCCGAATAAATTAAGTGAATTTTGCTTGAAATCCTTTACAAGAAATGTTCAGTGGCTTTGGGAGAACCAATTTGGCCTTTTGAATGCTAAGAATCCATCACGAAATGATGAAGTCTAAGAGGTAAGAGTTTCTACGTTATTATTCTCAATTTTTCCTTAGATTCGAGAGTTCTACTTAGGGCTAGATTATGAGAGTTCTACTTAGGGTTAGATTATGAATTTGTAGTATATTATTCTTTGAGGAGTTTCTCACAAGTTTCTTCAAGGAAGCCGGAGTTCAATCGGATCGGAAGTTGGGGTTCTGGTGTACATCAAGAACGGGTAGATTTATAGTTTTTGACCAATTTTAAATTCGTTTCTCTTGTAACGCATGGAATAGATTCGCATTTAATTTTAATAATATAGGTTAGTATAGATTGAATTGCATTTCCAATTAGTAGCATAGGTTAGTATAGATTGAGTTATATTTCCATTTACTAGTAGGTGAATATAGGTCGTTTCATTTTTATATTTCCCTTCATTATTTATTTTGGTTGTATTAGTTGATTTCCAAGGTAATAAATGAAACATGCAAATTTAATATTGAAGTTATGATAAGGGTTCAATAGAATTAAATTTCGTATTAAATATTCAAGTTATATGTATGGTAGCGACCTTAGGTTAAGTAGAGAAATTTAGGGTCGTTACAATCGAAGACTTTGTAGAGGAGATTGATACATTTGAAAAGCTAGAGCGAGTAGATAAAAGACATCCATGACTTTCTCCATATTTCTTCCAAGTTAGTTTGCTTAACTTTTTCGTTTTGTTTGATTCTAAATAAAATCAAAGTCACTTCCCATGTTTCCGGTATGCAAATGAAGCGTTCATTCCCAACAGTAGTTTCATCGTTTTTCTCTAAGTCTTGGTTTATACCGAAACATGTTCTAATACCTTTGAAATCTTGTAAATTATCTATACGGTCATAAATGAGTCTAATATAAAGTTTCATAGCAGTTGGAATGCATTTAGGACTTTAGAACTTTGCATAATCCTCAGAAAACATAAAATTGAGCCTCTTATAAAGTTTTATCTCATTTAGAGGTCATTTAGGCCATAAACCAACGGAACTTTATTATGGAGGCATTTTGGTCATTTTACACCTATCACTAGTATTGTCATGTTAAAGGTCATATACTTTTAGGTTGGGGTTCACATTCTATTTATGTAAGGATTTAAAAAAAACAAAAATTACGTAGTCGCTGGAAAATACAGGTTTCCCGGTAAATCGCCGGAGAACCCACACCTCCAACGAACTTACGACCATACTTGAAGTTCTATACTTCAGCAAACCCTAAGACCTCACATATAAGGAAAGAAAACACGAAATGAAGAGAGAAAAGGATGGAAGACGAACAGTTTTTTCTCATCGGACATAAACGCTGGCGAAACAAAGACCTTAAATCTAGCAAGAGAAAGACAAGCAAACACGCAGAGGATTAACACGACCATTATTCTGGGAAGATGAGAGCGAGCTCAACGAGTTTAGTATGATTTCAGAATGTGTAATAACAGGGTCGGCAAGTATGGTTTTAAGAAAAACGATAACGTTGAAAAATCTCACGTTTTTGCAAGTAGATAAGGTATTACAACGTCATGGAAGAGAGGACTAACGAGCCAAGGAACACCTTAATGCACAATAGTGATTACTACCAAACGGCGTCATAGCTTTACTGGCCAAGAGGATGAACTGATTTATCAATACAACTGTTAAAGAAATAATATTTTGATAATATATTATAATAATTAGTTATGAAATATATCTTACCCATTTCGTAATTAGTTAATATTCTTTCCTTTATGATTTGAATTTAATTGGTTTATATTTTCCTTATTTGGAGGTATTAGTTGGTAGTTTGTATCCTATTTAAACGTTATGAACATCAATGAGAATACACACTTTCGATTTCGATTCCAATTCTATTTCTTATTCTTAACAACAACTTTTTGTGCGGAGATAGAAGGGAATGGGGATAAGAATGAATGAGGAGGTAGGGGACCGGAGAACCAGGAGAGACAAATTCATATAAGATTTTTCTTTTTTAAAAATAAATTTTTTATCACGTATAAAATTTTATTGTGTTTAATAAATATTTTAGCTTATTTAATTTTTTTTAATTCACATATCTATTAAATAAATTTTATGGAGGATAGAAATTTTTTTATCACAAATTTCTAAAAAAAGAATTTTTTTTTTATGCAATTAGTTTTTTGAAATGATTTTCTAAATAGAATAAATTGAAAGGGGATGAATTTGTGATAAAAATTCAAATAATCTATAAACATAAAAAAGAAATGCATGTTTCATGGAGACGATTATACTAAAACACAATCCTAGTTAATGTTAATGATGATGAATGTATAAGACCAATGCACCTACATCACTTATAATAATATGTGAACGAAACTTAGGGTTGTGTCATAAAGATATTTTAAAGATTAGAAATTATAGGGACCTCATACATTCTGTGTGTACATATACATCGGGCTACTTCCCCTTTTACGATGATGAGTACGGATAGGTACAATATGATGATGATCATCATCATGCCTCACATGACACTTAGGGGACTACTGACCTCTAGACATCGCTACAGACAGCTAGCTCGACTATGATGGGTCTAGGGGGTGCGACTTCGTAAACTCATCCTAAGAGGGGACGAGGGACCATATAGGTAAACTTAGTAGCATACGGGGCGATCTCCCATATTTAGTTTGACTTTATGGTCCCGTGAAAGGTCGTTAGTTAAACTTCATGTCCAGAGAGATGATATCATAATATTTTATGAGATGATTGTGATGAGGTCGCCTCTCCCAAATCTAGGATATCGATGATTCACTCCCATGGCAATGTAAGCTAGCTAAGTTTGAAGAACTAAAAAGTTAGTTCACCTCAGAACTTAGATATGTAGTATAGTAGATCCATGATGCTATAAAAGAAGAATAACTTTCGGGCCCTAAAGTCCACACGAAAGATGGTGGTAACTTACTCCGTGTGATTAGAGTCTACAAATAGATTATTTACTTAGTATGTTTATACTAACAAAAAAAAACTACTTTTCTTTGGGACTACTCATTGTGGTCAAGGTGGGGAAGCATTCAAGAGCTACCCGGTCCTAGATGAGGGTCATGGTGGGGCGTTAATCCTATGTGTCATAGGTTATTGTCCTTTAATTTTGTATACTATTCCTTAGCCTTTATTTTGTAATTAACTTTTAAACACTTTAATTTGTAAATGTTTTTGTTTCAATCTTTTAAATGTTATGATATAAATTTTATAGTCATATTGCGATCCTTGATTCAAAACCTCGAAAACTAGGCGGTGATATTTGTTTTTTTTTTTGTAGACTTTTGAGTAGCCAATCATATACAAATAATAGAGGCAGACTAGTTTAAGATCTACTAGCAAGGATGTAACAACCCAAAATTTTCTACTTAATTTAAGGTCGGTATTGTATACATATCATAAAAATGTGGAAAATTTTCATTTAAACTTTCATAGAACATAGCCTTCAGCTTAAAACATACCCATGAACTTGCGTGTTTCGAAAACATCTTTAAAAACGACACAACAAAAGGCTAAATAAAATAAATAAACGTTTAAATTAAAAACATCCTATCCTATTCTAAGTCTAAGAAAATAAACACGACTACCCTATGCATGTGCCATAGTCTCGAGTTGCGATGTCGTCGCCAGCCGTTCAGGAATGCCTTGCCTTAACCTGAAATAAAGGTAGCACGTGACTTGAGTATTTTAAGAGATACTCAGTAAGTGACCCCACTATTGGGGGTTAAATGCAAGAACATGCGAATGCAATGACGGGACTTATCAGTCTATTTTTTTTCCTATGACACTATTCTAATTGGGCAGCTTGGATGTGTACCATATACTCTACACACAGCCCATACATGCGAGTATGAGCTCACCAGTCAGTTCGCACACCGTTGGGCTCCTTTTCTTGTCGGACGAGCCTTCTCTGATAGCTCAACTTTTACTGGACACCCATTAGAATTAGTGACTGTCACGGCATCATTATGTAAAACATAACGATACTTCGCCTACCTAATGGATGTACGAGTCCGTACCCTCGTGATGGAATAGGGGTCCCAACATTTTTTCATTTTCATTATCATTATCATTTAATACAACCCCGCTAGCCTTCTGTAGATATTATATCGTATTTCCTATCGTTTCAGATATCGATCATCATTCATATCATATTATTTCTCATTCTTCAGTTCTCATATCATACATAATTCTAACGGGGTTATATTTCATGCTATTTATCGTGATTTCATGTCATTCATATCATGTTGTATACACACAATTTAAGAGACATATCATAACGTTCTATGCTTTTAACATAACATTTCATCATATACATATCATACCATAACATATTGGATCACAATGTATCATATCATAAACATGTCAATTTATCACATATCTCGTAGCATAACAAATTTCATATCATATGACAACATATATATATCTGTCGTTCACATATCGTATCATAATCATATCATGTCGTAAACACTTCGTGGTCATATCGTTCCCTAACTTATCATAGCCTTAACGTTCTTTTTCCTATCACAGTCATATCGTTACATGAACGTACCTTAGTTATATCATCACAGGAACGTATCCTAACGCTATCGTTCTATCAATCTATCACAAACCTATCCCTTTCTACCCATAACCTAACCGTATTCTTTTATCAATCTCTCATATCCATAGCACTTCAGTATGTAACCTAATTTTAATGTTTCATGAACGTATCTTACTCCTATCGTTACATTTCGTTTTGTGCATCCTTCTCGTATCCTATCTCAAACATATCATTGAACACATCGTACCGTAATTATTATCATACAATTCACACATTATAACATATACATAATATATCATAAGCATATCGATCAATAAACAATTTACACATATCAATATATATGACACGTGCAGAACCACAGGACACGTGTCAACATCAAATATAACCATGCCGATAGTAAAGCCACTTACCTGATTAGCTTAGGCTGGTGTCACCAATAATGAAAGTTCGATTTTGTCCTTTGAAATCCAAGTCAACCTATGTGAGCCCATGACATCAGTTTCAAGTTTGAACTCTATCAAATTATTTCCCTAATTTACATTCGTCCATGGTTAAAAGTCTGAAATGTTATATATATATATATATATATAAATAAAATACTATTTTCACTCAATATCTTAGTTTCTATTCTTATTCTTACTGTTCTAGGAATATACGGTTACTACACAAAATTGAATGGAGTTCCTTCCAGTCTGATATTTCTAGACTTATTTTTAAATTCTGTTAACCAGATCTTCCCTCCTCCGTCTTTCTAATTATTTTCCTTCTCTAAACGGATATTATTTGCCAATTTTAATCTATTGTTTGGCTACCGATCTTACATATTTATAAAGCTGCCCACTAAAATTTTATTGATTCTAACGATATTTCCTATAACTTATTAACAAAAATCTAATTAATAGGATATGAGAAGATAGATCGAATTCTTATGTGAAATATTGGATAAAGGAAATTCTAACTTAATTCCTTGTAAGGATAAATAGATATGGGAAGATGAGATAGGATTCTTACATGATCTTGTAAAATAATATTGGATAAAGGAAATTCTAACTTAATTCCTTATAAGGATAAATATAAATGAAAAAGAAAATCTGAGACAAAATTCACCGTAATAACAAACCAAAATTTCTCTCCCGTTAATCTACCTCATATATGGTTCTAGTGAAAGCAAATTTACTTTTCTCAAATCTGATATTTTTTTTTTTGTGTTTGTGATATTGTGAGTGGATTGAGGAGAGAGAATGGAGTTGGGATGAGAGGTTAGTGGATAGAGGTGGGTAAGTTTTTTTTAAGTAATCTTTATTTATTTATTGATTATTATTATTATTTTGATGTATTTTTTTTATAATTATTTTTATTATTTGTTTATTTATTTTTGGGCTATATTTTTCCAAATTGGTTGCTATGGCTCCATGGTAGATTAATGGAAATCTCTTAACTTCGCCGAAAAAATTTAGTAATCTCTAGAACCGTTAGGAGTTTTAGGAAAGAGACGAGAATTAGGAATATAAGAAAGATGTTTTTCCTTAAAAACTTTATTGACATAAGTTTCAATTTCATGAGTTGCAATAAAAGAATAAAATCTTAGTTCTTCCTTTTTTGGGTGTTAAAATATTGTTATAAAAATGAAGAAAAGTAGATAACAAAAACAAGGTATCTTAGAAAGAAAAGAGAAAAATGGGTTTGAATTCATCAGATATTGGATGTTTAGTGTTTATTACCTTCTTACTTTCCATTCCTAAATGTTATTCCCAACCTAAAGAGTTCAATATCATCCAATTTGGTGCAGTAGCGGATGGAAAAACGGATAGCACTAAGGTAAAATTTTTCAACTCAATTCGTACCTACAATATTCTTCGGTAACATTTTTATTTTTCATTTTATATTTTTTTCTAAATTTTTTGAAAAATAAAATCGTTAGAAGCATTATTTTAGAAATACCATTTTCAAAATGGGATACAACTTTTTGAAACAAGACAATCGAGTTTCTTAGGCCTCATTTTTTTTCTTTAATATTTATTTCATATCTACAAATATCCAAACCAAAATTTTGAAATTAAAAAGATACATTTTATGTTTTTGGATTATTCTTCGTAATAAATATCTAAAAGTAAATTTAACATCAAAATTTTTGCAAATTTAATTTTAAACTAATTTTTGTATTATTTTATTGTAAATTCAGAAGTACATTAAAAAAAATCATTTAAAAGAATTAGAAATAACTCCCCAAAACTAATAAATATTTAAAATTTAAGCTATTTCTTTGAAAGTAGATCATAATAGGTCAATTGGTTTGTATAGGCATTAAGTGAGGCATGGAGGGAAGCTTGTGGACATAACGGACATGGTGTAGTTTTAGTACCAACAGGGAGCTTTCTGGTTTTACCGGTAGTGCTTGAAGGTCCATGCAAAGGATCCATTGGTCTGCTTATTAATGGTGAACTGTTGGCTCCTGTCAGCAAGAATTTCGCCACCGGTGGATACTGGCTGAGTATCTCCAAAGTCGAAAACTTTTTCGTTGACGGTTCTGGCAGCCTGAAAGGCGGCGGTTCTTCAGCTTGGCCTTCCGCTACTTCTAACCGTCCAGTTGTAAGTCCATTTTTAGGTTTAAGTGATGAAATTGATTTGTTAGGTTGATAGTTAAATGATGCTATCATTTTACATGTAAAAGTACACAAAAATATACATATGCATAATCTAACTTTTGATTCAATGTAGTCGATGAAACTTTCTAGTGTCAACACTGCGAGAATTTCAAAGATAACATCGTCCAATAGCAAATTATTCCATTTTGGTGTGCATGGATGTCGTGATGTCACGTTTGATCACGTTACCGTGATAGCTCCAGCAGATAGCCCCAATACAGATGGAATTCACATTTCCAAGTCAAGTGGTATCAATATTATGCATTCAGTGATTCGCACAGGAGACGATTGCATCTCTCTAGGCCCTGGAAGTAAATTCATCAACATAACAGACGTCCAGTGTGGTCCAGGTCATGGAATTAGCATCGGTAGCCTCGGAAAGTACCCTAATGAAGAAGATGTCTTTGAAGTCACAATAAGAGACTCCACATTTGTTGGCACAGACAACGGTGTGAGGATCAAAACATGGTCATCTTCATTTTCTAGTTTTGTTAGCAAGATCACTTTTCTAAATCTCGAAATGAAGGACGTTAAAAATCCTATCATCATTGATCAGAAATATTGCCCTGACTGCGATGAAGATAAAATGGTATATATATTCAAATTTGATAATGGTTCGGTTTTACTAAAACTATAAATGGTGAATGATTCTAAAGTAAAATGTGGTTTGTGGTTGACAGAGTAACTCAAAAGTGCAGATTAGAGACGTGAGATATGAAGGCATAAGGGGGAGTTCAACATCCCAAGTGGCAGTAAGTTTTGAATGCAGCCAAATTTGTTCATGTGAAGGCATAGCGTTACAAGACATTAACCTCTCCTTCAACGGTGACGGCCAACCAACGTCCGTTTGTCATAATGTGAAAGGCTCTGCTTTTGGCAAACAATTTCCTTCCTCTTGCCTTTAATTACTTTGTGTTTTTTTTGTTCTTCCTTATAAGAGTGTCGAGTCGAGGAAGGGTTAGATATACATCGATCCCATCAAACTATCTTCCATTATCGTATGGATTAAGCGTTTGGTTATGTTAGTTCTTGTTATTTTGATAACCCTACAAAATTTATAAACACAGCTCAATTTAATTGATTATCACTTTTTAGTTTTTACTTTTTCTTTCTACTCTTATTTTAATACACAACACAGAACTCAAGCATCCCAAATGAATGGGTTTATTCGAAAAAAGTGGAGAAGATTTTTGCTGCGGGTTGCTTCCACCCTTTGGTTGCACCATTGGGTGCACACACAACAAGCGCCAAATCGTGCATGATTGTGTGTTGAACGTTGAAGCTGGTTCAATGGTTTGCGACTCGGTCCTATCCAATTCAGCCTTGTTCTATGATTTTTGGTCTAGCCTAGCCTAGTTTAGTAATTTTTTTTCAATACAGTTGGATTTTTCTCTAGTTAACGCGTACCTTAAATATGGTAGTGTGTTTGAATTTCGTTTATGTCAGATTAAGCTAGTTACGAGCTAAAAAGATCCACGTTTTACATCCAGAAGTTTGTTTGTTTGTGATTGTTGTGATGGTTTTGTATACATAAAAAACGTTGTATGGAAATGTTTAAGGGTCTCTTTCATTTATTTAATGACTTGGTATTTGTAAAATACAATTGTAGCAATTACTTGTTAGTAAAGTTAGTGAAAGGGTTAGTTGTTCCACCTATCACAAGCTAGATGACCCAATGTTTTGGTTCCCTATCACAGCGACATTATTATGATTTTGATTTTTTACCATAGGTAAAATGTTCAATATTTCAAGCTTGGTAACAAGCTAGATGATCAATGTCATTAGATCCGATTCGAGTCATATGCTAGATGAATGTATTTAAGGCAAGGTCGTAGATTAGATCATCTAGTTTTGAACGGTTTTGGTTGATTCCGCCATAAAGAAAATTTTGATATTTAAGAACACCAAGATTGAGAAATAAAAGTGGGATCGAAAGTCAGATCTTCATTAATGTTTATAGGATACAAACTATCAACTAATACCTAAAAATAAAGGAAAATATATAACTAACTAAATCGGGAAAATATATAACTAACTAAATCTGGTAAATAATATAAAATATACTATTAATCAAATCCTAATAAGACCAACAACTCCCAAAAATAAAGGAAAAATATTAACAGATTACGGATATCGAAGATATAATCTATAACCAATTATTATAATATATTATCTAAATATCATATCTTCATACTTTCTCTTTCTCCACACCTTCAACTTTCTTCGTAAGATCGGAGATTATCTTCTCGTTCTTTTCCTTCTCCTGTCTTAGATAGAAGGAACTATTACTCAACTCAGCCATTTCTTTCTCTAACCTTTCAACTTTTGTCTCCAACTCTTTCTTTTCTTCTTCAGTCAATACTTTCTCCTTCGAGAGGTGCTCGTTCAGGGATTTCAACGTCTGCAACTGAGACTTCTCCACAGATTTATCCACGTCAGTTTTGGGTTGTTGCTCTGAATCTCTATTCTCCTCCTCATGATCTGGTAGTTTCATTGGCTCATTCGTTGATTGCATGGGCTTCTTCTTCGTCATTGTTTTGGGATTTTCAAGGGATTTTGAAGGGATTGCAGCTTGCATTTGCACCATCTGTTTCTCATGTTCAATCTGCATTTCTGCCATCCTTTCTCTCCATTCCATCTTTTCTTCTTCCATTCTCATCCTCTTCCTTCTTTCTTCCTCAAATTCTCTTTCCCGCCATTGGAGCTCTCTCTCTTCGAGCTCAAGCTCTCTGTTATCTAGTTGTTCATCCTTCTTTGATTTTTTCGTCTCCGATGTCGCAATTTCACAAAATCTGCAGCGTATCACCTCATTTCCAACAGCATCCACCGCCTCACGACTACCCCCATCGTCTTTCGCGCCGCCGTGTCCTTTTGTGTTCAACTCTTCATTTTGGGCCATCAAGAGAATGCCTATTTGTTGCGTCATCCAAGGCTAGGTTGATGATTTCTTCCACCTTTTCTTCGACTCGACAATCTCTTACATAATGACCCATTATGCCACAATTGTAACATTTGTCGGAGTTACAATTATTTGCATAGTGGCCATATTTTTTACATTTATAGCACTGGATGTTGGAATTGTATCCTTGACCGCGTCCTTGATTGCGTCCTCTTCCACGCCAATTTGCTTGGCTCGATAGTCTCTTCTCCTGGTAGTTTTCTTCGTAAGTGTTACCTTGACCACCTCGACCATTTTCGCGGCTTCCACGACCTCTACCTCAAAAATTTTGAGAGCAGAGTGTCTTTTCATCCTTTATTGATGCCTTCGTCTAAAGCGCTTGATCGAGTGGCTCCTCATTCTTTTTCTTACGTTGCTCGTGTGCCTCGAGAGAACCGGCAAACTCATCGACTGTGAACTTTGCTAGATCCTTCGATTCTTCTATGGCACATACGACATTCTTGAAGTTGTCTGTTAACGACCTCAAGATTTTCTCCACAACCCGCGTCTCGGGTAACATTTCTCCGTTTCGATTTAGCTGATTCGCCACGGTTTGTACACGTGTAATGTAGTCAGATACATTTTTTTACTCCTTCATCTTCATGTTCTCCAACTCGCCACCAAGAGTTTGGAGACACACCTGCTTGACTCGGTCGGTTCCTTTGAACACCTTTTCTAGAGTGTCCCACGCTTCTTTTGAAGTAGTTGCTCTTGCAATCTTCTCAAAGCCCGACTCGTCAATAGCCCAGAACAGCATGAATAATGCTGCCTTATCCTTTGATCGTGCTTCCTTTAGCGCCTTGTTTTGCGCTGTCGTATAACCCGTGGAATCATTCGGTTCTTCAAAACCTTCTTTGACCACCTCCCATGCGTCTTGCGAACCGAGAAGAGCTTTCATTTAGATGCTCCAGTTCTTGTAGTTCGTCTTCGTCAGTCATGGTAGCGGCATTTGTCCCATCATGTTCGCCATTGGCTCTGATACCAATTTGTTAAATTAAAAGCTCGCTCTGATACTAATTTGTTGAAATTAGAATACGCTCTGATACCAACTTGTAGCAAATAGACGCTCGCTCTGAAACCAACTCGTAGAAAATAGACGCTCACTCTGAAACCAACTCGTTTAGATGACTCTCACGAGGCTGTGAAGGAGGTGTCGAGAGGGGAGAGACAAGGAGACAGAAATTCTCAACAAAACCTTTTCTATTACACTGTACTTTAACTCTTGCCTTTTTTTTTTTTTGCTCTTTTGCTTCTTTTTGCTCTTTTCTACTTGCTCTCTGCACGTACTCTGCTCTTACAACAATAAGTAAAGCCTATTTATAAGTTTTTCAAGGCTAAAATTAGCCATAACTACCCCCATAATGTTTCTCACTCATAACCCACTCCTTTCTTAAATTATGTATCGCTTTTGACTGAATTTAAAAAAATCAAAATTCATAACTACTTTCTTTTTTTTCTCTCTCTCTCATTTAAGTTTATTTCGAACACTTTTCCGATCGTCTATGTCTTCGCACCAATCACTATCAGAGTAACCGACTAACTTGTAATCTTCTGTTCTTGAGTAGAATAACCCAAGTGACAACGTTCCTTGGACGTATCGTAGGACTCGCTTCAACGCCTTCCAATGTGAATAAGTTGGCTCCTCCATGATCCGGCTTATTATGCCGACACTTAATGAAAGATCTAGCCTTGTGATTGTAAGATAGCGAAGGCTTCCCACCAGACTTCGGTACCTATTTGCATCTACTCGTTCTCCTTCATCGTATTTTGAGAACTTTGCACCTGGTTCCATTGGTGTTGATACTAGGTTGCAATTTTCCATCTTGTACTTCTTCAAAATTTCCTTTGCATATTTCTCCTGTGATATAAAAATACCTAATTCTCCTTGTTTAACCTCCAAACCGAGGAAAAATTTCAAGAAGCCCAAGTCTGTCATCTCAAATTCTCGCGTCATTGTGCTTTTGAACTCTTCTATCATTTCATCATTGTTGCTTGAGAAGATGAGGTCATCGACATAAAGAGCGACAAGTATCACATTACCTCCACTCTTCTTTGTATAAAGTGAATGTTCATGGGGACATTGCTTGTACCCGTTCTCCTTGAAGTATTTGTCGATACGAGTATTCCATGCTCGCGGTGCTTGTTTCAACCCGTAAAGCTCCTTCTTCAATTTAAGTACCTTCTTCTCTTCTCCAATATTCACGTACCCGAGAGGTTGTTCGAGGTATACTTCTTCTTCAAGCACACCATTCAAGAATGCTGACTTGACATCCATTTAAAAAATCGGCCATTTGAATTGGGCTGCTTGGGAAATGATCAATCGGATTGTCTCCATTCTAGCGACGGGAGCAAACACTTCGTCATAGTCGATTCACGCCTTTTGCTTGTATCCCTTCGCAACAAGTCGCGCCTTGTATCGCTCAATCTCGCCTTGAGCATTCATCTTTTTCTTGAATACCCACTTCACACCTATGGGCTGACTTCCTTCCGGTAATTTTGTCACTTCCCATGTGTTGTTGCGATGAATCGCTTTAATCTCCTCATCCATGGTAGTTTGCCACTTCGTGTCTCGCACCGCCTCTTCAAAGCTGATATTTTCAGCATCTGCCAGAAGACATACAAGGTTTACCTCATCTGTTGAGTCATACAAATCTCACAAACTTCGCATTTTTGGTTTTCGTGGTTCATCTTCAGTATCAGAGATTTCTGAGTCTGTTGGTGCACTTGTTGGTGTAGCGACGGATGATTCTCCAACTTCGATATTGACTTCCGTCGAATTGTTCCAGTCTCATTCGCTTGCTTCATTTACTTACACATCGCGACTCACTATCACCATCTTGCTAATAGGGTCAAGTAGTTTGTATCCTTTTGTCTTCTCATCATATCCAATGAAGATATACCTTTTTCTTTTGTCTTCGAGCTTCATTCAGCATCCTTTTGTTGGTCCGGTACATGAGCATAATCCAGACTACCGAACACCTTGAGATGAGAAATTGTAGGCTTTTTTCCGCTCCAAGCCTCTTGTGGTGTTTGATCATCTAATTTCGCATGTGGACATCGATTCTGTATGTAGATGGCGCATTGCACGGCTTCTGCCCAAAATTCCTTCAGCATCCTTTTTCTCTTAAGCATTGAGCGAACCATGTCGGGAATGGTCCGGTTCTTTCTCTCGGCCACACCATTTTGTTGAGGGGTGTACGGTGCGGTTAGAAATCGCCTTATGTCTTGCTCCTCGGAGTACTCCATGAAAGTCGTCGAAGTATACTCGCCACCTCTATCGAATCGTACAGCTTTGATGTGTCTACCAGCTTCCTTCTCCACCATTACTTTGAACTTTTTGAACACCTCGAATGCCTCGGATTTTCCTTTCAGAAAGTAAGCTCAAGTTTTTCGTGAGTAATCATCGATAAAGGAAATAAAATACCTCTTTTCGCTGAAGGACTCGGGGTTAATTGGTTCACATACATTTGTATGGATCAACTCGAGAGGTTGTAGGCAAGTAATACTTGTAGGGATCGCTGGGACAAGCTAATATGTGAGCCTGATGAACCTTACGTGGTTAGAATATGTGTATTTAGGACCTAGAATGAACAATTTTTGTGAGTATGACACGTGTACTATAAAATTATAAAATTATGAAATTGCCCTTAGAACAAAATAATTGAGAAGCATATCTAATTTAATGTCTTCCACTTTGGTATGAGGAAGGGATATTCTGATCTGTGCTCTAGGTGATTGATGGATGTTATCTCCACGTTGAGCTTGTTTGATTGTTTGATTGTGTATGATTTATGGTATTATTTTCATGCATTAAGACTTGGTAGGAATATCTTCTTAAATAAAAACGGTGAACATGTAGACATGATTTATGTGTTAAAGACAATTGATAAGTATATTTTCCTAATAGATCATGCATAAAGATCACAATAAAAAATAGGGCAGTATAGCTAGTGCGGTTTATAGGTAGAACTAGAGGTTAGACCTATGTGCACCTAGGGATTGGTTAAGTTGAGGGGCTAACTTAGAACGTCCTGGAATTGAGAAAATGGAATTTAAACTTTATGAATGCCCCTAAGAACTTAGTGGACCCCAACGATGTATTAACATGATTTAAGTAGCCTATAGAATCATGAAACAAGTTGAGTTACTGTTGAGTGTAGAGTAGGGACAGGACCGACACTCTAATCTCATTAAACCAGTTCTTGAGAAGAACTAGGGACTACATTGGTAGTTAGCTCAAGACATGGACCCTTATTAAGTGTAGAAATAATCGGACCTGTAAACCAATCCTGGTTGGACTATTGACTACACAGATAGGTTTCAAGCTGCGACTTCGTAAACCGGTCTTATAAGATATCAGGGACTACGTAGGTAGGTGGTTTAGTATGAACATTTCTACTGAGTGTAGAAACGGGTCAAGGCTGATGTCGTGACACCATAAATCAATCTCAAAGAGGGACTAGGAACTACACAGATAGACGATCAATGATCAATCAATTAGAACTTCGTATAGATCAAAGGAAAGTCGTGGAAACCTACTAGGAGAATGAAGTGATGATAGCCTACAAGTAGGTTGCTTACTGAGTATCTTTTATGCTCACTCCTTTTTCCCTTTTTTTTCAAGTACTGGTCGAGGTGGGGAGGTGCTCCAGAGCTGCACTGTCATAGAGGGATGTCTACCTGAGGCATTAGTCGGTTGTATTCTTGTTAGGGTGTTGTATGTCTTTTAAAATCGAGTGATATTTTACTATATTTTTCACATGTGTTAGATATCATTTTTTCATCGTGGTCCGATTTCTTGAAAACTCCAAAATTGGGTCGTGACAAAAAAGAAGGAGAATGTAACACTCTAGTACCTGATACTCACAAAGAGTAACTACGCAACATGATCAATAAAAATGCATGTTAATTTACAAGTATAAAGCATGTGGGACACGATCGAGCATGATGACGACAGAGGAGTATAAGGATAGGATGACTTTTGTTGCCATCTACCAAGCAGTTCTGGAGGACGTCCTTCTCATGTTGGTAGAGAAGGACTCAGCAAAGGTAGCGTGTGAGACATTGTATACAAAGCATAAGGTGTGGAACATGCCAAGGATGAAAAGGTGTAGACCTCATCGAGTGAGTTCGAGGATATTTGCATGAAGGACGGTGCGTCGGTGGATGAATTTTCCACGAAGTTGATGACGTTCGTCACCGACATTCATTTATTAGGCGAAAAGGTGGAAAATATCTCATTGTCAAGAAGTTCCTCCAAGTCGTCCCATGAGATTCATGCATATTGTTACTTTCATCAAGCAGTTTGGATACCTCAACAACATATCAGTTAAGGAGATCGTTGATCGTGTCAAGACCCATGAGAAGAGACTTCATGGCTACGGTAATAGAGAGGAGGAGAAGTACCTCTTGCTCACACACGAGGAGTGACTCGTACAGATGAAAAATAAAGATATGGTTGATCCTTCTTTTTCAGATACGAAAGGATGCGACTAGTGTCACAATCACACTCTTGATGGCAACGGACTTATGATTGTGCGGCACTTACTTTCCAACGATAAGTGAGCTAAGCCAATTTGTTCTGATATCTCCTACGGCGAAGCGACGTATGCTTGAGCCTCTGGCATCGATTTAAGAAGAAGATTTTAGAAAACTAGGGCAGAGAGAGATTTTTGAAAGAGACGTTATATATGCAAGCAAGAGAGTAACAACAACGGCTCACAGTATATAATCTTGGGTATGGAGAAGTTGACAACTAGTCATATCCCCCTATAGTACATTCTGAGGCATTTCATGTCTGAAAGGCCTAGACATGATTTTTCCGAAACGTCATACTCCCTAGAAATACAACAGTAAAACACTAGAATATGGAAAGACATAAAGGGTTTGGCTTGTCATGGGCATGCGGCCATGGGCAACATGTCTTGGACGAGCATGACCGTGACATCCTCCCCCATCTAATTGGTTGACGTCTCTGTCAACCGACTACTTTCATACCTGGCGATGTTGGTGGCAGAGAAGTCCAGATCTTCGGCGCGTTCCCAATTGGTTTCCTCCTTAGGGAGATTCTTCCATTTGACAAGGAATTCGCGAATCTTCCTTACGGGTCTTCCTATCTTTCTAATCCTGTCGGCTAGGATCTCCTTTATTTGTTTTGTGTCTCTTTGTTTCAGACCGATGCTCGGTCTAGTGATTACATTTCGCTGGTCGTCGTTTGGGTCAGGGTGATAGGGCTTCAAGTTGCTTACATAATTACTGGGTGGATTTTCATCCATGTGGGTAGCGAAACTCGTTAAGAAGTAGCCTCGATCTTTTTAAGAACTTCAACCGGGCCTTCGTATTTTCGAACTAGTCTCTGGTTCTTTCGACTGCGGAATCTGATCTGTTCTGGTCTCAACTTGATGAGGACTTGGTCTCCTGCTCAAAATTGGAGGGGGCGACGCTTCTTGTCCGCCCACTTCTTCATATGCTTGGAAGCTTTCTCTAAATATGTCCGGGCTATATCTATTGTCTGCTTCCATTCTCTGGTGAAGTTTTGAGCTTGAGGGTTCTTTCCTGCATAAGGATGATCAATAATATGGGGTAAGACCGGCTGTCGTTCACTTACAATTTCGAAGGGGCTCTTCCCCGTAGACGAACTCGTTTGACAATTGAAACAAAATTGGGCGACATTTAGTAGTTGTATCCAGTACTTCTGGTGAGCGTCGACGAAGTGACGTAAGTATTCTTCAAGCAAGCAGTTGAACCGTTCTGTCTGTCCATCGGTTTGAGGATGATAGCTCGAGGAGATGTTTAAATTCGTTCCCAAGAAGGCGAATAACTCGGTCCAGAATGTGCCAATGAATCTACCATCTCTATCGCTGATGATGCTCGACGGAATGCCCCATAACTTCACAATGTGTTTGAAAAATAGTTGGGCTGTTAGCTCAGCCGAGCACAATTTGGGGGTGGGAACGAATGTCGCATATTTCGAGAATCGGTCTACGATAACCAAGATGGCGTCATATTCTCCGTCTTTTGGGAGGTGTGTCATGAAGTCCGGAGACACACTTTCCAAAGGCCTAGTTGGCACGGGTAGAGGTTCCACGAGTCCTGAGACTTTAACTTTTTCGACTTTGTCCGATTGGCAGATGAGGCACGTCTTGGTGTACTGCATGATGTCGTCTCACATATTTGGCCAGAAGTACCCCTATTTTATTAAGGCATATGTTCGTTGCCACCCAGGGTGTCCGGCCCATAATGTGTCATGACATTCGAATGAGCTTCTTTCTTAGTTCTCCTGTTCTTGGAACGTATAATCTATTTCCCTTTGTCATTAGAAGGTCTCCCTCGACCCAAAACTGTCGTGTCTTCCTAGCTTTGGCTAGTTCAACGACGGCTTTGGCCGATGAGTCTTTATGTAGATGTTCTTTGATGATGTCACGTATCAATCCATCGATCTTACTTGAATGAATATGGGCTAACATGCACAGGGCCGCATATTCGCCCTTCCGACTCAGCGCGTCGGCTGCTTGGTTACTCTTTCCTGCCTTGTGTTCAAATTTGAAGTCGAATTCAGCCAACGACTCCTGCCACCTGACTTATTTTGCCGTCAATTTCGGTTTATTGAAGAAGTGGAAAATGACGCTGTTATCCTTCTTCACTACGAATTGTGATCCCAAGAGGTACTGTCTCAAGACTCGTAGGAATGGACTACTGCTAGCATTTCTTTTTCGGAGACAGTGTACCTCCTTTTTGCATCATTGAGCTTTCGACTTTCATAAGCGATGGGGTGGCCCTCTTGAATAAGGACACCGCCAAGGGCAAAGTCGAAAGCATCTGTCTCTATTTCAAATGGTCTAGTGGCATCCACTAATCCTAGGACAGGACCCCTCATCATGGTTGCTTTCAGATCTTTAAAGGTCATTTGACATTCACTTGACCACGACCAAGGGTGGTCTTTCTTCAAGAGTTCTGTTAATGGGGCGGCTCATCGTGAAAACCCTTCTACGAACCGCCTATAGTAGTTTGCCAATCCTAGGAAGGATCGCACATCGGATACGGAAGTAGGAACTTTCCACTCTTGGACAGCTTTTATCTTATCGCTATCCATACCGATCTGTCCACAACTGATAACATGTTTGAGGAAGTTGATACATGTTTGTGTGAAGGCACATTTTTCTTTCTTGACGTGTACCTTGTGTTCTTTCAGGGTTGTGTTGTATATAACTATGTCGAGGTATACTACGACAAACTGATCCAAGTATTCATGGAAAACCTGGTTCATTAACATGCAAAACGTAGCTGGGGCGTTTGTCAAGCCAAAAGGCATTACCAGGAACACAAAGGCCCCATATCTTGTTACACACGTCGTCTTGGGCTCGTCCCCTTCGGCAATACACACTTGGTAATATCCTGATCATAAGTCCAACTTCATGAAGTATTTGGCTCCGTGAAGCTGGTCAGTCGAATATTATTGGCAGGGGATATTTGTTGCGTACTATCACCTTGTTTAAGGCTCTATAATCTATGCACAAACGCAACGTCCCATCCTTCTTTTTCTGAAATAATACAGGGGCTCCGTAAGGTGCCTTTGCCGGGCGGATGAATCCTGCCGCCAGCAACTCATCCAGTTGCTTCCTTAATTCAGCTAGCTAGGGGGGAGCCATCCGGTATGCGTTCTTTGCTGGGGGTTTAACCCTGGGGAGGAGTTCAATTTCATGATTGATGCCTCGACGGGGAGGTAACATTTGGGGTAAGCTCTCTGGCATTATGTCAGCATAATTGTCCAGTACATCCTCGATCTCGCTTGGGATAGTTTCTTCAGTGGTTGTTTCTTCCATTAGGGGTATAGCCATAAATATAGGTTCCTCCCGTGCGAGTCCTCTTTTCAGCTATATGGTCGAGATCATTCTAAGACTACCTGGTTGCTTGATGCTTGCAGGTATTACTGTGGGGTTGTGGTTAGTGATCACCAAGCATTTCGCCATAGGCATTGGGATAACTTTGTGTTCTAGGAGGAAGTCCATCCCAAGTACTACGTCGAAGTCATCCATGCGAACCACGAAAAGGTCAATCTCTCCCGTCCAGACCCCTAATTTGAAGGGGACTCTTTTGGAGACTCCCATAATAGGCAAGGCCTAGGAGTTGACAGCTTTCATTTTTCCGGGGTCCTCTTCTATGGTGAGTCCTAGTCTTCGTGCTTCTTGGTCGGCGATGAAGTTGTGGGTCGCACCTGAGTCTATCAAGGTGCTCTTGCTTGGTCGGGAGTTTATTGTTGCATCTACGAACATGAGCTCTTTCTTTATTATCTCCTTTGGGTCGACCTTTCGTTGGAGGGCTGACAAGAATTTAAGCGCACCCATTCGGGGGTTGTCTTGATCTTCCCTCCTGTTTGGCGTAGTCTCGACTCCTGTGTCGTGGCTCTCTTGGATGGACACTTAGAGTGCACTGAGAGGCCCGATGAGGACAGTAGGACAGTTTGTGGGGGCCTTTACATAACAGGCATTGTAAAGCTGTCGTCGGGTAGTTCTTTTGAGGGTAAGGTCCTCGAGATGTCCCCGCTTGGTTGTTCTGAGGAGATCTATCTATCCACCCACTTGGTCTGTCGTTACTTCCTTTCGGCCTATTGGGGCCTTCATTTCGATGACCTGACGGCTTATATGTTCTGCCCCCAGTGCTTGGGGCTTGTGTTGTTCTTCTTTGGAAACTCGCTTCGTTCTCAAAGTCTAGAAGTCTCTCGGCGCTGGCGATTGCAGTAGCTAGGTCCTAAACCTTTTTCTCGTGTGTTTTTGTTTTGGCCCACGATTGTAACCCATTTATGAAGAAAAATACTTTGTCTTTCTCTAATGTGCCCCTGATATCTAGTATGAGGGTCAAGAACTGTCTGACATAGTTCCTTATGCTTCCAGTTTGCTTTAGGGCTATTAGTTTTTCCATTGCTATATGTTCTACATTTTTGGGGAAGAATTGGTCCTTCAACTCTCTCTTGAGGTCTTCCCATGAGTCCATGGTGCATAATCTATTCTCGATGTCTTACACCTTCGTACGCCATCAAAGTTTTGCATCGTCTATGAGATGCATTGAGGCTACTGTCACTTTTATGTCGTTGGTACAAGCCGTTGTGGCTTTGAAGTACTGTTCGACATCAAAGATGAAGTTCTCAACCTCTTTGGCGTCCCGGTTCCCTTTGAAGGGTATGGGGTCTGGGAACTTCAGTTTATTGGATCCTTAATGAGTTTGCCCAGCCGTGATGTTGTCCACGAGTTTCATGGTCACCCCAATTCAGGTGTTCATGTCGGCCATCTTTTCTTGGATGGTATCGATTGTCGTTCTGAACTCGTCAGCTAGTCCATTAAACAAACTCATCATGGTATTTTGTAGCCCGTCGAACTCTTCGCTACGTCCCTCCTTGTGCGCGACAAAGCTATCGGGGCTACCTGTAGGTCTTGAGCTGCTCGTAGGAGCAACTCTTTCTTCGAGCGAGGACACTCAAAACATCAGTTCTGTGATTGGCAACCCATCCAGGCGGTTGCCCATTGCGTCGATTTCTACGACTTTCTCACTCAATTCCGTCATCCGTGCTTCCAGGAAGTGTACGGTGTCAGGGACTTCTTTGAGGAACAACATTTCCTCCTCTATTAAAGTAAGCCGGTCGGCTTGTGATTTCGGTGTCGACATGGTTTCGGTCTTTTGCTATGTCACGGAGCTAACAAAGCTCTGATACCAATTGTCACAATCGCACTCTTGATGGCAGCGGACTTGCGATTGTGCAGCACTCACTTTCCAATGACAAGTGAGCTAAGCCAATTTGTTCTGACGTCGAGTACGGCGAAGCGACGTATGCTCGAGCTTCTGGCCTCGGTTTAAGAAGAAGGTTTTAGAAAATGAGGGCAGAGAGAGATTTTTTAAAGAGACGTTCTATATGCAAGTAAGAGAGTAACAACAACGGCTCACAGTATATAACCTTAGGTACGGAGAAGTTGACAACTAGTCATAACCCCTTATATTACATTCTGAGGAATTTCATGTCTGGTAGGCCTAGACATGATTTTTTTGAAACGTCATACTCCCTAGAAATACAAAAGTAAAACACTAGAATATGAAAAGACATAAAGGGTTTGGCTTGTCATGGGCATGCGGCCATGGGCAACATGCCTTAGACGAGCATGACCGTGACAACTAGCACAACAAGAAAAACAAAGGTCGTGGTCATGGTCCCATTCATGGCTGTGGACATGGAGACAGAGGAGGCCATGGCAATATCCTAACCCATGAGGATTGTAATACCCAAGTTTTAAAATAAAAAATAAATAAAAATAAAAACGGTTAAGGTCAACATAACCCCTACTCTTCCTTGAGGGGTCTGATTTGATTGGGAGAGGGGAGAGAAAGAGGAGAAAGAAGAGAGAAAGGAGATTAGGGTCTTGAGGTTGGAGGAGAAGATCTGATAAAAAATCGACGCTGGAGATCTGAGAATCCTCAACCTAAACCTTCAGTAGTCTGAGGCAAGGTGCTTTCACGAATCGCACCTTCCTATTTCGTCAAAAACGTCTAAGAACTCAAGGTTAGTCCGCAAATGTCTAGATCGAGATGTTTATCGAGATTTTCGTTTGCTAGTGACGTTTTTTTTTAATGATTCTTTGACTTTTACCCTCAGGAGTTTGATCTTCGCAAGTTTTGGAGTGAAGGCGATCGATATTTCCGTTCGAATCAGAGTTTCAAGAAAACAAGATTTTTGGTAAGAACTCGTATTTTTCTCCAAATTCAAACTCGATCTATGATTACCAAAAATATATAAGAAAAATATATTGTAGAAATAGAATATGAGATCTACAATATTCGTACAGAAAACTTATTGATTCGAATTACGGATTGGAAGACATAAAACATCGGAAGAAAATGGATCGAAAACGCAAAAAACTCGTGTTTCTGGAAAATTTGGAAAAAACATAGGAGGAGAGAGAGAAGAACGCCGCCACGCATTAGCCAGCGTATGGAGGAGTGCAGCGGAATCGATGTTGGACACGTGGCGCATTCCGACTGGTGAGGCATGCCCCGCACGCTAGGCGACACGCGTCAGGCAAGCGGATTCGGGTCAGCCCGAGTCTGAACCGACGCCCCACACGTGACCCAGGAACGCACGAACCGAACCGACGCTCCGACCCGGCCGCTGCCCTGCAATTGCGCAGGAAGTCACACATGGACACCCGCGCGTAGAAGCCGCACATAGGAAGCCCTCTAGGACGCGTGTAGGCGCGTGAGTACTTGTTTTCCTTCCGTCTGGCCTCCGTTTGCTTGTTTTTCGTCTCGATTTCGATACTGACCCTATTATTATGTGAATTAGAACCTATGAAGAAAATTTCAAAATTTTTGGAATCCTTTCCGCCAAGAAACTCGAGCTTGGGAAGGCACGCGTCAACCAAGTAAGTAGCCATTTAGATTCCCACGAGCAATCCTTGTAGGAACAACTTTGTAACAGCCCAAATAAATAAATAAACAAATAAAAATTATTATAAACAAAAAATTATTATTATGTTTAAAAAAGTAATAATAATAAATTAATAAAGAAATAAATAAAAACAATTATTCCTCGTTTCTTTCCACGACTGTCGTCCCTTCCCCTAATAATCTCTCCTCAACCCACCTCACAATTCCTGCAAAATGGAACACAAATGCAAAAGGTCAGATTTGAGAAAATAGAAATGCATCAGATGAGATTTAGAGGAGATGGTGAAGATTTACAAGGGAGAGAGATTTGAGATTTCTCGTATGTTAGATCTCTTTTCTTCTATCCAATTATTTAGTTTTATTTAGTCATTTACCTATTAGAAAGATACCTCATGATCAATAGCAGAAAAAAAAAATAGAATCGATAATTGCTAACATAATTGAAAATGTAACAAAGAAAAGATATTTCATTTGAATAGGTTAATAGTTTTCCTTTTATTTTATTTAATGATATTAATTTATTAATTTGGTTACAATTCGTTAGTTTTGAATTAGGGATTAAAGCCATACTCAGAGAAAAAGTAAGAATTGATTAAAAGATCAATACTAACTGTTAGGAAGGAAACAAACAGAGAAGGAAGATTGTGAATATAATTAAAACATAGTGAGAGATAGAGAGGGAAGATTGTGAATATAATTGAAATTATCTGGAAAATGTTAAAGGTATTAAACACGGTAAGAGAAAATATAACATCTTGAAAATGTTAATGGGTATTAAATGGTTTGTATGAAAATAATACTATAACAAACATAAATAAATATTTCAAGACTTAACTTATGCAAAGACTCTAACGTTCGCATAAATTATAACACAGGGACCAATATAAATTAGAGAAATAATTTTGTTGAAGTTCAAACTTGAAATTGATGTCATGGGCTCACATAGGTTGACTTGGATTTCAATGGACTTTCATTAAGGATAACGTCGTGACATTAGCCTAAGCTAATCAAGTAAGTGGCCTTACTTTCGGCATTGTTATATTTGATGTTGACACGTGCCCCGTGGTTCGACACGTGTCATATATATTGATATGTGTGAATTGTTTGTGGATTGATATGCTTATGATATGTTATGTATATGTTATAATATGTGAATTGTATGATAATAATTACGGTATGGTGTATTCAATGATCTGTTTGAGATAGGATACAATAAGGATGCACAAAACGAAATGTAACGATACGAGTAAGATACGTTCATGAAACGTTAAGGTTAGGTTACATACCAAAGTGCTATGGATATGAGAGATTGATAAAAGAATACGGTTAGGTTAAGTGTAGTAAGGAATATGGGTAGAAAGGGATAGGTGTGTGATAGATTAATAGAACGATAGCGTTAGGATACGTTTATGTGATGATATGATTATGATACGACATGTGAATGACGGATATATATATGTTGTCATTGATATGAAATATGTTATGGTATGAGATATGTGATAAATTGACTTGTTTATGATATGATATATTGTGATGCAATATGTTCTGGTATGATATGTATATGATGAAATGTTAAGTTAAAAGCATGAGACGTTATGCTATGTCTCCTTAATTGTGTGTATACAACATGATATGAATGACATGAAATCACGATAAATGGCATGAAATATAACCCCGTTAGAATTATGTATGATATGAGAACTGAAGAACGAGAAACGATATGATATGAATGATGAACGATATGTGAAATGATATGAAAAAAAAGATACAATATGTATAGAACGCTAGCGGGGTTGTATTAAATGATAATGAAAACGGAAAAATGTTGGGACCTCACGGAAAAATGATATGTGTGCTCATGCATTGGGCGATACCCCTATTCCATCACGAAGGTACGGACGCGTACATCCATTAGGCAGGCGAAGTATCATTATGTTTTACATAATGTTGCCATGACGGTTACTAATTCTAATGGGTGTCCGAAAAAAGTTGAGCTACCAGAGAAGGTTCGCCCGATAAGAAAAGGGACCCAGCGGTGTGCGAACTGTCTGGTGAGCCCATACTCGCACGTATGACCTGTGTGTAGAGTATATGGTACACATCCAAGCTTCCCATTAGAATAGTGTCGTAGGAAAAATAGACTGATATGATAGGTCCCGTCATTGCATTCGCATGTTCTTGCATTTAACCCCAACAGTAGGGTCACTTACTGAGTATTTCTTTAAATATTCAAGCAATGCGCTACTACATTTTTCAGGTTAAGGCAAGACATTCCTGTACGACTGACGACGGCATCGCAACTCGAGACCATGGCACATGCATAGGGTAGTCGTATTATTTTCTTAGACTTAGGCTAGAATAGGATGTTTTTTATTTAAACGTTTATTTATTTTATTTAGTCTTTTATTGTGTCATTTTTAAAGGTGTTTTCAAACACGTAAGTCCGACAGTGTTTTAAGCTGAAGTGTTATGTTTTATGAAGTCTATTATTTTCAGGTTATGTTTTATGAAAGTTTAAATGAAGTACTTCCGCATTCAATGTTTATGATATGGATACAGTAGCGACCTTAAATTAAGTAGAAAATTTCGAGTCGTTACACGCTTGGAATAAGCATGCATGTTATCATACCTATAAACTTAGCTAGTCGAACCTAGCATGAGTATGGAAACAATGAAAATAAAATAATTAAGAAAACCGATGGAATCTAGACATGAACGATTATGTATCTGTTTCAATGGAGATTGTGATAATGTATGTTTGCATGAAGAGAAAGGAAAACTTGTGAAATCTGCACTCTAGGTGAAGATGGATGATATCTTCCCGTTGAGCATGTTTGTTAATATTGTAGGAATTGCTGCATGTTAACTCTAGTGCATGATTGTTTGTATTGTCTTTCTTGTTAAATAGGAAGAAACTACGAGCCTAGACTAGGGCGCTTGAGATTAAGTAAGCTAGACAAAACTCTAGATTGGGATACCTCTAGAATGCCGTGCATTTAGTCCCGCGAAACGATTACTAGCAGATCCAGAACCCAGAGTTCCAAACCACGACAGGTTTGTGAGACCTTGCACGAGAATCCTAGAGATGAATCCAGGTCTAAGCCACCAAGAGTCCGCCCTAGAAAGACTTGTAGGACACCACGATAACTGTAGGTAGCTTGCTAGAGTTGAGCAGTATGGATAGTGTTACCAGAACCTCCATTTCCCTCTCTACTCTGATACTATAGCGTCGAGACAGAGCTCTGATACTAAGATCGTTGAGTCAGGCAGATCCAGACAGGGAAGTGTGACAGGTTCCCTAACCTAGTGGTGATAGCTAACGGGTCTTCTGAACAGGACTCCTGGGCCATAGAAAGTCGTCCCTGAGTGGGGGAACGTGGAACCACGTAGGATGACTTAGTAGCTAACCGGCACACAAGGGATCGCAACCCCTGATTTTAGTGGATCTATGGTCCCTTGGGAGGGTTGTCAGCTAACCTCCACGGATGATGTTCAGACAGAGTTACTTATTCAGATCCAACCATACGATCCCCTCAGATTTATTTGTGAGGTCGCGCCTCACCTCAGGACACTAAGCATTCTACTACATAAGATGGGCAGAACTCCTAAGATACAGAAAAGAGAGTTGTAGCGTGATTCGCACTCACTAGAACCCAGAGATAAGACCGTGGATACCTACTAAGATAAGGATGCGAAAAGAGCCTACAAGTAGGTTGCTTACTCAGTATATTTTTATACTCACCCCTTTTCCCCTTTTTTTTTTAGGTACCAGTTGAGGCGAGGAGGTGTTCGAGAGCTGCACTGTCACAGAGGGGTATTGTTTCGGAGCATCAGTCCGTTTTCATATTTGGAGTCTTTTGTAGTTCATTTTATATTTGTATTTCCCATTTGTAACATTTTACTTTAATTTTATATTTAATTTTGGAGTCCTTGACTTCCTTTTCTTGTTTTAAATTTTATCAGATTTTTATCTTCTATTTTATTTTCTTTTTAATTTTATTTTTTTCACTTTCGTCTTTTTAGTCACGATTCGGTTTTTTTGAACCGTCGAAAATCGGGTCGTGACAAGGATGCCATCCCTGGAAAGCACAAACGCATGATCAAGTTTTACTCTTGTAGAAAATATGGACATTGTGTGGGCGGAGTGCCACAACAAAAAGTGTGTTGAGGCGGCAAACCTCACATTCATGCATGACGAAGACCTCGTACTAATGTTGGCTTAGAATATGTCTAACCTATTGGTACTCTCAATGGAGAGAAGGTTATGGTGAACCTCCTCGTATGTAGAAAAGACTAAGTAGAGACCAACATCTCATACCTAAACAACGAAGCAAGAAACCACGTGACAGGGATGCCAAAAGTCGAGTTTTTTTGCATCCTTATTAGATCGTGACAGTTTGGTATCAGAGCAGTCGGGTTTTTGATTCTGTAGACTTTTTCTAGGATAGAGAGTCGTACACCTCTATGACTCAGCTTGTCAACACGCCTCGCCACGACCAGGTATGCAGTCTATCCTTGTTTAGTAGGTTATGATATGATGTAACTCCGGTAAGAACTTGATGTATGTTTTAGGTTAACGCCTTAGGGTGTTTAAAAGTGAATATTCCCTCTATATATTGATGCTAGATTCGAGTTATTGTGAGGAGGCCGAGAGGGGTCTACTGGCCTTAGGAAGACAGAAAGGTGACTCCGTAGAGTGCGTGACATCCAGCCCATACAAATGTACATAAGACTTTTAAGGCCTAGTACGAGGTGATATACCTATTACCCAGCCTCTCATGACCATAATTCTAGATGTCAAGCATGCCTCCGTGGAGACCACGTAGTAGAACTAGACGGTATAGAGCATGCCTTGGTGCAAACCACATAGTAGACCTAGATAAAATTCTTACATACAAGGGCGACCACTATAGGAATTATGCACCTTTCAAGCAAACCATTTTCACAAGTGAGTTTGGTTAATTTGGAAGTCGAGAAATAAGATTCACCAACAGAGAGAGTGAAGCTATGGAGGCCATGGCTTCAAGGTTGGTTGCAGTCTTCATGAGATAAGTTCAGGTTTATGGACTTCCATAAGTGAGATGTGTGCTTTTATGCCACTAATGAGTCATGGGGTGTAGGATATTCCTACTGAAGGATAACCTAATGGGTGACAAGTCGCTTTGGACCTTGGTGGAGAGGACCAAGTCCAAAAGCAGCACGTGGTTATCATGACCATGAAACTGTATTCTAACCTATCCTTTGGTCAAGGCATGCATGCTCACAAGGTGAAGGACGTGGAACTGTCAAGATAGTCCAGTGAACTTCAGGGTTGAGAACAGAAGGAAAAAGAGGTCAAAGTATGGTCATGCCTTCGCTAGCTACCAAACAAGAGTTTTCAGAGAGTTCTCTAGGATCCTATACAAGAACTTGAAAGGTTCACGTGCTCGAAAAAACCAGTGATGAGATATCAATACGAGGAAAAATGTGACTAGCTCAGTCATAAAAGATACAATAGGGGTTAACCTAGGTGAATGTAAAGAACTCATGTAAGGATCCTTACTCCCAAAAAAGCCCGTACTAAGCTCAGATAAGTATTAGTACTTAAGCGAGTCACGTAACAGGGCGTCTCACTGAGAAGAAAGTTGGCTAAATGAGATGAAACTACGAGGCTATTTTGGAGAAGTAGTAAAGACCTCTTGACAAGGTTAGGATATTACTAAATGAGAACTAGAGAGGAAGACATACCTAGAACAGCCTTTAGAAGCCACTATGGACATTATGAGTTCATAGTCATGTCTTCTGGTTTAATTAACGCTCATGCAATGTTTATGGAACTGACGAACAGAGTGTTTAAGGAGTTCCTAGACACCTTCGTGATTATGTTCATTGACGACATCCTGGTGCGTTCTAAGTCTGAGGTAGAGCATGAGAAATACCGGAGGAAAGTTTTAACTCCACTAAGAACCCACCAGTTGTATGCCAAATTCACGAAGTGCGAATTTTGGCTGCAGAACGTGACCTTTCTTGGCCGTGTAGTATCCAAGAAGGGGATGACTGTGGACCCTACTGAGATCAAAACAAATTTGAAATGGCCTAGACCAACCAGTGTTACTGAAGTGAGGAGTTTTTTTGGTCTAGCAAGCTTTTATAAAAGGTTTGTACAAGATTTCCTAAGATCTCAGCGGCGCGACACAATTAACCAAGAAGGGGAAACCATTTGTCTGGACACCAGAGTGTGAACAAAGTTTCCTGAAACCGAGAAAGAGGTTGGTCACTATGCCTGTACTTACGATGCCTGATGGATCAAGTGAACAAGTGGTGTACAGTGACGCCTCAGGAGAAGGGCTAGGTTGTGTACTCATGCAAAAGGGCAAGGTGATAGCCTACGCCTCTAGGCAGTTGAAAGAGTATGAGCTCAACTACCCCACCCACGATCTGGAGCTAGCAGCCATGGTGTATGCGTTGAAAACCTGGCGTCACTACCTATATGGCAAGAGAGTTTAGGTGTATGCTGACTACAAGAGCCTAAGAATATATTTACATAGAAAAAGCTGAACATGAGACAGCGGAGGCGGTTGGAACTGGTTACGGACTATGACATTGAGATACTTTACCACCCAGGGAAAGCCAATGTAGAAGCAGATGCCTTGAGCAGGATGAGAGCCCACACATCCGCCCCATGTTGAAATAAAATTCACTCTGATACCAACTTGTAGAAAATAAACGCTCGCTCTGAAACTAACTCGTTTAGTTAACTCTCACGAAGCTGTGAAGGAGATGTCGAGAGGGGAGAGACAAGGAGACAAAGAATTCTTAAAACCCTTTTCTATTGCTTGTACTTCTTTTTTAGTCTATAACTCTTACTTTGTTATTACAATGAGAAACAATGTATTTATAAATTTTCTGAAGCTAAAAATGGTCATCATAATCTCACGTTTTCTAACCCATAAAACCACTACTTCCTAAAATAAATATTGGCTTTTTGACCGAATTTTAAAACTCATATCAACTAAAAATAGAAACTACCTTCTTCTTTTTTTCATTTAAGTTTATTCCCAACAAAACTCCCCCATAAACTTAAATGCTCCATCCAATGGTTCCACCTGCGCCGTTTTCGTTTTCTTGAGCCCAATCGTGGTTTCTTCAATTTTCTCTCCTTGTCCTCGAGCGGCAAACTAAGGTTGTCCTTCTCTAATGATACTTCATTTGGATCTTCTCGAGAATAGCCTATCTGAGACACCAAATCTTCATTTCTCCCGTTCTCAGCCACGCTTGACTCAGACATCATGGCTTCATTCAGTTTACTCAATTCCCTTCGCAAGTCCACAGCGAAATTTACAGCTAGCATTTTTGCTCCCTCCAGTTCGGCTTTATCACGAGTGAGTGTCTCAATCGTGTGTCGTAAATTCACTACCTCCTGTTTGGTTTGATTCAGGTTCACGTCGAGTGAGTCTCTCTGTTGAGTCAATAACTCTATATCTTTCTCCTCCCTCACTAGCTCGTCCACTAGAGCCTCAATCTCCATTAACAGGTCATTCTCTTTCTCCACACCTTCTTCAACTTTCTTCGTAAGATCAGAGATTATTTTTCCATTCTTTTCTTTCTCCTATTTGAGATAGAAGGAACTCTCACTCAACTCAGTCATTTCTTTCTCTAACCTTTCAACTTTTGTTTCTAACTCTTTCTTTTCTTCTTCCATTTTCATCCTCTTTCTTCTTTCTTCCTCGAATTGCTTTTCTGGCCATTGGAGCTCTCTCTCTTCGAGCTCGGGCTCTCTGTTATTCGTTTGTTCATCTTTATTCGATTTTCTCGTCTCCGCTATCAGGATTTTGCCACATCCGTTGTGCATCACCTCATTTCTAACGGTTTCCATCGCCTCGCGACTGTTGCTATCGTCTTTCACGACGTCGTCTCCTTTTGTGTTCGGCTCTTCATTTTGGGCCATCAAGAGAATGCCTCCATTTGTTGCGTCATCCAAGGCTAGGTTGATGGTTTCTTCCACCTTTTCTTCAGCTCGACAATCTCTTGCATAATGACCCATTCTGCCACAATTATTACATTTTGTTACAATTATTTGCATAGTGGCCATATTTCTGACATTTGTAACACTGGATGTTGGAATTGTATCCTTGACCGCATCCTTGATTGCGTCCTCTTCCACGCCAATTTGCTTGGCTCGACAGTCTCTTCTCCTGGTAGTTTTCTTCGTAAGTGTTGCCTTGACCACCTCGACCATTCCCGCGGCTTCCACGACCTCTACCTTGAACATTTTGTGAATAGAGTACTTTTCCATCCTTTATTGATGCCTTCGTTTGAAGTGCTTGATCAAGTGGCTCCTCCTTCTTTTTCTTACGTTGCTCGTGTGCCTCGAGAGAACTGGCGAGCTCATCGACCGTAAACTTCGCTAGGTCCTTTGACTCTTCTATTGCACATACGACATTCTCGAAGTTGTCTGTTAACGACCTCAAGATTTTCTCCACAACCCGCGTCTCGGGTAACATTTCTCCGTTTCGATTTAGCTGATCGCCACGGTCTGTACACGTGTAATGTAGTCAAATACATTTTCTGACTCCTTCATCTTCATGCTCCCCAACTCGCCACGCAGAGTCTGGAGACGCACCTGCTTGACTCGGTCGGTTCCTTTGAACACCTTTTCTAGAGTGTCCCACGCTTCTTTTGAAGTAGTTTCCCTTGCAATCTTCTCAAAGCCCGACTCGTCAACAGCCCAGAAAAACATGTATAATGCTGCCTTATCCTTTGATCGTGCTTCCTTTAGCGCCTTGTTTTGCAAATCGAGAAGAGCTTTCATTTGGATGCTCCAATTCTCGTAGTTCGTCTTCGTCAATCGTGGTAGCGGCATTTGTCCCATCATGTTCGCCATTGGCTCTGATACCAATTTGTTGAAATAAAATTCGCTCCGATACCAATTTGTTGAAATAAAATTCGCTCCGATACCAATTTGTTGAAATAAAATTTGCTCTGATACCAACTTGTAGAAAATAAACGCTCGCTCTGAAACTAACTCGTTTAGTTAACTCTCAAAAAGCTGTGAAGGAGATGTCGAGAGAGGAGAGACAAGGAGACAAAGAATTCTCAAAACCCTTTTCTATTGCTCTGTACTTCTTTTTTAACTCTATAACTCTTGCTCTACTTCCTTTGCTATTACAATGAGAAATAAAACGTATTTATAAATTTTCTAAAGCTAAAAATGGCTATCAGAATCCCACGTTTTCTAACCCATAAAACCACTGCTTCCTAAAATAAATATTGGCTTTTTTACTGAATTTTAAAACCCATATTAACTAAAAATAGAAACTACTTCTTTCTTTTTTTCATTTAAGTTTATTCCCAACACCCTAATCACGAAGCAGAAGTGTCTACAGATGAGATACACAGGGCTGAAATAGAGGTCAGAGTTAGAGGCATCACCGCTCAACTAGCACAACTTTCGTTCCAACCCACCCTCAAGAGACTTGTCATCAAAATTCAGAGAATTGATATGTACCTCATCAAGATCTGGAGTCAGCAGGTAAAGGCCCCGAGACAACGACTGGTAGGATTGTTGCAACCGCTGAATATTCTACAGTGGAAATGAGAGAAAATAAGCATGGATTTCACCTCGGGCCTACCAAAGACCCGACGAGGCTTCAATGTCATCTGGGTCATTGTGGACAGATTGACTAAGGCAGCCCACTTTATTCCAAGCAGAGCCACTTATCGAGTGGACCAGTGGGCTTAGTTGTACGTCAAAGAGATAGTCCGCCTGTACGGCGTGCCAGTGTCCATTGTGTCTGATAGGGATGCTAAATTTACTTCTAACTTCTAGAAAGGGTTAGAGAAGGCATTGGGAACACAACTTAGGTTCAGTACAACGTTCCATCCTAAGACAGATGGGCAAACCAAGAGACTTAATCAAACCCTAGTGGATATGTTGAGGGCATGTGTTATAGACATTGCCGGTTGCTGAGATGAGCACCTGACCCTTATGGAAATTGCCTACATCAATAGTTACCAGACAACTATCCAGATGGCACCATTCGAAGCTCTATTGGGCGGAGGTGCAGAACCCCTATATTCTAGGAGAAGGTAGGCAAGAAACAGTTGTTGGGGCCGGAGTTGGTACCGACTACCAACACAACAGTACAGAAAATCAGACAGAGGATACTCTCTACACAAGGTCGGCAAAAGAGTTATGCAAACTCTGGTAGGAAAGACCTCGAGTTTGCAGCAGGTGATCACGTCTTCTTGAAAGTAGCACCCATGAGAGGAGTGCTAAGGTTTGGAAAGAAGGGCAAGTTGAGCCCGAGGTTCGTGAGCCCCTTTGAAATCTTAGAAAGGATAGGGCCCGTGGCATACAGACTAGCATTACCACCCACACTCGCTGCAGTGCACAACGTATTCCATGTATCGATGTTGAGAAAGTACACTCCGGATCCCACTCACATCATTGATCACAAGACACTTTCCCTTTAGGAGGATCTAACGTATGAAGAAAAACCCATAAGGATAATGGCACGTGATGTGAGGAAACTACACAAAAGGGAGATTCCCTTAGTCAAGGTCTTATGGAAAAACCATCAGGACAACGAAGCCATCTGGGAATATGAGGATGACATGAGAAGGTCTTACCCCGAACTCTTTCGGGTAGGATCAACTTTCGAGGACGAAAGTTCCTAAGGTGGGGAGAATTGTAATACCAGAGTTTTTAAAGAAATAATAAAAACGGTTAAGGTCAACATCATTTTTCCCCTACTCTTACATGAGGGGTCGATTAGATTGGGTCATAATTAGAAAAAGAGAAAGAAGAGAGAGGGGAGAGAAATAGGAGAAAGAAGAGAGAAATGAGATTAGGATTTGGAGGTTGGAGGAGAAGATCTGATAAAAAATCGACGCTGGAGATCTGAGAATCCTCAACCTAAACCTTTAGTAGTCCGAGGCAAGGTGCTTTCACGAATCACACCTTCCTATTTCGTAAAAAAACATCTAAGAACTCAAGGTTAGTCCACAAATGTCTAGATCGATATGTTTATTGAGATTTTCGTGTGCTAGTGGCATTTTTGAGTGATTCTTGGACTTTTACCCTCAGGAGTGTGATCTTCGCAAGTTTTGGAGTGAAGGCGGTCGAGATTTCCGTTCGAATTGGAGTTTCAAGAAAACACGATTTTGGTAAGAACTCATGTTTTTCTCCAAATTTGAGCTTGACTTGTGATTATCAAAATAATATAACAAAAATATATTGTAGAAATAGAATATGAGATCTACAATATTCGTGCAGAAAACTTATTGATTCGGATTACGGATTAGAAGATATAAAAATCGGAAGAAAATGGATCGAAAACGCAAAAAACTCACGTTTCTGAAAAATTTGAAAAAAACGCAGGAGGAGAGAGAGAAGAACGCCGCCATGCATCAGCCGGCATATGGAGGAGTGCAGTGGAATCGGTGTTGGACACGTGGCGCATTCCGACAGGTGAGGCGTGTCCCGCACGCTAGGTGACACACGTCAGGCAAGCGGATTCGGGTCGGCCCGAGTCTGAACCGACGCTCCACACGCGACCCAGGAACGCACGAACCAAACCGACGCTCCGACCCGACCGCTGCCCTGCAACTGCGCGAGAAGTCATGAATGGACACGCACGCGTAGAAGCCGCACATAGGAAGCCCTCCAGGACGCGTGTAGGCGCGTGAGTACTTGTTTTCCTTCCGTTCGGCCTCCGTTTGCTTTTTTTTCGACCCGATTTCAATACTGACCCTATTATTATGTGAATTAGGACCTGGCAAGAAAATTTTAGAATTTTTGGAATCCTTTCCGCCAAGAAACTCGAGCTTGGGAAGGCACGCGTCAACCAAGTAACTTACTAGTGTACATTCAACCCGACAACCTGACAACACGGACCAACCCAACCCGAACTACAAGGGTTGGGTTGGGTTGGATTAGCATTTCGGGTAGGGTTGGGTTCATTTTTTTGAACCCAAACTGAATCGGTTCGGTTTCGGGTTCGTGGGCAAAACCCTCAGATTGACCCGAATCAAATTTAAATATATAAATTATATTAAGAATCTTTTCTTATCATGTTTGCTAGAGTGGTACTTTGGCCCATCTAAGAAGAGCTTGAGTTCAAATCTAGGCGGGTGTTCGAATCTAGGCAAATGCATGTTTCTTTTTCTTTTATATATATATATATATATATTTAAAAAAAATACCTTACTAACAAACAATTATTTACAATTATTTAATTTAAGAATATGATTTATGATAGATTTATTTAATTTAAGAATATAGTTTATGATAGGTTTATTAATTATGATTTATACATACATTTAAGTTATTAAACAAATGTTCATAAATTATATATATATATATAATATATATATATAATTTTAAAATATATTATTTTCCTTTTATGGATTCTAAAAATTTAAATATTTTGACCGTTCTAGTGTTATTGTAGCTAATCAACATATATTACGGAGGAGAGAATTCTTTAACACCTAAAATAGTGAACACAAAATTGGATGATAGAAAATTAGTTTAAATATATTTAAATATTTTGTTATTAAACTAAGACGAGTAATTCTAAATTCTAATGTATTTATTTTTTATTTGTTACAACATTATTATATCACAATTTATATATATATATATAGTTTTTATTTTTCTAATAGTTTAGAGCTCTCTATCTTTATGAAGGTCACGTATAAGTAAGCATATTTCATATATATATATATATATATATATATTTATTGTTATATACAATATCTTTAAACTAATTATTTTGTTTATTTAATTTCATTATATATCTTTTTTTTTTTTTACTTTAACCAATTTTCAAGAAATGTTGGTATTTACGAGTCTTTAGTTTTATAACAATGTTGAACTAGGTTAATATGTTACAATTTTCGCTCATTGTTTTTTTAATGAATTTGTTTTTTTTTTATGAATAATTATGGATTGATTTGTATTTGTTTATGAACTTTTAATATATTTTATCTAAGATTGTATCCGGATAATTATAAATGGTGGATAAATAAAACTTTTTTTAAAAAAAATTGACAACCCAACCCGGACCTAACCCGAACCCAACCCGAAAATAAAGGGTTGTGTTGGGTTGGGTTGTGAAAAGTTTTGGGTTGGGTTGGGTTACCAATCCAACCAACCCGAATTTTTTGGTTGGGTCAAAAAAATCCCTCAACCCAACCCAACCCGGACCATGTACACCCTAAGTATCCATTTGGATTCCCACAAGCAGTACTTATAGGAACCACTTGGAATAAGCATGCATGCTATCATACCTATAAACTTAGCTAGTCGAACCTAGCATATGAGTATGGAAACCATGGAAATGAAATAATTAAGAAAACCGATGGAATCTAGACATGAACGATTATGTATCTGTTTCAATGGAGATTGTGATAATGTATGTTTGCATGAAGAGAAAGGAAAACTTGTGAAATCTGCACTCTAGGTGAAGATGGATGATATCTTCCCGTTGAGCATGTTTGTTAATATTGCATGAATTGCTGCATGTTAATTCTAGTGCATGATTGCTTGTGTTGTCTTTCTTGTTGAATAGGAAGAAACTACGAGCCTAGACTAGGGCGCTTGAGATTAAGTAGGCTAGACAAAACCCTAGATTGAGATACCTCTAGAATACCATGCATTTAGACCCGCAAAACGATTACTAGTGGATCTAAAATCCAGAAGTCCAAACCACGACAGGTTTGTGAGACCTTGCACGAGAATCCTAGAGATGAATGAATCCAGGTCTAAGCTACCAAGAGTGCGCCCTAGAAAGACTAGTAGGACACCACGGTAACTGTAGGTAGCCCGCTAGAGTTGAGCAGTGTGGATAGTGTCACCAGAACCTCCACTTCCCTCTCTACTCGATACCGTACCGTCGAGACAGAGCTCCGGTACTAAGATCGTTGAGCCAGGAAAATTCAGACAGGAAAGTGTGACAGATGCCCCGACCTAGTGGTGATAGCTAAGAGGTTTTTTGAACAGGACTCCTGGGCCGTAGAAACCCGTCCCTGAGCGGGAGAACGTGGAACCACGTAGGATGACTTAGTAGCTGACCGGCACACAGGGGATCGCAACCCCAGATTTTAGTGGATGTATGGTCCCGTGGGAGGGTTGCCAGCTAACCTCCACGGATGATGTTCAGACAGAGTTACTTATCAAATCCAGCCATACGATCCCCTCAGATTTATTTGTGAGGTCGCGCCTCACCTCAGGACACTAAGCATTCCACTACATAAGATGGGCAGATCTCCTAAGATACAGAAAAGAGAGTTGTAGCGTGATTCGCACTCACTAGAACCCAGAGATAAGACCGTGGATACCTACTAAGATAAGGATGCGAAAAGAGCCTACAAGTAGGTTGCTTACTCAGTATATTTATATACTCACCCCTTCCCCTTTTTTTTTTAGGTACCAGTTGAGGCGAGGAGGTGTTCGAGAGCTGCACTGTCACAGAGGGGTATCGTTTCAGAGCGTCAGTCCGTTTTCATATTTGGAGTCTTTTGTAGTTCATTTTATATTTGTATTTCCCATTTGTAACATTTTACTTTGATTTTATATTTAATTTTGGAGTCCTTGACTTCCTTTTTCTTGTTTTAAATTTTATCAGATTTTTATCTTCTATTTTATTTTCTTTTTAATTTTATTTTTTTTGCTTTCGTCTTTTTAGTCACGATTCAGTTTTTTCGAACCCTCGAAAATTGGGTCGTGACAAGGATGCCAACCCTGGAAAGCACAAAAGCATGATCAAGTTTTACTCTTGTAGAAAATATGGACATTGTGTAGGCGGAGTGCCACAACAAAAAGCGTGTTGAGGCGGCAAACCTCACACTCATGCATGACGAAGACCTCGTACTAATGTTGGCTTAGAATATGTCCAACCTATTGATACTCTCAATGGAGAGAAGGTTATGGTGAACCTCCTCGTATGTAGAAAAGACTAAGTAGAGACCAACATCTCATACCTAAACAACGAAGCGAGAAACTACGTTACCAAAAATCTAGAAAAGTTCAAGGAGATTGATGAGAAACTCATTGAAAACATAAAATTTTGTGATGGATCAATTGTGCCAATCTAAGACAAAGGATCCAACTTTTTGTAAGAGTCCAAATCCACCGCTAGCAGATATTATCCTTTTTGGGCTTTTCGTTTCGGGCTTCCCCTCAAAGCTTTAAAATAGGTCTGCTAGGGGAAGGTTTCCACACCCTTATAAATGATGTTTTGTTCTCCTCCCTAACCAATGTGAGACATCACAATTGATCCATCTTGTTACACTAAGTATTGGAAGAAGAAACCAATGGGTTGGAAGAAGAATCGAAGAAAAAAGCTAAGAAAAAAATGGAGGTTACTTAAGTCAACAAAGAAAAGCTTATAGATAGTTATGATGACCTTGAGATTAACATTTCAATGTTTTATCACTATGTTAAAAATTACTTCAAGGCCGTAAAAAGGGAAGAAAGAAAGAAAAAAAAAACTTATCTCCTTTAGACTTTAGTTTTGATTGAAAAGTTATTTAAGGATTCTTATTAATCGAATCTAATTGCTTGAAATTTCGTCTAGTAAAATGGAAGAATTATAAATCTCCAAAATAATAGATAGGAATATCACAAATAGACCTATCGCAACATCCATCAAAAGAGTAGTTCTCCACCGAAGAGCCACTCTACCATATTTCGAATTCAATGGTTTCAATAAATCTCCTACCATAGTTTCAATTGATACCATTTTTAAGCTATGTGGTGATCCAGAGGATTGTGATAATAGAATGGATGAAAGTGACATTTAGCGACTTTCATGCTCCACTATTTTCTGAAGGGAATGGAGGTACTATAATTATGAACAAAAAGTTGTCAAGCTCATGAGCTCATTCCCTAGTCAAACGTATTTCTGCTCATCCACATAGCTTTTCCTATCATAAGATGGGTATCCTACTGCATGACACTTAAATCAATGAAGTAGCACCGAGAAAAATGTTGAGACTTTTTCAGATTTATCATCTCAACTAAGAAGGCCTAAATAAATGCCACTAAACCATAAGAAAAATGGGATACAGAACTTGTCGTCTCAATCAAAGAGGCTTAGAGAAAACATAAAAAGAAACAAGAATCTAATGATGACCGGAGTGATAATTACCTACTTGTTCAAACCCACTCCATTGAATACTTAGGTCTCTTTGGTTGAGACGACAAAAATTTTGGTAATTGTCATCTCAACCAAAGAGGTAATTGTTGGTAATTGTTGTGAGCCTAGAGAAATGCCACAAGACTATAAGAAAAATGGGATATAGAACTTGTCTGTAGTTATTAACTTGGGTAGAATTAGGAAACTTGTTACAACTTTCTCTCCTATAAATAGACTTCATATAGGTGCTTTAGTCACAATAACAATGAAATTGAAAAGTTTAGTTAAAGTGAGTGGGTACAAAGAAACTCTCCCCTCCCGCTTAAGTAGTCTCTTACCGTTTTATTTTGGTGTTCATTATTATTAGTAAGATACCTAAATCATTTTCTTAAAATATCTAGATATCTTTATTCCTCCCTATCTAAATCATATTCTTCAAATAAAATACAATTGACTCATAAAATTACTAAGTTTGACCCTATCGGAATAGTGATGATATTTTAGTACTCTCCTTCAGAAAGCCCTCATATTTGTCGGTGTTCAGCCCTCTTGTAAACAAGTTTGTCACTTGGTCATCCGTATTCTTCCTTGAAGACGTCCTCTCTAATAAAATAGTAATGCATCTCCATATGTTTTTTTTCTAGCACAAAATTCCAAATTTTCTGTTAAGCGAACTGCAAATTGTTTGTCGCAATGAAGTGGTATTGGATAGTCAATTTTCTGATGTAAATCTTTCGTTAAGAGTTTCAGTCATGTACTTTCTTGAGCTACTCAAGCTGCTGCTTTGTACTCCGCTTCTGTAGTTGATAATGAAATTGTTGTTTGTCTTTTGCTATGCCACGAAATTATTCTCGAACCAAGCTTGAACACATACTAAGTGATTGATCTTCAGGTATCGTGGTCTCCTGCCTAGTCAGCATCACAATATCTAGCTAGCTTGCAATCTTTACTTCTTTTGTACAAAAGACCATGATCGATTGTACTTTTGACATATTGCAAGATCTGTCGAACCGCATCCAAATGAGACTTCTTGGACTTTGCATGTGCTGACTAATGACTCCGATTTCATTATCAAATCCATTTGGTTGGTTCATGTAGATTCTCCAGTCCAACTCTCAATGCCAGAACGCATTCTTCATATCCATCTACCATAATTTTTAATTTTTATTTACCGCAAGTGCTGGAGGAACCTGTACAATAGTGATCTTCACCACTAGACTAAACGTTTCATCATAATCTAGTCTATATTATCGAGAGAACCCTAGAGCTATAGTTTGAGCATTGTATCTCTCGATTGATCCATCTGAGGTACATTTTATTTTTTAAATCCACTTGCTAGAGATGGATTCGACATCTCCTGGTCTTGATACTAGTTCCAAGGTTTGATTCTACTCCAAGGCTATAATTTCTCCCTCCATTGCTTGCTACCAAACCATATTTTGTAATGTTTCTTCATACGTCTCGGGCGCTTTAACTTTTTCTTCTATAATAGTTATATTGACATTCCTTGGATTGGGCTTTTGGATTCGTTCTGACTATCTAAGTTGTTGAGATGCCATTTCATTTGCACCAAGTTCACTTGATTGAGTCACTTCTTGCTCACTAACATTAGCGTCACTTGGATCTTCAAGAACATCAACACTTAAGAAAATGTGTACAGTTTGCTCCCCAATCTTCTGTGGAAGAATTTCTTCAATGTTGTCCAAGCCTGGCAATACATCCTTATCTGAGGGCCACCCCGCTTCCATTGCACTACTCTGATCGTCAATCATGTGGTTTGAACATCTAAATCAATGATCTAGTCATCCTCGTAATCGATATGCTCTCTAATCATCGCCATGAGCACTAGCTCCTCTTCTTTTATGAAACATATTACCTCTACATCCCACTCCTCCTCCATATCCATGTTGGATCAACAATCCGTGGACATGTGGCCTTCTTCCCGCAATTGTAACAAATACCTTTAAATCTCTTCCCATGAGAGCTCTTGTTGTCGTTCTTCTAAGCTCTCCCTTGTTGTGCAGTTCCTTGGTGCCTTCTTCCCTTGTCACCATTTTTGTATCCTCGTTTGGTAGATGGTTTATTGTTGCTCTGACTTTCACTTGTTTAGAGTGATTCTTCTTCACCCTTTAATGTGATGCCTCCCACTTGTTTAGCCATGGCTTCTTCGCTGGCTAGCATATTTTTAAACTCTACAAGTGATGGTTGAGCGGGTCATCCTTGTACAACAATAACACAGCTTCTACATTCTAGTCGCAGTCCATGGATAATGATCCTCTTCATTCGAGCTTCTCCGATGGCAGATTTCAGGTCAAGTTCAGTAATCTCCCAACAGATCGACTTGACTTTGTGAAAGTACTAAGCATCTATCATGTCACGTTGTGAGATTAATAACAGCACGTTCTCCAGAAGTTGTAGCCTCATATTGTTCTTCTTTGAGAACAACATCATGATGAATGTGTCTCATGCTTCTTTCGGTGTCTTATCATCCAAAATGTGTTCTAACATTTCTTCTTTGATTGTGGTCTTCAAGGCAAATATTGTATTACCTTCTTTGATTCTCGATTTGCGCATGCTATTAGAGTCCTCTTCTGGCGGCGTAGTTTCACTTCCGCCAACGACCTCTCAAAGATCATGTCCTTGTAAATAGGACTACGTCGAGCATCCTATCATAGATTCTGACAAACGTGTGGACTTTGACCCGCCTTTAATATGTTTTTAATACAAACCCTAATTTAGGGTTGATCAACTTGAACTCTAAATTTTTCGACATTAAAGTCCAAATTTTATGTATGATCTAAATTTAAATGGATGACTCATATTTATATCAAAGACTAAATTTTAAAATTATTTATCTTAACATTACTCATACTCCCATTAAATTCCAATAATTCTAATTAATTCAATCCATTCAAATTTATCTCTTAAATTTATAAAATATTTTCCTAAAAAACAAGAAGTTACATTTAGATCTTCAATTGTTTTACAACTTGATCTTAATTGATTAACAACGAAGATAACACGATTGAAAAAGTTTCAATACTTTCAATACTTTCATTCAAATTGTATCAATCTGCATAAAGTGCTTGGAATCTCACCATTTTTACCTTATTTTCTCATTCATATAGATTCAGTAATGCAGCTCATGCCGCTATAATAGTTTTTGGTCGATAAAAATAATGTCTTTTTATTTTTCTTTTCAAATAATGTCTCAAATATCTCGAGATCTATGAAGAACCTTTATTTTTTTACTCCAACATCTTTAATTATTTCCTTCGAAACAAGAAAAATGAGGCTATAACATATGCTTGGATGACATCGTTTAATCTTCGCTCTGATACTACTTTGTTCGTTACGTCACTGATCTCGCATAATACTTCACTCTAAAGTTCACGTTTTCAAGAGAATAAGATTTTCCTCAAGACCATACACAAGAAAAATGTTATATTCAACTTTGTATGATTTACTTAAATTGGCATTGCTTGGCATTGCTGGGCTTGGTTATAAATAAGGGAAAGGATCTTGTAATTGACACCTCTAAAAGTAACAAATTAAATTACTTGTATACATACTTTTCATGTACTCTAACAAAAAAAAGAAAATAAATATAGAAATTCATGTATCTAGTCATTATAAATTATAAATTATCCATGGAATATAGCATCCAAATTTTTTGCTTGACCTGTTCATATGACCTAATAACTCGATCATCAGATACAACCCAATCCAAACTATTTGGATTATATTTTATTTAAGTTTGGATTAGGTTGAATATTGAGAAATCGAAAATTTGAATCAATTCGTAGGTTGATATCTTTTTTATTGGATCAACCTGACCAACACAAAAATAAGGTTACAAACCAACTTTACCCTACTTGTAAGATTATTATGAAAATTGAGAATATTTGGCGTTTGTAACCCATGTTAGTGATGTATTGTGACTTGTGAATATTTGATATTTAAGCAGTATTGTGGATAAGTAGGATATTTTTAAAATAATTATAAAAAAATAAAAACCCGACAATCCAACCTAACCCATTTTGAAAATAGAGAATTTGGTTGAGTTGAGTTGTGAACTCTATTCAGATTTCTCGGATCACCAACCCGAAATTTCAGATTCGTTCAAAAGATTTCTCCAACCCAATCCATGTACACTCCTATTTTTTCAAACCCAACGGTTAGAATTTGGGTACGCCAATTCGTTCGGTATGCATAATTTTCTTTATAGTAATAGAGACATAAGAGGTTTTGAGTTAATTTCCATAAGAATTTCAATCGTTATTCTAAATATGAACATGGTAATTATCTAACCAAAGCAATTGACCTATAAAGGAATAAATAGCTCAATTGTGAGAGTGTTTCTGTTTTAGTTCATTAAAACTATGTTATAAAAGTGCAGAAAAGTAGCAACAAAAGAGCAAAATGGGTCTAGGTTCATCAGAAATTGGATATATAGTGTCCATTGTTGTTCTACTTTGCATTTCCCAGTCCTATGCCAAAAGAAAAGTGTTCAATATTTTGGATTTTGGCGCCACACCTGATGAAAGAACAGATAGCAGTAAGGTACACAAACTTCACTAATCAATGAAACCCTTTTCTTCTCTTTCTATTCTCTTATATATTATATCCATAGCATACCATCTTTATTTCATGATAATCAAGTAGATTAATCAATAGTCAACCACAAGTTCATGAACTTAGGAGTATTTTTATAAGAATTTATTAATCGTAGAGCATTTCTAGTGGTTATGGTTAGGAATCACGGATCTCGACAATGCTATAATATTGTCCACTTTGAGCTTAAGCTCTCATGGCTTTGCTTTTGGTTCCCCAAAAGGTCTCGTACCAATGGAGATGTATTCCTTACTTATAAACTCATGATCATCCTCTAAGCCAATGTGGGATTCCCTCCCAACAATCTTCAACAATCCTCTCCTCGATCAAAGTACACCATAGAGTCTCCCCTGAGGCCTATAGAGCCCTCGAACAGCCTTCTCTTAATTGAGGCTCAACTCCTTTCTTTGGAACCCTCGAACAGCCTCCCCTTAATTGAGGCTCAACTCCTTTCTTTGGAACTCTCGAACTACACCTTCGAGGCTCACAACTTCTTTGTTCGACATTTGAGGATTCTATTTACATGGTTAAGTTAAGGGCATGACTCTGATACTATGGTAAGAATCACAGACCTCCACAATGATATGATATTGTCCACTTTGAGAATAAACCCTCATGACTTTGTTTTTTGTTTCCCCAAAAGACTTGGAGATGTATTTCTTACTTATAAACTCGTGCAATCCTCAACTGTTATTAGTCACTGACAATTTGTAGAAGAAATTATTAGTTATGGAGCATTTTTAAGAGAAGAATTGTTAGTGTTTTTTCTCCTTTTAAATAACAGTCACATGCGTTTTATTCACAACAGAAAATTGAATAATATTGTGCTCGAAGTACTTTAGTAAAAATAAAAATAATAAAAATAATAAAAAAAAACTCTCCCTTTAAATTATCGTTTCTTTCTGTTTCGAAGAGTCAAAACCAACGACTTTCAAAGCTTAGTTTTAAATGTTAATGTAAGAACAAAACATTGAAAAAATTAGAAGTGATTATGAGTATTACATTTGTAGGGTTTGAGTAGGGCATGGAGTGAAGCGTGTGCAAATAATGGAGGTGGTGTGATTTTGGTACCAGCGGTAGGGAGGTTCTTGGTTTTGCCCGTGTTGCTTCAAGGTCCTTGCAAAGGCATCATTGAACTGCAGGTTGATGGCGATCTCTTGGCTTCCCCACACAAGGCTTTTGCCACAGGTTACTCTTGGCTCAAATTCTATCAAGTCACCAACTTGGTCATCAAGGGTCTAGGCCGCTTCCTTGGCCGAGGTCAAACCGCTTGGCCTTACAACACCTGCAAATATGGATCATGTCGTCGTCTTCCTATTGTGAGTCTATAATTTATCATTTGTTTTCGACATATTTGTTGTAATATAACATTTTATTTCTCGTAGACTATAAATCTCCAATCAATCAACATTTTAAGGATCAGGGACATAACATCGGCAAATAGCAAACTCTACCATTTCAAGGTGCATGGATGCAATGACGTAGTGTTTGATAACGTTAAAGTAGTAGCCCCCGGAGAAAGTCCTAACACGAATGGCATCCACATTTCCAAGTCGACGGGTGTCACCATAAAAAACTCATTCATCGCCACAGGAGATGATTGCATCTCCTTCGGCCGTGGAAGTAAGGATGTTAAAATAACCAACGTTCATTGCGGTCCTGGCCATGGAATTAGCATCGGTAGTCTTGGGAAGTACCCAGATGAACCAAATATTAATGGAATCACAGTAAGAGACTCCAAATTCGTTGGCACGATAAATGGTGTTCAGATTAAAACATGGTCGAAATCATATCCAAGTGTGGTTAGCAATATTACATTTGTGAATCTCGAAATGTATAATGTCGAACGCCCTATCATGATCGACCAAAACTACTGCCCCAACAATGTTTGCAAAAACAATCAAGTGGTACGAATCTTGAAATTAGTTTGGCTTCGATCAAAGTTGATATTACATTATAACGAATGATTCTAAATCGAAATGTGAATGATTGCAGAGCATGTCAAGAATACAAATTAAAGATGTCAAGTACGAAAACATATGGGGAACATCAGCGGAGCACTTGGCAGTAACTTTGAAATGCAGCCAAGTTTTTCCATGCCAAGGCATAGTGCTAAACAACATCAACCTAGCCTTTAATGGCACGGGCTCCTCAACTTCGATTTGCCAAAACGTCGAGGGTTTCGCTTCTCGCCCTCTTCTGCCTCCCTCTTGTCTTTAATTACTCTATCAACTAATAGCTCTAATATAGTTTCGTGCACCCTAATATGAAGGATCTCCCTTACATTTAGTGGTGAAAAGTGTAAGCTAATTGTGATCGTCTCATCAAATAATTTCTTCAATAAAATAATTTTTCATATAAGCTTTTACATGTGTTTCTTCAAACATAATTCTAATATAAAATAAATCTAATTCAATTAAAGTAATTAAAAATACTCTTAACAGTTGTATTCGGGAGATCGGAATCTAATTATCCCCTTTTTAAGGGTCTTTTAGAGATATCATCATTTGTGATTGTATAACAATCAAAATCCATCGCTAGTAGATATTGTTTTGTCCGCTTTAGTCGTTACATATCGTCATCAACCTCACAGTTTTTTAAATGCACCTACTAGGGAGGGGTTTCCACACCCTTATAATAAGGAATGTTTCGTTCCCCCTCTCCAACCAATGTGAGATCTCTCAATCCACTCCGTTAGGAGCTTAGCGTCCTTGTTGGCACACCATCCCTTGTCTGGCTCTGATACCATTTGTAACAGCCCAAGCCCACCGACTAGTAGATATTGTTCGCTTTGACCCGTTACGTATCGCCGTCAGTCTCACAATTTTAAAACGCATTTATTTGGGAGAGGTTTCCACACCTTTATAAGGAATGTTTGGCTACCCTCTCCAACCAACGTGGGATCTCACAGAATAAAAACGACACTCTTTTTATATCGACTGAGTAGAAGTTGTAGGTGTAATATTCAATTTCATAAAGAAAAAAACGAAATTAAAAGAAAAGAAGAAAATAAATCGGGGAAAAAGCAAATTTGGTAAAAGAAAATAGTTGTATTGGCGGTGAAATTAGCGAATTGAAATTTAGGATCAATAACACATTTCATTCATGAATATGTACCTCATGAAAAACTATGTGGAGTTTATTAGGAGTTAGCAAACGAATCCTTGATAGTTCATGGTCTCGAGGGCAAGTGACTACATAGTATCATACTATTGGCAATGCCAATAGGGTCACTATACAAAATAAATTAAAGTAAAAAAGACAAATCTTCATGTTCAGAGGGGGAAAAATGATGACGTGGTCGGTTCAATTGAATATTCTACGCTTTGATTTTTCTAAACCTTTCTCATTTTTTAACCTAGTTTATCCCTCTTAATGAATAGTTTTTAAAGAAATACCAATGTTTTTCAAAAGATAACACATTAATGGACCTGCCCAAGAAAAATGGAAAGATTTTCAACTTGGAAAGGACTTAAGCCAAGTCCCCGAACATGACAAAGTCGATAAGTAGCCATCTTAGATTTTTCCTAAATAAACCAATCCTCGTTGGGTTTGTTTGAATGTTTAGTTTATGTTTTCAGTGTTATAGGTGATTGATAGGATATCTCCCTAATAAGCTTGTACAACTGTTGAGAATATGTAAACCATGCTCTAGGTGATCGATAGGATAATCTCCCTAGCAAAGCATGCACAAGTGAATCAAGTTAAGATTAAGGCGGCATAGCAAGAGTGATTTACATGCTGACCTAGGCAGTAGTTCCTAGTAGACCCTGCACCTCAGGAACGGAGCAGCAATCAGAGGTCTAGACCTGTGTGCACTAAGAGAAGGGATTAGCTCAAGGAGTTAGTCCAAACTTCTTGAAAACGTACTAAGCATGAGAATAAAAAGTTGGTTTATCATCAGATGAGATTTGTCGTTTAGGAGATTTGCAGCTTGGAACTTTAAGACCAACTTAGAACCTTAGATAGCTAAGGAATTAGGCTCGGATACTTAATAGGTTAAGGATATAATGAGAGCTTACAAGTAGGTTGTTTAGGGAGTATTTTTATACTCACTCTTTTTCCCTTTCTTTTTCAGGTGTTTGTAGGCTGTCAATCGAGGTAGATGAGCGTTTGAGAGCTATGCAGTAACAGATAGGTTGTTTTGGAGAATCAATCCGTTTTTGTATTTGAGTCTTTTGTATTTCAATTTGTAACTGTATCCCAAACCTATTTTCCCCTTTTGTAATAAATTTAAACAACACCAACTTCTAATGAGATTCTTTTTGTATTTAATTGTAGTGTTGTTTGTCTGTTTTATCTCTGATCAGATTTTTCATCTCTTATTTTATTTTATTTTATTTTACTTTACTTTTATTTGCTTTTAGTCTTTGTCTTTTTATTCCTGATTTGAGATATAAAGTTTCAAAATTTGGGTTGTGACACAGACCACCCTCACAACAAGCCAAAAACTTCCTTCGCCCCTCCCGCATCGTCCAACTTCCCCTTCCAAAGATACGAGTGAAGTAAGTCATCTATGTCATTAACAACTTGCACTAAAAGAACAAAAAAAAAAAACATGTTCAAACTCAAAACTTTGACAAATAGATCAAATAATTTATAATTGGTTCGCATAAGATAAAATCATAATTGGCCAAACACACGTAATAACTCTTTTTAATAGAGACAAACAGTCAACATAAGACAAACCAAGATAACGAACAGAAAAAATATCCAAAGGAAATCTTAACCATATTTTCAAGATAGGTTTTATTATCAAGTTAGAAATAATTATGGAATACTTATACATCATTTCCACCTAATACATTGTGAAAACAGAACCCACACCCCTAATATTACCTAATAGGTTTAAGTTTCCCTTTTGCATGAAACGACATGTCGTAGAAGAAGAAAATGGAAACTGTCACCGACATCATCATTTCTAATCGTCTCATCATCATTAAGAAAACACACTATACATAATAAAATATTAAAATATTAAAATAGAAAATTTGTCGGACGGCTGTGGAAGTCGACACGTCGTTATGTGACAGTTATTTTTCAATTATTTTAATAAGTTTGACGTTTTTATTCGCTTTCTGTATTTATTTAACGGTTTCTGTTGCATCATGCTTGCACATGACTGATGCAATAATGGGCCCAGGCCCAGGCCCAGGCCCAGGCCCAGGCCCACGAATCCTGTGATACATAACCTCAGTCCACTGGCCCACTAATTAACATTAATGTTTGAATCCAAAAAAATTTTATTCGGTTAAATTTATTATTCTGATTTTGCGTTTCAAAATATCTTTAAATTAGTCAATAGAGTTAGTTGTGAGTTTCTTTTTTTTATAATTATTTAAATAATACAAAATATATGAACATATTTTCAAAATTTATAAAAGGAACTAATACCGTTCAGTTTTTTTTTAAAAAAAATTAATCATAAATATTTATTTACAATAAAGAGATTAAATTCGGGTTGGTTGGAGTTGGGGATCAGAGCAAATCCAATAGAGTTCACAATCCAACCAAACCCAACTGTTTGTTTTCAGGTTAGAATGAGTTGGATTATCATATTATTTTTTTTATTATTATTAAAAAAATTCTATTTATCTATGATACATGTTATATTAATAACTAAAATCTCATAAAATTCAAATATTAAACCTTCAAACTCATAGCTCTATCACTAATATTCGTTACAAAAGTCAAATATTCTTAATTTTCATAATAATTTCAAACGTGCGGTGAAGTTGGATTGGATCGGATTGTAGTCCTATTTTTAGGTGATCAAACCAAAAGAATGTCAATTTGTAAACGACTTAATTAAAAACAAACGTAATCCAACTTTTATGATTTGGGTTGCATAGTCTGAATTAGTCAAATTCTCGAGTGATATGAACATGCCTACTACCCTAAAAACCCTAAAAAGGGATTTAAAGTAAAAAGGGCTTTTGCCATTACATATCTTTATAGATTTTTTTTTCTTTCAATAATTTTGTTTATTTATATTTAAAAATAAATATAATAAACAGCAATTAGCTATTTTGTATTAATAAAACATAAATTAAATTATATAAAGTTTCAATTTATTTTCACTTTTCACTTCCAAACAGAAAATAGTTATTAGATAAGTTCAGGTTTATGTCTTTTTAAATAAATAAAAACAAACAAACAAAAAAAGTTACCAAACATGTAAAAAAAATTATTATTATTATTTAAATATTGTGTTTGGTAAGTTGTTAGAAGTAAGCAATTTCAATAAACACAGACAAGAAGAAGCGATGGTGATTGGTAGAAATGGAACGGCTAAGATTGAAAGTTGAAAGTGATAGACGGCCGATGTAATCCCACCGTCACGCTGACATACCTATTATTATAAACAAAAAGAATGGCTCTTTTCTTCTCCCTCCTCTTCAAGCAATCTCTCTCTTCCTTTGACCTCTCCCAACGCCCATCTCCCAAATTCAACGTTTCAAAATTTATTATCATAAACAAATCTTCCATTTCTCTCTCCTCTCTCTATAAATACATATCCCATTTCAGCTCCATACGCCCACAAATTTCATATCTAATATGTCTCTACAAAGCTTCGTTGCACTTGATCAGCCTCGTCTTGTCGATCGAAAGTTCCTCGCTCGACCTCAACATGAAGGCTTCGGCGCTGTCGTAAGAAGAAGCATCGGCAGGTAAAAACGATTTGAACTACTCAACTCAAATCATAAATGTTCAATTCTAGTTTCTAAACCATTTTCTCTTTAGGTATGAGCTCAAATATTTTGATCCATTCCTTGTTCTGGACGAGTTCTTTGGTACCCACCTCTCAAAATCTCTCAATTTTTATTGATTTATTTGCTCAAGAAAGAAAGAGGAGGAAATTAAAATATATTATTGCAGTGACTGGGCCTGCTGGTTTTCCTGATCATCCACACAGAGGGTTTGAAACTGTCACCTACATGTTGCAGGTATTTTCTTTAACGTTCTAAAGTCTTATCTTGTTCTCTCTGTTAGAAATTACGACTCTCTAGTATGATATTGTCCACTTTAAGCATAAGCTCTCGTGGCTTTGCTTTTGGTTTTTCCAAAAAGTCTCGTACCAATAGAGATAGTATTCCTTATTTATAAACTCATGATCAATCTCTTAATTAGCCGACACGTTTGATTTAAGGGAGCGATGACACACGAAGATTTTCAAGGCCATAAAGGAACAATTAGAGCTGGTGACTTGCAATGGATGACTGCTGGCAAAGGCATTGTCCACTCTGAAATGCCTGCATCTCACGGCACTCAACATGGCCTACAACTTTGGATCAATCTCTCCTCCAAACACAAAATGTAACTTCAAATCCTTCGATTTCAATTCAAAAAACGTTAAATTTTTATAATAATCGTGTTTTTGTCGACAGGATAGAGCCGAGGTATCAAGAAGTACATAACAACGACGTAATGGAAGCTAAAAGAGACGGAGTAAAAGTGAGAGTGATAGCAGGGGAAGCCATGGGAACACGATCCCCAATCTACACCAAGACTCCGACCATGTACTTGGATTTCACACTCGACCCGGGATCTCACATCAAGCAGCCAATCCCGGTCGGGTGGAACGCGTTCGTGTACGTGCTAGAAGGCGAGGACGGAGTGTTCGGGAGCGTGAAATCGATGCCGATTGCATCACATCACATTCTTTTGTTAGGGAATGGGGATGGATTGGAGGCTTGGAACAAGTCTTCCTCTGAAGTTCTAAGGTTTATATTGGTTGGGGGTGAGCCATTGAATGAGAGTGTTGTGCAGATGGGGCCATTTGTGATGAACACTGAAGAAGAGATTGACCAAACCATTGAGGATTTTGAGAATTGTACCAATGGGTTTGAGAGAGCAAAGCATTGGAGTTCACAAGCTTAAGATGTTGATGCCTCTTCTCTTGCCATTAATTTGTAAACCACATTATTATTTCATTGTTATTTTAGATTCATATTATTAATATGTAGTTTCTACACACAAATTTGATCCTTCTACATGTTTTGTTCTGTTCTTGGAGCAATCTCCATGATCTTGAACCTTGAAAAACCTTTTTTTTGTACGTTCCAAAAGTGTTTCCCAAACCTACCAATTCGTGACTTTTTGTTTAGGTTAAGAATCTCCTGAACGTTCCTCCAAAAGCATCTAAAAATGATGATTAATAGGAAAAATTGGGGTAGCATTGAGACGCTCGTAGTAAAGAAGCATGTTGCAGCGTTGACACGCTATGAACAAAAGTTTGCCCGCACATGTTTTTGTTTTGACATAAGGTTTGTGCTTGGTGTTGTCGTAGTGTTGAGGCACTCTTGACATCATCTCAACGCTTGTAACGTCGAGATGAGATGACAGTTCTCCCTTAACGGCCCAACCCCACAGTTAGCAAATCTTATCCTCTTTAGGCTTTTCCTTTCGAGCTTCCCATCAAAGTTTTTAAAACGCGCCTTGTTATAAAGGGTATTTCATTCTCCTCTCCAATCGATATGGAATCTCACACTCTTTTACATGGTTTCTTCGATTCTTATCCAATTAGCATGATTTTCTTTATGTCAAGCCACGTGACTTTGTTTACCTTTATATTATGTCTAAAATGACCTTTTAGATTTGCACGATAGATTGAACTCAATATTTGTAATAAAATATTTTCATATTGACAATTTAAAATAAAGGTTAAATAGGAGATCAGACGTACACCTATTGACATTGTAACTCAGTTGATGTAGAAACGTAATTGAATTCGAACGTTATTATTGATATCTTTAAACTTGTAATAGTTAATAAATAAACGGTCGTCATAAAATCGCATGGATTTTGGTAAGTTGCCGAAATTTTTGTAGATTCAACCAACCACACGTCCTCAACTGAACCTCTATACCACGTCCACTTAGTGTAACAACTAAGTTTCCCCCATTCGACTTCCATTCCCCTATTTTCCATAAGAGAAACCATAATAGATCCAATAACGGTTCTCGATCTATCTCTTCAGATTTTTTAACGGTTACTTTATAAAATTTTAAATCACGTAAAAAAAAATTCAAAATCATTTTAAATATATTATTATAATTCTATTAAATAAATAGAAACTAAATTCAAGAATTTAATCATTTAAATATTGAATTAAATGGTTGCTATTTATGGAAATCATAATCATATTTGGAAAGAAGGTAATTTAATCTTGAAATTAACAAAATTTAAGATAATTTACAATAAATTACTTTTTTCTAATTTACAATAATCAAATTCTAAGATAATTTAATCTTCTTCCTCAAGTAGCACAATTATTTGCCATGCCTTAGATCCACATAATTCAAGTCTCAATTTGAATACTAATTTGAGTCCGCGCACAATCCTCTCTAAATCTTCTTTTAGTGTGAACTCTTGGCTGGACTCGGGACCGTAAAAACTCGTTTTTGAATTACATTAATTTGGAAAAGAAAAATGAAACAAAATCCTAAACCCACGAACCATTTTACCATTATTCTAATTAAAAGTCAGAGGATATGATTGTATTTTCTGACTCTAACAGTGGGGTGTAAAGATAAAGATTTCATGTACATAACGATGTCAGTTGAAGAAGTCATGGAATAAAGTCATGTTAAATAGTTTCTGCACTTATGACATAATTCCTATCATTTCCGGATTTTCACAAGCTGCAACGGATTAGAAACTTGCTGAAAAACACAAAAAGGCAAGGGACTATACGGTAAAATATTTTGCATTTAAATAAAAAACATAAAGACATTTTATTTACAAATCTAAAGTAAAGTTTGAATGTATTGGGTCCGATAAATAAAACAACTTATAATATTAAAACAGCTAATATACGGTGTGTCTTTGTATGGTACCTACTCGAGATTCACTTCCATCCTCAACCAACTCTTTTTTGTCACCTGAAAAACATGAGAAAACTTGAATGAGTATAAAAACTCAGTAAATAGCCTATTTGTAGACTCTTAGTCGTGTCCTAGGATATTTCACTCTTTCTTGTCATGCTCTTGTTCTTAGCATGAGAATTTAGGCCCTTAGGTTCTATTCTTGAGTACTTGTCATGGTCTAGCTCACGAACCTTGGTCCTGGATTCTAAGTCCTTAACTTTGATTTTGATTTAAGGACCTTAGTTATGAGGTTCAGGGTTCTTAGTCTTGAGAACCGAGAACCTCAGAACTTGGATTTTAATCCATGTGTACAGTTCTTATCCTTGGTTTTTGTTCTTGTCCTTGTCCTCAGTCTTGTTCTTGGTTTTTATCTTTGATTCTTTTTCTTGTTTCTTGTTCTTTTCCTTAAGATACTCCCCTTCAAATTTACAATACAAGACATGAACCTGACAAACTGTGTTCAAAGGCTTCATGCATTTCAAGAGACAGAGTCTGTACCTACGTCCAAGGTTTCATGTGTTCCAAGTGACGTAGTCAAAACCTGCATCCAGGGTTTCATGTGTTCCTGCGATACAGTCTAAAACCTACACCTAAGGCTTCTTATGTTCCAAATGGTGTAGTTTGAACCCTGCATCCAAGGCTTCATATGTTCCAAGTGACGCAGTCTGAAAACCTATGCCCAAGGCTTCATACATTCTAAACGGTATAGTCTGAATACCTACTTCCCAAGCTTCACACGATCCAAGCGGCGTAGTCTGAAACCTACATCCTAGGCTTCTTATATTTTAAGCAATGCAGTCTGAAAATCTACATTCAAGGCTTCTTACATTTCAAGTGATAGTATGAGTAGTGAACATGTTATACCGTGGGAGGTCTAGGGGTTCTTGAATTCTAAGTTTGATGACCTTGGTTATTTGTTCTTAAGGGGTACCTAGCATTCTTCTTGTCTTAGCCAAGACCTTGTGTTGTGCTTTTTCTTGGTTCTTATCCCTAGAACATTCTCTTAGTTTTTTTGGTTCTTATATTTTTGCTCGAAGATTTATTCTTGAGGCATAAGTCTTAACATGCCTTCTTACCCTGTTTCATACTCATAAGTTATTAACCTTTTGTAATAACATGCATAAATCACTCATAGCATCATAAATGTTCTTTGAAATTTGATCATGAATCGTGGTTAGGGTATTATAGGTAGTTTTGTCATTTCCCTTTAAGCCTTAATTTTTACCCCTAAATTGGTTTGGAATATAAACTTGATCCAAACTTTTTAAAATCAACTTTCATGTCCTTACAAATAAGCCATACTTAAATCCTTGAGTCACTTGGAGGGATTTGGACCTTGAAATATCTTAAAGAAGTTCTAGGGGCATTTTAGTAATTTACCACCTTAAACTTGGTTGGGCCCAAACATGATCCAACTATTCTAAAACATTTTATAATCATTATTCATCATGAAATAAGTCCTCTTATAAAGTTTCATTACATTTGAAGATCATTTGAGTCATGAACCGTAATAGCCTAAGCCCACCGCTAGTAGATATTTGTCCTCTTTCGATTTTTCCTTTAAGGGTTTCTCCTCAAAGTTTTAAAATGCGTCTACTAGAGAGAGGTTTTCACACCCTTATAAGGAATGCTTTGTTCCCCTCTCCAACCGACGTAGGATCTCACAATCCACCCCTTAGGAGCCTAGTGTCCTGTTGACACACCGCCCGGTGTCTGGTACTAATACCTTTTGTAACAACCCAAGCCCACCGCTAGCAGATATTGTCCTCTTTATCCTTTCCCCTTCAGATTTTAAAACGCGTCTACTAGGAGAGATTTTTGTTAGGTTATAGAGCCTGCAGCTTATTTATAGATTAGTCAACGGTTATACATAGTAGAGCTATATATGGTAAATGATATATAAAGTAAATTGTCATAAATAGTAAATAGCTATGTACAGTAGAAAGTTATATCGGTTGTTGTTGCAACCTGTAGTTCTCAACTGAAGTTTGATGAAATTCGAGATGTAGTTCTCAGCGAAAGTATTTGTAAATAAGACATTGGAAATTCATCTGGTAGTGCTCTTAGTGTTGACCAACGGGGAAGAAGTAAATCGAAGGGCCCAAACAAAGGGCGATCAAAATCAAAGAACCGAGAAAAATCTCCAAATAGACCAAACGTAACATGTTGAAATTGTGGAGAAAAAGGTCACTTTCGAACAGACTGTACAAAATCAAAGAGGAAGCAAAATCACAAATCTTGAGAATATGATGATTCTATAAATTCATTAGAAGATATTGGGGATGCTCTAATTCTCAGCGCGGACAGTCCGATTGAATCTTGGATTTTGGATTCAGGTGCATCTTTTCATTCGTCTCCAAATACAGAGTTGTTCAAGAATTTCAAGAAGGTGTTTCTTGCTGACAACAACGGTTTGGAGATTAAAGGAAAAGGGAAAACCTGATCTCTATTGATAAGTTGTAGAGCACAGGTTATGCAACAGAGTTAGAGAAGAGTTCGTGGAAGATTATGAAGGGTGCTATGGTTGTAGCACGTGGCACAAAATCAGGAATCTTATACACCACTGCAGGGTGTATGAACATGGTTGTTGTTACTGAGAGTGCTTCAAATTCAAGTCTATGGCACAATAGACTTGGACATATGAGCGTCAAAGGAATGAAGATGCTGGCTGTGAAAGGAGTTTTAGAAGGTCTGAAATCTATTGATGGGTCCTTGTGAGAACTACATTATGAGCAAACAGAAACGAGTTAGCTTCACAAAGACTGTCAGAGGAGTGAAGAAAGTGCGGTTGAAAATGATCCATACAGACGTTTGGGGATCATCTCCAGTTCCATCACTTGGCGGATCAAAGTTCTACGTCACCTTCATCGATGATTTCAGCAGGAAGGTGTGGATTTATTTCCTGAAACACAAGTCAGATATGTTCGCCACCTTCAAGAAGTGGAAAGCTGAAGTTGAAAATCATACCGACTTGAAGATCAAATGTCTGAGGTCTGACAATGAAGGGGAGTATGACAAGTCAGAATTCAAAGCATTTTGTGCAGTTGAGGAAATTAAATTAACAAGGACAGTTCCCAGTAAAGCAAGACAAAATGGTGTTGCTTAAAGGATGAACAGAACATTGAATCGGCAGGCAAAGAGTATGAGGATTCATTCTCGACTGCCAAAGATATTTTGGGCCGATGCTGTAAATACAGCAGTCTACTTGATCAATAGAGGTCCGTCAGTACCCTTGGAGTTCAAGTTGCCAGAAGAAATATGGACAGGAAAAGAACTCAAGTACTCTCACTTGAGAACTTTTGGATGTACTGTGTATGTTTGTGTTGATCCAAAGAAGAGCGACAAATTTGACATTGAGGCTGTGAAGTGCTACTTCATAGGTTATGGTTTTGACGCGTTCGAGTACAGATTTTGGGATGACAAGAACAAAAAGGTCCTGAGACGTTGTGACGTGACCTTTGATGAAAATGTCCTGTACAAGGACAAAGAGAAGATAAACTCTAAGACTACAAAACAAGTGGGAGTTGAGCTTGAGCTGCAGGAAAACTCACCTAGTCATGTTGTAGCAGATATTCAAGAAACTCCTGAGACTACTGCTAAGGACCTAGATGTGGAGCAAGGTTCCAAGATAACGAAGCAAGTGAGAGTTGAGGTTGAGTTGTGAAAAAATTCACCTAGTGATGTTGTAGCAGATACTCAAGAAACTCCTAAGACTATTGCTGAGGAACCAGAAGTGGAGTAAGGTTCCAAGACAACGAAGCAAGTAGGAGTTGATGTTGAGTTGCGAAAAAAATCACCTAGTGATGTTGTAGCAGATACTCGAGAAAATCCTGAGACTATTGCTGAGGAACCAAAGGTGAAGCAAGGTTCCCAGACAACGAAGCAAGTGGGAGTTGAGGTTGAGTTGCGAAAAAATTCACCTAGTGATGTTGTAGCAGATACTCAATAAACTCCTGAGACTGTTGTAGAGGAACCAGCGATGGAGCAAGTGACACCTGAGTCGGTGTCGAAAAGATCATCTAGAACTATCAGAGTACCAGATGTGTATGTACCTTCATTACACTATATGTTGCTGACTCTGATGAAGGAAAACCGGAGCTCTTTGACGAGGCCCTACAGTTGGAGGATACAACCAAGTGGGAGCAAGCCATGAATGAATAGATGTCTACGCTTCAAAACTGTGTTGTATTGAGGCTGAGTACGTGACAATGACTGAAGTTGAAAAGAAGATGATATGGATGACAGACTATCTGAAAGAGTTGGGCAAGAAGCAGCATGAAAAGATTGTTTATAAAGATAGTCAAAGTGTCATACAGTTGGTGAGAAACCCGATCTATCATTTAAAGACAAAACACAAAAGGCGATACCATTTCAATCGCAGGTTAGTGAAAGATGGTGATGTGTTTGGAGAAGATAGAGGGTGCAAAGAATCCAGCAAATATGTTGACAAAATGTATTGATTTTGGAATATTGAGGTTGTGCAAATCCTCAATTGGTATGGTGCAGTGAAGATGCTAATGGCCGTTTGAGAATGAAATTCTTGGTTGAATAGATCGGTGTCCAAGTGGGAGAATTATTTATAAATTAGTCAACGGTTATACATCGTAAAGCTATATATGGTAAATGACATATAAAGTAAATTGTTATAAATAATAAATAACTATGCATACTAAAAAACTATATTACTTTAATATGGTAGATAGTTATATATGGTAGATGATTATATTTGATAAAACTATATGTAATAAACTGAACTGAACCATATATATATCCCCTCGGGCAGAGCTTTGAAAATGTACTTTTCGTATTCTCTGTATTCTCTTACTCAATACAAATTCTTTAGCCAAAGTTCACCTTGCATTTTCTCTCTCCTACTCTGTGTTCATCTAGATCAAGTGGGTGCGTTGTTGTTCGATCCCAATAGTTTCCACACGAATAATTCGTTCTCCTCTCCAACCGATATAGGATCTCACATGAACCAAAGGTAAGTTACAATAGGGCATTATGGTAATTTTACACCGTTACTTTGTTTAGCTTATTAACCTCATCCAATGGTCATCATATTTCATAATAGTTTTATCGTGTCATATTATGCCTAACTTTAAAATTTCATGAGCAATGAATTCCATTTTATGGGTTATTTTAGCATTGATTTTTGAGTAAAAAGCTCGGTTTAGGTATTTAACTCATGATTTTTTACTTAATTCTTCCATAATCCTATAAATCTTATTTAACTTAGAGTTCATATTGAAATTCAAGCAATTTCCACAATTATTTCTTAAGAAAAATCGAGATTGTTATCTCGTTATTGATGTTCGAGACCTCCATTCTCGAACTTCTAGTTTCCAAATTACACACAAAAAAATAAAAAAAAAAATTGGTAGATCCATCTTTGAATCTAGTTCCTGGAACTATAAATTTAATGAGAACCCGTCTATAAGAGTCTAATTTTATAAAAAATAATAATAATAATATAAAAAAAAGAGAAAAAAAAAAGAGGTCAGTTTTGGCTGGCATAGTCGGTTCAATTGAACCAACCATGTCGTCATTCTAGAAGTCTTCAGCTTTCGTAGTATTCATGAAACTTCTTTCTTGGCACCATAAGAAATGATTTGGAGGCACAACATTGACGATAGGCTTCAATTAGATTTTTCTAAATCTTTGATGAATTTGTTGGGGCTCTCATTAGAACGTATAAGAATTGATTTGAGAAACAATTGTGTAGCGTAGCCCTCAAATTTAGAAGAAATTTATGGAAGAAATATCCCAAACTAAAAGCCTTAATCTTGAGTTTGGGAATTCTCATCCCTCCCTTCTTTTCTCGTAAGATTGCCTAGAACTCCTGATTTAAGACGAAGCTTTCACCTATCTTAGTTATTTCGGAATTGTGTTGATCTTAAACTTAAAGTTTATAAGTAGTCCGTTGAAAACATCTATTCCGGTGAAGTTTTTATTGACCTTAATTTTGAATATTAGCCATTAGATCTAAAGGACCTCAAGTCTTTTTGAACCTACTCAATTTTCACCTTGATCCAATGATTAGATTTCAAGATACAAGCGATTTGGTGTAGCTAGTCGATTCTAAAATCAAATATGGAGAAAATCTAATGGCGGAGACATTTTAGTAATTATTTTGAACTTAGGGGCATTTTGAGTTCTGATAATTTCTTATTAGGACATTGAAATCACTTAAGCTATGTATTCTTGCTTGGATTTCTTAATATTTTTTTTTTTGAGGCACCTTAAACTTTACTTGAATATCTTAATCTTATTTGAGTGTCATAAAGTTCCTAGGTTAGGTTAGATTGGTAGCATTTCCAATTCTGAAAGTCAAGTTTTATCATGTTGGCCTTTTCAATTATGATCGGTAGCTTTACTCAAATAAAGGATGTTTTCTTTTTTATTTTGATTATATTTTATCATGTTTGCATTATTTATGAACGTTTTCAACGTTCATGAAAGTTTTTTAAGATGTGTTTTTAAAAAGTTTTTGGCATATAGTAGTCATGAAATCCATATAGTAACCGCTTATTTTTAAAAGAAAAAGTAGAGCGTTTGTATATCACCACATTAACCCTTTTCCTATTAAGAAAGTGTTCCAACCTCAATTCGACTGGCCAAACGAAAAGAGGTAATAAAATAATAAAAACACGGTTGAAAGTTTTAGAAAATGATACTCATGCATCACTTAAAGGACAATGTACAAAAAAAGAGTCCACTAAACCTAGGGTTAACTACTCTTGGAAGCAAACGAAAAAACATAAAAGTCATGCCCTTAACTATGTCAATAGAATCCTCAAATGTCGAATAAAAAAGTTGTGAGCCTCGAAAGTGTAGTCAAAAGTGACTCATCGAACAAAGGGTGTACTTTGTTCGTGGACTCCAAAGAATGAGTCGAGCCTCAATTAAGGGGAGGCTGTTCGAGGATTCCACAGGCCTCAGGGGAGGTTCTATGATGTACTTTGTTCGAGGGGAGGATTGTTGGGTGGGAGTCTCACATTGGTTAATTAAGGGGATGATCATGAGTTTATAAGAAAGAAATACATCTCCATGGGTACGAGCTCTTTTGGTAAAACTAAAAGCAAAAGCATGAAAGATTATGCTTAAAGTGGACAATATTATACCGAGGTTCATCATCGTTCTTGAATTCTTCTTACAATATCATTTGGTTAGCTTATTGATGCATCAATGATTATTTCAATAATTTTTTATTAGTTCGCACGTTAAAAGCCATGATGCATTACACATACTTATATACAATTTTCTCTATCTCCTATTAATTGTGCTTTCATTTATCAAAAATAGGCATAAAATAGTCAAATGAAGGTGTTCATTAATGTATTATTCCACATTTATCGATTGTATGCATTTATCTAAGTTCAAATTACTCATAGATATATAGATTTAATTCTTTTGACTACTAATAGTGTTTTAACAAAGAGGATGAGGAGTAGATCGCTTCATAGCACAAAAATATTATGCGGTGCGTATGCAAGCAAAAACGGTCGACATATCATTTGCTGACTCCAAAAAAGATAGCGTTGATAGATATGGGTTTTGCAACGTTACGTACTAGCTAAAAGAACCTAATTATTGTTGTGTTTGCGGGTATGGTGATTGTGTTATGCAAAATGTGAGGCGAAGTGTGATGAAATGAAGACATTATGAGCATGATGAAAGTAATATGTGAACCCATATAATTTGAAATTAGAAGATTTATAATACCAAATTTCATACTCCATAGTTCTGACAATATAACATAAGATTCGTTTTGCTACTCCTTAATTAACCTTTGAAAATTGTTGCATAAACTTGAAAATAACACCAACAGAAAATGCAATGTTGGGTCATATGTGCGTTAAGTAAATCAATCCGCCAACTAAGCTTATGAACCTTCTAACATCTGTCATTTCTTGTCACGACCCAATATTTCACCACAAGTCGTGACCCAAAAAATGACAATGATGTGTAGTGTATGCATGAAAACCCAAAAGAAGACATCAAATCAAAAATGATTTATTTCATAAGAAGAAAGTTTCAATACAAGAAATCAATACGCCCTCTCTTGACAATGAAAGATAGTGTGTACAAAAAGAAAGACTGGACTGATGCCACGGACATGCTTCCCTCTGTGATTATCCACATCTTTCAACACGCCCTCTCTTGACCTGACGCCTCACGCACCTGAAAAAGGAAGATACAGCGAGGATGAGTATAAAAGTTATACTCAATAAGTCACCTACTTGTAGGCTCTCATCGCATCCTAAGCTTAATAGATCAACACTGGCTTCTCATTGGCTCTAGGACGTCTGATTCTAGTCTTAGCCTCTTGGGGCTTCTTTGGTTCTCCATCCTTTCATTTAATCCTTAAGAGTTCCTTATGTCGAGCTGTAATGATCAGTGTTTCTCTATGAGGTGCTACCTCTGCATGGCATTCTGAGACTATATGGTATGTTACCTAGGGGTGTGTTGAGTACCTCCTAGGCCCATGATAGTCCTCCTTATTGGGGGGCGCGACCCCTCCCTTTCCCATGCAGCTAATGGGTTGTACAACGTGGGGACACGTTTCCCATGCGAAATGGCTAGGAATAGTGAGAACTCATCAGAAACCCCTGGGCCTCCCACAAAGCTATAGATACCGTTCACACAACTAGCAGCCTAAGAACACTCCTAAGACACTTTGTTTGTTGTGGTGATTTGTTAGGCTCCTAAGGAAATGATAGGTCTAAACTCAGTGACTTGTCACTCTAACCACGCATCCCTAGGCTTATCTTGTGCAAACATCTAGATACATCATACACAGTTCATGCAAAATAGGCAAACATGCTCAACGGGGCGATAACATCCATCAGCACCCAGAATGTAGAGTTCACAATTTCCCCATCCTCCTTTTAGCATGATAAGCAGATACATAAAAGCGGAAGCATAAAGCATGAATAAATTTCAATAAAACTTCATCTTATCACCTAAGCTGATATCATGGAAAATCTAGCCATCTAAAGTAATTAAACTAGCATGCATGCATACCCAAACCATTCCTACAAGTATTTCTTCCTAAGTTCCGTGTGGTGTCTTACATGGTTGATGCATGCCCTTTCGCTTAGCGTTTCTATTCAAATAGGGTGTCCAAAAATTTTGATTTTTCTCAATTAAGTCCTATATCACATAAAACTATGCTTATAATTGAAATTGGGATGAAAATCAGGCAACCACCAGTCAAATAGATAAAAATGGGTCTTACACGTGCCGGCTGTCACGGTCCTACATTTTTTACCGTGCGGCGTCGTGATCCTGACACGACCACGACCAGCCTTAAGGGGAATTAAGCCCCATATATATTTTTCGCCCCGGCTTTGTGGCTTCGTCGGACCTTAGGCGATATTTGTCTTCGCCTATCGGACATCGCTTGTGCGGAATCCAAGCTTGTCCAACCACACACGCCGCATGTGCGTGCATGTTCAATCGTCTGCGACACGACCAACTTGCCTCTACACTAGGCCAAGTCACCCGGCTCGACCTTGCCTCTACTCGGGCCAAGGTCTCTCAATACAACGTCGCATCTTGTCTTGTCATCTCGATCTCCATCGACAGGGTCCATATGTCTTGACGCCATCCCGAGTCTCGGGATGTTGTCGGCCATCATGACTCGCTCGGTCATGTCATCGAGAATGGGCCCGCGTGTCTTTCATCTCATCGAGACTTCCCGAACATCCATCCATCCGGGCTATATCGAGGCATAGGCCCTCACGTGCCCATGTAGAGTCATTTACGAATACCGTACCGGATAGCGGGTGTATGTAGCAACCTCCGACACACGGGCTGGGGCGCAATACCGGCACACCCGTGCCGCCCGGTACTGTCCTTGAAAAACCCATTTCAAAGGAAGTCACCCGAGACACTCGTCTCGACACGCTCGCCCACACTGTGACACACGTATGTGCCACAGGGTAGCTCACTTAGGCCACAGGGCCCAGGGGTGGTGGAGAGCTAACACCATGGTACCCCCTATAGTACATTCTGAGCCATTTTCAATCCACCAGCAGTAGACATGATTTTTGTGAACGGTCATACGGTGTCGTACATTGTCTGTTCGATGTCCGATTGACCTCAAATTTGGCGAGCATTCATATTTCATATGGACGGACTAAACTCCTGAACCGCATGACCAAATTCCTTCCGGAACCCCGACTTTCGAGGTTAAGGCCCGGGGCCCTACCCGGCCATTCAACAAGCCTATCTTTGTCCCTCATGTCTATTCTGATGTCTTTGTCTTGCTTATGTCTCAACTTGTCTTTTAATGCAATGCCCACTTAGCGTGGTGGTGTGTTGGATGATGCATCGTCCTCCTCGATCGCATCATGGCACTCTTCTATGTTGGCTCGCCTATGGCCGGATGGGCGTCTCTTGAGGGACGCCACCTTGCTTGTCGCACCGTGAGGGTCACAACCTACTCTCTTCATAGTATGGTTGTGACACCGGCCACGCGCCCTCACACGTCGAGAAGAATCCTAGTCGTAGGCGACACACACAATACCATGTGTGGTTGATTTTGTGCAGTCGCAGTTCGGGTCGGTTTGGTTCACAAGTTAGCTGGTTCGGTTTGCTCGGGTTGGACTGCGGGTCGATTTGGGCTGACAGTTTGCAGGTCGGCTCGAGCCGAATGCATGGGTTGAATCAGATGGGTAGCACCGCATGTCACAGAAATGCTGGAGCCACGTCGCCCCACTCGATGTCTGACATGTTGTAGCAACCTCAGTAATAATGAATTTTTTTTTTTTTACCTATTTAGAATGAGAATGGATTCTTTGTTGGATCTTAACCTTGAAGGTAGCGGTTTATTTGTTCTTTGGGAATTTGTTTTATTCTTGAAAGATTAATAAAGATATTAACTTTTATTAAATCGAATATAGATGAAAAGTTGGAAATGTTTCTCTTATTTGGTACCAAAAGTTGTTCATAATCTATTATAGCATCCATTATATTTATAAAAAAACGTTATAAAAAGTTTATAATATAGGCTGTCACGATATACGAAAAAAAATTATAAAAAGTTTAGAATAGTGTTTTTCATAAACTATCGAATTTATTATTTTTTGTAGTGTTGGAGGCGTTGCACATCCATTCCTATGCCCGAAACAATTAATTTGCTACCGTAACTGCAAGATAGGCATGCAACAAGTTTATTCACCTACAAATAGTTGACTACATAAATATTTTGTTACCATAAATGTAAAATAGCTACAAAACTAGTCATATTACTATAAGTTAGTTCAATATCCTTAAATAAGGTATAAACATAATGGATCTTATAAGTTAACTACAAAAGGTGAGAGTTCATACATATTTAGATGTTTTTCCTCCATGTGAAATAAATTTTTAATTTAATCATTTTCCTATGACTAGTCAACTTCATTCTAATTTTAGTATCATTTGTCAAGACTCGAGCCAGGCTAAGAGGTTGGTAAAATCAAACTATGAAATCGTATCACGTCTTTGAAAAAGAAATGAATGAACGAGTTAAATGACTATGACCGAACATTTTAAGTTATTATTGGAATTCATATGACCAATTAGGATGGATTGTGATGGATGATAGATTAAGATTGAAATGAGTGAGATCTAGTCTTGAAAGCGTGCTAGCATATGTTTATGCCCGATCTCGATAAATGACCTAATTTCATTGAAATTAGGAAACTAGTGAGCCTATTAGATGGTTTAATTACATAACATACTATCTCCTATCTATATATTCAGAGGTGTACATTGAACTCGACAACCCGAACAGACCCAACCTGAATTATAGAAGTTAGGTTGAATTCGATTAATTTTCTGAAACGAAATAGATACGGTTTGAAGAATTCACAAAATTTTGAGTTTGACCAAAACCAAATAAAATGTTATAAATATATTAAGATAATTTATGTATGTGTGGTCTGCCAAAGTGGATCTAGTTATGTACATTTATATTACTCTATTATTGAATCCAGCTACGTACACTACTTTTTTTATATTATTTAATTGTTTGTTTAGTTTCAAAAAAATCATTTTTTATTTTATAAGCTTTTAAGGATTAAAAACACTCAACATTTCATATTATTTTTAAAAACATTATATATAATATGAGTAAGATAACACGTGACTAGTGGCCCTTGCATGTGTCATGTATGTTTATATAATATTATGATGTGTTAGGATGATACTATGATGTGATGATAATGTGAGTTTATATAACATTATGATGTATTATGATGATGTTATGATGTAGTGATGATACTATGTATTATGATGTTATAATACGGTAGAGTGATGATGTATTATGACATGATGACATAAGATGCATGATGATAATATGACATAATATGATGATATCTCATATTACGATGATATGCATGTATGAGATGTCATGTTGCATTACGAGAAAGAGTTTTCTAATACACATCTCCTAAATGATGTTATAAATGATGAATGTATAAAGGCTTATGCATGTATGTTACCTAGAGTAACATGGGAAGGGTGTGTGGGGTTGTGTCACATGAATGATTTAAGATGAAAACTATAGGGACTTCATGCATATTGTATATTTATTTACATCGGGTTACTTCTCCTTTATGATGATGAGTATGGATGCATACACTATGATGATGATGATCGTGTCTTGTATGATATTCGTGGGTTTGTTGTACCTCCAGACGTTCGGATACAGCCAACTAGCTCGATTATAATGGGCCTAAGGGGTGTGCGAGCCGCCTAGTGAGCTCATGCTTGCACGTGTGAGCCGTTTGTAGGGGAGTACTACACATCCAATTTGTCCGAATTAGAGGCCACCTATATGATGATTTTAAACAATAAGTCCCTAATCATGATTGCACGTGTTTGCATTCCTTGATCTCAATAGTGGGGTCACTTACTGAGTATTTCTTAAAATACTCTAGTCGTGTGCTACTTTTATATTTCACATAAAGGAAAGACACTCCTATACGATTGACGACGACATCACAATTAAAGACCAATTTCGTAGATCTTATGTTAGTATAGTACATTGCTATGTTTATTTTACTATTTCCTTGTATTGTTTTAAGACCATATTAAATACTTACGTGACATTATATGTATGAGATGTTTTAAAAGAATAGTTTCGCATAAAAAGTTATGGAAACTTTAGGTTAGTTTACCAACTCATCACTAGATGTGTAAATATGCTAACATTTTTTTTTTTTTTTTGCTATCTATTACAATATCTCTTTGACCTATTAAATTTCGTTCAAATTTCATACTTTTTTTTTATCTAAAACATTGATAATATATTATTTTCGTTGTAATATTTAATTTACCAAATACAATAAATTATACCTATTTTCTCATTTAATATTTTAAATATTATTTAAACATTTTAAATTTTATTCAAATTGATCCATACGCATCTTACCAAATTTATTAATCAATTAATCATTCTTACGTATTTAAATAATTTGAATCAAATTATTTTAAACTATTATAAAAACACAAATTATATGAACTTAACCTTACTTTTGTGCATAAATTTGTTTAGTTATTTATGAACATAATGCTCATATGCGTCTACTGGAAAGTATTCAAAATTAATAATTTAATTTTTCATATTCGAATGTTGTACTAAAAAATCATATAAAATTAATTAATTAAATGTATAGGAACGAGAATGTTACCATTTCCAAGGAAGCCGGGGAGGACCGAGTAAAAACAAGAGAATAGAAAATAAAATTAAGTCTAAATTAATTTTTTAAAAATTATAAACGCTTTGTCTAAAAAAAAATACGATACTTTGTAACTATCAAAAATTTTATTAATACTTTCAAATTTTTAGTAAAATTTTAAAAATACCCATAAATTTTTTTTAAAAAAATGTTAGTTTGGATAGAAATGATTAATAGTTTTAAAAATACTCTTAAAACTTTCAATAATACCTTTAAAAAAATTTTAAAATTTAAAGGACACTCTTTCTATTAGTATATGAACTAAACGGTTATTACCATGTTTCAAAAATATCTATGAACATTCAAAAGTAATATTAAAAAGACAGATAATCTATGAAAGGTAGATAGACGGTTTCATTCATATATTGATGATAAAAAAAATTTAAAACTTCTTTTTATAAAAGTTAAATACGTTAATCCTACTTTTAAAATTTCATAAATATTTTTTTAATAGGATGCTAACCGAACAAATATTTATGAACATTTTAAAAAGATTAAAAAATATTAATGAAAATTTTAAAAGTTTAGAACATATATTTGAAGTATTTTTAAATTTAGCAATATTTTTATTAATTTAGTTTAAAATTAAATAATTTTCCTTTTAAACGCATCATTACTTTCCATATTTTAAGGAAAAGACAAACTGCACTCTGCACTGTACAGCTGAAGACTAAAATTGGTAAGATATATTCCAAGAACTCTATCTTCCCTTGACAAATATAAATGTAAAATTGATTGAAAGTTGATGAGTTACATAATTTAGGCATTTTAAAGCTTGTAGTACCATAATAAAATAAATATTTTAGCCTATGTTGTGAATAAATAAAATCTCATTACTTTAAGATTTCTTATTACTTGCTTTTTCCAATCAATTCTATATAACTATGCAATTCCGTCTAGGTTTGGTAAGCCAAGCGAGAAGTTCATACTATTCTGTTACGAATAACATAACAAACATTGCTCCAAATCAACTATCTAAATAGTCCACAGCAAAAAAAGAAAAACCAGAGTCACTTTCCAACTCAAATTGCAACAAACATGTTAAAGAATGCTGGATAACGCATTACCAGCTCGTTCTCCTCTTCTCCAACGACTTGCAGAATGCAGAAAACGCACCTTTAAGTTCAGCTGGAAGCGCAATCTGAAGAGGCAAAACCAAGGGAGGACGATGCCTCTCCATATCGCTTCTCTTTCTCGAGAACACGGGATGAGCTAATGCTGGCTGCTGCTTGTTAAGGCCTTCAAGTATAAAGGAAAAAGCTCCAAAAGTGAGGCAATTCTGGAGAAGAGCCTGTGGAGCGCCTGCAGATGAAAAGCTTATATTTACATTCACGAGTTCTAAGTAGCAGTGATATATGTCTCAACTTCTTTATATCAAAGCAACATTTGTGTAATGGAAGTGGACATGGACATGCAATAGACAGGTCCGACCAAACAAGCCGAAATACAAGTCCAATTGGTACGGTACGCTCAATGAATTAAAATATACAAAGACGCCAGATACCCCCCGAAACGTAATCCAGGTCCAAGCAAACAAGCCGAAATACAAGTCCAATTGGTACACTCAATGAATTAAAATATACAAAGATGCCAGATACCCCCACGAAACGTAATCCAGTAATCATGAGGTTTTTTCTTTTTTCACTAAGTGAAGCCAAGGATAAATTACAGAATGAAGAAAAATGCCAGTTGAAAAAGCAATTACCTGGAAAACTTAGAGCTAAACCAGTGCAGCATCCAGCTACCCCCGCATTAATAACTACAAAATTCGTTAGCTTCATTAGAAAGGGATTGATACGGCTAAATAATGACATTTCCAAAGTGAAGATACTCACTATCATCCTTTCCTCTCAGCCTCTTTAACATGCAAACAACCAAACTGTGTACCCCAGACAAAACTGCAAACGTCTGATTCATAAATCAAAATAACAAAAGATTAGTGATCAAAATAGGACATTAAAATCTTTAGGGCCAGAAACCAGTTATGAAGTTTATTCAGTGAGAAGAACTCCAGTTATCTTTTTCAAACAATAAAAATATACTAGACAAATCACACCTTCGCACTAGATCCAGCTTCTGCAAATGATCCTTTAAAGCCCTTCTTCTTGAACAATCCTGAACCTAAGGGACACTCAAAATGCATGCAATTTTAATTGTCTCAACACAATATTGTAAGTAAACGAACTGTGATGTATAACGGGAAACAGAGGAGGAAGAAAAAAAACAGCTCCCATTTTTTTAGTATAGTAAGCTTGTTAAAGTACTTAAATTAACAGTAGTTAATTTAGTCAACTATATTATAAATCCGTGGTTACGAACTTGTATATTTATATGAAGAGTATACTGGTTTAAGTGTGTAATAAAAAGATTTCGTCCCTTCAGATACACTGACATGATCTTGTATCAGGGCAGAGGACGGTTTTCTGGTGCATGTCAACTTCTGAAGCATATAATTATTTTTCATGAGTTCTAATGGAATTAAAATATGAATAATACCTATACTAGATTGTGAGTGTAGCCAATGCTGTCATATCATTACGTGCTTCAAATATCGGGAATGTTCCTTCCAAGTGCATGGCTATACTAGAAAAGCTGAAAACAAAATTCATATCATGATTTTTACTATGAGACTCAATGATACACATGTTGACAATCGGGCTACCAATGATTAAAGCTTTTTTCACAGGTTATACGAGAGAAGCAGTAACAACTTGTCCGTTAAATGATCAATTCAGACCCCCTTGCTCTCTTAGTTCGGATGGGTACTTAACAGAAGTCAGAACTTGAGTTTTTTAGTAGTCTACCGTCTAGTATTGCATAATGTCTACTGTGGGTCACAGGGAATGTGAGTTAGTTAGATAGCTGACTGTATGGTGTGGTTCAGGAAGGAAGGTGAGTATTAGAAGGTGTAGGCTTTACACCACAGTACCTCTCGAATCTTCCCCAATTCGTTCATATTTCCTATTCAATAAACTGGAAACTCACCAGTGTCATCGCTATCTTCCTTCAGTAAAGAAGACGTGGCCAGTTCTTCTACATTTCATATGGCAGATAATGTTTTAACTGCATTACTAAATCACTCTATTAGTGCATGGATAAGATTCTAGTGCAAATAGTTATATCCGCTATTCTGGAACACTTTTTCTACCTTAGAGAATCATTCTACATGTTTGTTGCTCTTCCTAATCATGTCAATAGTTCATTAAGTTCTCTAATGTACTACTTTCCCTTTGTTCTTCTTAGTCCATGGTAGATTAGTGTTTGCTTACTCATGATTCAGACTGTTCCCTTGTTGCATTGTTGGTGTACTGTGAGATCCCACATCGATTGGAGAGGGGAACGAAACATTCTTTATAAGGGTGTGGAAACCTCTCCCTAGCAGACGCGTTTTAAAACCTTGGAGAGAAAGCCCGAAAGGGAAAGCCCAAAGAGGACAATATCTGTTAGCGGTGGGCTTGGGTCGTTACATATACATTGATTTTATTATTTTAAACCAGCCATCGTCAAAGATACTACTGATTCAGTTAAACTTTTGCTCATGGTCAGTTTCAGCTTAAAGATCATGGCTCTTTCGGCTAGTTTCTCAGCTTGAAGTTGTCAAGTCTCAGCATGGAGTCTCCTTTCTTCTAGGAAACTATTGTTTGCAACTGTGGGAGAACATTGATTTCCTTGACTAACTTTTTTTTTTCTTTTTTTGAGTTCAACAACACATAGGAGTAGAGGTTCGAACCTCTGACCTTTAAAACAAATATATATTTCTAGACCAGTTGAGTTATGCTAAAGTTGGCAGCTCTATGCAATAGCAATCAGAAACTGAAGTTAGGTATAACCAGTGGTGATCCTTTCGAGTGTTGATGATTCTTCTCCTTGTCGTTCTCTTATCAACTACTATATCTACAGATTTGGTACCAAATATATGTTTCCCTCTTCAATGTCTTAGTGCTAGCCCAATGACAACATATCTAATGGTTGTTCTTATTAGCTTTTGTGGATGTTGATAGGCGCTTGTATCAATACTCATAGGAAGTCCAATCGTGCTCTTGCTAATGCTACTTCGTGACATTCATGTTTCTAGTTCTCTTCCTGTTTTCGTGCTATGATTTTTGGATGCTACTTCCTGTGAGGAATCAGTTTCAACTTGCTAATGCGCTTTCTAAGGATTTCCAGTGAATGGAATCAGGTCATTCTATAGCCATCCCAATTTCAACAACAACTGAGCCCCTTGTCTATATCTAAAAATCCGATACCTCACAGAACAGCGTAATCAAACATATAAAACCAAAACAAAAATGAAACATTCTTGAAAGGGAAGGAGAGAGATACCGTAGCCGAAAATGGAGCCCATGAAGGCTCCAGCAGCGGAATCACCGGCAAACCTGAAAAAACAAAGAGCAGGGCCACCAAAAGAGGGGGAAACTACGGCGGCAGAAGAATTAGGGGTGTCTGATGGATTGGTATCAAGCTGAGCGTCAGATGACTCGTCCTTTGAAGAATCCGCCATGGCCGCAATTCTCTCTTCTCTGCTAAACCCTTTCCCAATCTCTCAATCTCCCGAATGCAAAAATTCCAAAGCTTTTTTACTTTCTTCGGCCTTTTTCACAGCTATGGTTTGTGTGTCCACTCGTGGTGAACCGTTTTGGGTATTACACGTCACTGCACACCAATCTAAACGCACCTGCACGACGTCGTTTCGCTTTTTCTTTTCTTTAATTAGAGATATATCCAAATTTATTTTCAGAACTTTATGCTATCAAATTTTTAACGTAGCTAAGTATTTAAATATCAATTTCGATGAATATTTTTTTAAAAAAATTAAATATAAAAAATTCATAAAAATTATTTAAATTACTAAATAAACATTTCACCATTATTATATAAATTTAAATTTTTTATTATTAATAGTACATTTACATTAATAATATTTTCCTGATATTGTTTTATATTTTGTTAATTTTTCTATGATGTATGAAAAATATTAATTTACTTTTTAAGTCCGTGTCGAACCGATAAATAGACATGAAAATGTCATATGCTAACGTGTATTTAAAACTTTAGCTAAGAGTTGCAACCTTTACCTTTTAAGTTTCAATAAGTATTGCACTTTACCCAAAATGTAACGACCAACTTATCGAGTTCTCGCATTAAAACTGCTACAATTGAATTCAAGGGTAAAAAAAACATAAAATTTTTTGCTTTTTAAAACCGGTGACTCAAAAGAAAATAAATTGAATAAGAAAACAATATATATGAATTCATTAAGAAAAACAAAATATGCAAGACAAGATCTCTCGCCAGAGTTAATAAAGTCGTAGACAAAGTAGTTGAGTAAAATTTAAAATTAAATGCTGACACGATCTAAAGATCCCCTTGTAGTCGCACGACTCCTCTACTCTCACGTTATCGACCACTATGTACCTAATTATCTACAAGACAAAAAAATAGTAACCGTGAGTATAAAATACTTAATAAGAAACGTACTTAGAAACTCTTGTTGAGTCTTATCTTCTATTCAATGTCTTTAGTGTTATTTAAAATTCTCGTAGTCTTAGAGATACCCAATTCCATGGCCTTATCATTTAGCCCTATCAAGCTCATATATATCTCATTATTCTAAGTCCACGGATGAGCCATCTAGTCCTCTCAGGCTCATTCATTCATGTGAACATCAACATTCTTATTCTAAAGACGTACTTCACCCATTGGAGTTATACGGAGTTTTCGGTGCACTTAGCCACTTGAATACTTATCATTTTGGTCTGCACAAGTCCTTACACAATCTGTGTAGAATAATGGGGCGCCCTAATAAAATCTCTGACTCGATGGTGGATCTAACAAGTATGGAAGAGTCATGATTTCCTATTAGCAACCTCTCGGTCTTCCTAATAGGTGCCACACATGTCTACTACTAAACGCTAGTCAAAAACTTCTTCACTAGCACCTAACAAGATCCCTATTTTATGTCATCCAAGCTACGAATAATGCATGGGAGGCACCCATTAAGCACAATCGTAGCCCCCTTAGTAGCACCCTATTTGTGCCATAGGTTTTAGGTGAGTAACATCACAATCTGCTATACCATGTAGACCCTTACTAATCAAGGGAAGTTCAAGATCAGGTGTTGCGCCCTAACTATCCCAATAAAGTACTATCAAACTCATATATCCTCTAGTGACCATAATGTGTCTCATGGACCAAAAAATATTGATTCATAAGACTAACGCTCCAATATCGTAGATAGTATCTCTAGGTCACATAGCAATCATCCAACATTTACACGTGGGCACAGCAAGCATGAAAGGATAAATCATAAATGTTAAAAAGTCATCAATAGCCTAATAGGTTAACCTCAACAATTATATGAGTCTATTGTTTATATATTTTAAGAAAATGATTTAGGTACGTTAGAAATAAAGATGCTTATATATTTTGGAAAAATGATTTAGGTATGTTAGGAATAAAACGAACAAGTATTTTAAGAAAAGGATTTAGGTATTTTAGGAATAAATGATTAGATATTTTAGGAATAAATAGTATAGTCTCTCCTATAAATACCCTTCTACTCTGTCAAGGTTTTCATCCCAAGAATTCCAAGCAATCGCGCAAGTAAAGCAAACAGTTTTGTTCAACAATTTGGTATCAGGTATGAGAGCGAGGTTGGTGAAGGTTGTCTGATCTCTTAGAACTCTTAGTATGCTCTATGGTTGTACTTCTGTGTGATTTTTTTACATCAGAAATGATTTCTTGAGATTATTAGTGTGTGAGTTTCTTTGTATCGTGAGTAGCCCGTGACTCTATAAGTTTTGTGTTGAAAAAGCTTGTTTGGTAAATCGAGATATTGTCAATATGATGGGTGGTCTCCAAGTCGTTGGAGGAATCAAGAAACTCAATAACAACAACTACAACATGTGAGCGACATGCATGATGTCCTATTTACAAGAACAGGATCTTTGGAAAGTCGTTTGCGGGAGTGAAACTACATTGCCAGAGGGGGATCCTACTGGCGGCTTACGCAAATGGAAAATCAAAGTAAAAAAGCAATGTTTGCCTTAAAGACCACAATCGAAGAAGAGATGTTAGAGCACATTTGGGATGACAAAACATCGAAAGAAGCATGGGACACGTTTGTTATGCTGTTCTCAAAGAAGAACGATAGGATGCTATAACTTCTGGTGAACGAGCTGTTATCAATCTTACAATGAGCCATGACGAATACTCAGTAATTCCATAGGATCAAATCGATATGTCGGAAGATTATTAAACTAGATCTGAAATTTTTTATTGGAGAAGCTCGAATGAAGAGAATCATTCTCCATGGATTGCAACTAGAATATAGAAGGTTCGTTATTGCTGTGTAAGGATGACCTACTCAACGATCACTTGTAGAGTTTAAAAATTTGCTAGCCACCCAAGAAGCCATGACTAAACAAATGGGAGGCATCATGCTAAAGAGTGAAGAAGAAGCATTCTACACAAGTAAAAGTCGGAGCAACAATAAGCCGCATGGATACAAAAATGGTAACAAAGAAAAAAGCCACTAAGAAACTGCACAACCTGAGATAGGTCAAAAAACGACAACAAGAGTTCTGAAAGAAGAGATTTAAAGGTATTCGCTACAATTGCGGGAAGAAGGGCCACATGACCAAGGATTGTTGGTCTAAGAAAAAGTTCGTCGAAAACAATGTGGCAACCTCAAAAAGGAGATGGAGGATGAATGAGATGCAGACGTACTATGTGTCATAGAAGAAGACGAGTTAGCGCTCATGGCGAAGATGGGAAAGCATATCGGTTACGAGAATGACTGGATCATTGATTCAGGATGCTCTAACCACATGAATGTCAATCAAAGTGGTTCCATGGAAGTAGGGTGGTCCTCGAAGAAGGAAGTATTACCAGACTTGAACAACATTGAATAAATTCTACCACAAAAGACGGGGGAGCAAACTGCACACATTTGGTTAAGTGTTGATGTACCTGAAGATCCAAGTGACATTAATGTTGGTGAGCAGAGAAGTGACACAATCAAGTGAACTCAGTGAAAAGAAAATGACACCTCAATAACTTAAACAATTCGTAACAATCCAAAAGTCAACTTAGAAGTTTTCAAGATACAAACTTGAGGAACAAGATTTATAATATTAAGGCTTGTTGGGGGAAGAAGATAAGTTCTAAGATATAACCAAATACAAGGAGGATTAATCATCTCAAAGGACGTTGAGAAACAATCAAGAGGAACAAATTTCGGAATAGGTACTTGGCCTCAAGATATAAGTTAAGGACTAAGGCCACAAGAACAAGGACAAGCCGGAGAAGGGTAAGCCGAAAAAGAACCCCTGAGCAACTAAAAGAACAAGGTTAAGTATAGACACTCCAACAATAAGGACGCAATGAATTAATGACAATGAAATTTCGAGGACGAAAGTTCTTTCAGAGAGAATTTGTAACACCCAAAAATAAAGGAAATAAGCTCCAACAAGAATAAGCGGTCGATGTAAGACCCAAAGGATCAAGGGAAGAAATTAAAGGATTTAAGCATGCAAGGGTCTTAGCAAGTCATTTATATACCCTAAGAAGTAATTTAAAGGACTTAAGGCCTTTGAAAAAAGTAATCGAAAAGATGAAAAATGTCATTTTTCTAATTTTTTAAGTAACTTTCTGAATTTTTAATTTTTTTATCTAAAAGGAATTTCAAGATACTCTAAAAATGACCGGCAATGGATGAAATTTTTTTAGAAAAATTATGGATTTTTCGAGAAAAATAATAATAAAATATTCGAAAAGTGGAAAATTACCAAAATACCCCTAAATTATGGGTAATTACGAATACGTCATTCTGCTCAAAATCAGAACCTCCACCGTGACCTCCTACAAAAATCCTTCGAATCTCAAAATTCAGCCATTGGATCTCCTACAAAATTGGACACGATCTAGAACGTTCACAAATCATCAAATCCAACAGTTAGAATTTAAATTGAAAATCGATAGCTTGCTGATCGGAGAGAATATTTCCGACGGATTATCCAAAAAATTTAATCTCCAAATCACGATGATTCTGGAGCTTTCATCTTCCCCTGTAAAGTCAGAAGTTGGAGCAATAATATCAAACAAGAATCGAGCAAGGTCGAGCTCCGAATCGTAGGGAATAAGCTTTTAGATTTTGGGTCTCCTACTCTCGGATTTCTTCCAAATTTGAGAGCAATTCTATACAATTTCTCTTCAAACTTGTTCTTACAGCTTCTAAACAAGATTACCCACAAGTTCTATGAAGAAATCGAGTGATGAAAGTGCCTAGAAACCATTCCCCCAATCCAATCCGCTAATGAAGAGCTTCAAGAAAAACTTGAAAATCCAATCCTAGGATGCACGATAATTCGTTGAGCAAGAACAATCCCAATTGGTTTCTACACCTCCAAGGAATGTTTCCATAGAAGACCACAAAGAGAAATAACCTCAGGGAAGTGCCCAATTGAAGAAAATCAGTTTCAAGCTCGAATTGGAGGTAAGTGTTGAATTCCTATCTACGGTCCATTTTCCTTCAAATTGAGGATTCCTTTAGCTTCAAAGGAAGACATTGAATAACTTTGATGAATGAATCGCGAGCTGAAACATTGTAGAACAAGCTACCCAAGAGATCGATTTTCTGATGTTTTGGGAAACTTGTAGACCGTGAACGATTCTAAAAAATTGGGGACACACACTCAACCAAACCATGTTATGGGTTTGGCCTCACGTTTCTCTCACCTAGATGAGATGTCCTGTACCATGTTATGGGTACCCAAAGATTTGCAGGATGCCATGTACATGTATGCACTGATCACGTGACCTTTATGGTCTATCACGGGGAGTAATCTTTGGCCACGATGGAATAAAAGAGAGTAAATTACCTTAGCCCCGAATCAAGAACCTCGTAAGACCTCTCACGGTACAGCATGCTCATGACTTAGACTACACTGCTTGGAACGCATGAAGCCTTGAGCATAGGTGCTCAGACTATGCCGCTTGGAATGCATGAAGTCTTGGGCATTGAAATTCATGCTGTATCACAAGGTAAGCCCTAGATGTAGGGTTAGACTACATCGCTTGGAATGTAAGAAGCCTTGGATGTAGGTTTTTAGACTATGCCGCTTGGAATGCATGAACCCTTGGACATAGGTTTTCAAACCGTATCGAAGGATAAGCCCTAAAGATGCGGGTTCAGACTACGTCGCTTGGAACACATGAAGCCTTGGACGTAGGTTAAGACTGTGTCGATTGTAACGCATGAAGCCTTGGACACAGGTTGTCAAGTTCATGGTTGATATCGTAAATCCTAGGGGGAGTGTCTTGGAGAAAGAACCAAGAACAGAACAAGAACCTAGAAAGTACCAAGAACAAGATAAAGATCAAGGTCTAGAACATGGATCAAGATTTAAGTTCTAAGGTCAAGAATCAAGAACCAGGAACCAAAGTACTAAGGCCCTTAGAGAACAATCAAGGTTTCAGAATTTAAGGACCAAGGTCTTCAAGAAAGGTCATGATAAGAACCAAAGTCCAAGAACAAAATTAGAGGGGGTCTAAGTACTTACAACAAGGACACGATTAAGAGCCTACAAGTAGGCTACTTACCGAGTTTTTGCACTCATTCCTTATTTTCCGTTTTTTTTCAAGTAATAAGGAGCTAGTCGAGGTCGGGAGAAGACTCAAGAGTAGGTGCTATAGACAAGCCTCACCCGTCGTACTCAACCCTTTTGTTTTAAAATATTTTGTGTCCGTTCCTTATTTTTTGTTTTAACTAATACTCATAAACTTCATTTTGATATAATGTAAATATAATGTATGTTATGTTTTAAATTTGGTTTGTTTTATTTCGCAAAAAAAAATTTACCAATTTTTTTTTGGAGTCATCGAGTCGCCCGATCCTTACAAATGTTGATGAGCAAGAAGTGACTCAATTAAGCGTATCTGATAAAAATGAAACAACACATCAACAACTTAGATGATCAAATAGAATCCAAAGGCCAAATCCTAAGTATGGCAGCTATTGTAGAAGACGAAGTTAATGAGCAGAGACATATGAAGAAGCATCACAAAACTCGCTTGACAGAAAGCGATGAAGGAAGAATACAGATGGCAAAGTGGCAGACTTGTTTACAAAAGGGCTGAATACCGGCAAACATGAGTGTTTTTGGTGTCAGCTCAACATGGTGCAGCGAATGAGGACTAGTGCTGAGGGGAGTGTTAAAATATATCACTAGTCTAATAGGGTCAAACACAATAATTGTACGTGTCTATTATATATTTATTTTAAGAAAATGATTTATGTATTTTGGAAATAATGATTTAAGTATTTTAAGAATACAAATATGTAAATATTTTAGATTTTTTTTTTAGAATTTTAAGAAAAAATGAGATATTTTAGAAATAAATTGTCTATCCTCTGTTGTAAATACCCCACCCTATCTAAGTTTTCATATACAAAAAAACATAGTACACTAATTTTTATAGAGTGTCTGGTAATCTCTTCTCGATTTGTCCTGACCATTTGAGTTTCCAACTATCGTACTAAATCCGACAATACCTTTAAAAAGTCGCCATCGAGTGCAACAACCAACAATAATCACAGGTCACATTTAGAGGTCGTGCATGAATTAAGCTTGTTTGTTGTACCTGAGTGAGTTGTTTGTTGTGCTGATTCTTATAATGGAAGGAAAAAGGATTTATTTATCAGAAGCTTTTCCTTCTCCTTTTCTTAGTTCAAAGGTTCTCCCCTAAAAAGCAAATGAGTTGATGAAACCAAGCACATATTTTGCAGGACATATATTGGGAACTTTGAATAAATTATACTAATAATTAAAGAATCATCTCATCCATACAATCAATACACAATGGAAAACCAATACCAAAAGCAAATAATGACACATAAATAAATCAATCAATCTCACATGACCCAAGTAGGGTTCTCTTCTTCTGATGTGACCCAAGTAGGGTTCTCTTCTTCTGATGCAGCAGCAGCCCCTCCCCCTCCCTTTGTACAAAACCAAAGTTGGTTCAAACTTGATTATGTCAGTAGTGCTGCTCTTGATATATAGCTCCAAATTCTGATCTCCAAGCTTGATCATCGTCTACGTACGAGGCTCTCTTGTCGGTTCCCAGGTCGGAGTGATCCTGATGATACAATGGTTCGAGAGCAGAAGCTGGCAATTTACTCTCTGCAAGGTACTGCTTCATTGTAATCATCTCCATCTTATGTTTTCTTTTCAGTTTCTCCATTTGCTTCTTCAACTTCTCGTTTTCTTGTTCAACTGATGTAAAGTTCTCCTGTGTTGTTTAACAAGAAAATGTCATGTTAAGGAAATAAGGAGTGAACCTTATTCTAAATAGACCAATCGAAGAATTGGCTTGGAAAGAGAAATCGCTCACTAGAGCAACAACAAAATTCCTTCCTTCAGGAATGGACAATAACTCAAGCAAAAGAAGCAACTGGATCTGATCCGACTTTGACTGCTCTTAGGATCAAATCGAACGGAAGATTAAGAGACTCAATCAAAGACTACTTCCTCCACTTCCCGGTAGGATTCAAGTATATGCTTACAAGAGGATTTTGACCGCTCTTAGGACCAAATCGAATGGAAGACTAGGGAACTCAATCAAAGACTACTTCCTCTACTTCTCGGTAGGATTCACAAGTATAGGGGAAAGGAGGGGGGAGTTATGCTTACAAGAGAAAGCTGGCCCGAAACAGAAGAAAAGGAACTTAGCCGACATCGACCACTCTTAAGAAACTAGGCTGGACGGACTGCAAGGCTATACTCAATCAGACAACCAGACTGCCTTATCCATACCAGATTACTATACTCACTAAGAGACTTGCTTGCTTACTACTTCCTCTACCTCTCAGTAGAATTCAGTGTAGGGGAAAGGAGGTGGAGTTATGCTTACATGAGAAAGCTGACCCGAAACAAAAGAAAAGGAACTTAGCCGACATCGACCACTCTTAGGAAACTAGGCTGGACAGACTACGGGGCTACTCACAATCAGACAGACAGACAGACAGACTGTCCATCCAGACCAGATTACTATAGGATGAGAGGGAAATGGTAATGATTTCATTTTTACTTCATTTGTTCTATGTACACAAGTAACACATAAAAGATTAAGAGTGTTACCTCTGCAACTGATGCTGAATGTTCTGCTTCTCTAAGCCTAACAAGAAGTTCCCCAGCAGCATGGACAGCTTCAGCAGTGTCTCTAAGTTGAAGCTTGAGGCCTTTGTTTTCCTTTTTCAAGAATTCTCTCTCTCTGTCCCTCTCAAATCTCAGAGCTGAAAGCTCAGCAGCGAGGGATTTAGAAAAGCGAGAACCATGTCCTTTGGAACCAGCTTTTTGTGCAGCCCTTTTAACCTCAGCTATCCCTCCCATGATGGCACGGTGCTTTCCAACCAACTCATTATATTTCTCTTGCAATTCAGCATAATGCTCAACAAATCTAGCATGTCCAAGAACAGATCTGTGAAGGGCATCCTCCAGCTCCTCATTGCACTTCTTCTCTGAATCCAATTCATTCTCCACCTTCTCTGCACGCCGTCGAATGGATTCCAAATCAACTCTCAGTTCATCAGTTAATGAAATCCATTCACTCTCCATTTCTGTCCATCTCTCCCTTTCCTTTTCAAGTTCCTCCTCGTTAATAGTTTGACAACCTCCTCCTCCTCCTAGACCGCTTTTTCTGAGTTGGATGGACCGTGACAACAATAGCGAGGACCTCAGCTTGTCAGTTGACTTGTTAGTTGAAACATCAGCAAATGCCTGCAGCTTACTCCTTAAATTTTGGATTTCTTTAACAAGTTCTTCTTTCTCAGACACATCACTGAACCCATTCTCATTGTCCCGAACCTCCTGCACTTCCTTTATTTCACATTTCTCTTGTTCACTGTTCTGCTGAATATTCCATATATATAATAAAATGTCAGAAGCTGTTATAAACCATATATTCAATATGATACTAATATTTCAAACATCTGATTTGGATAAACCTACACTATTCCATACCTTAATGAATGTATACATTTTTTTCTACTGTACCATAATTCTGTGACAAATTGGTAAAAAATGAGTGACAATTATGTACCTTTTCAATATCCCTTCCCTCGTTGAACCCTACGAGTTCCTTGGAGCTACTCAGGACTAAACTATTGTCATTCTTGGTGATTCTTCTTTGACAAGATGAACAAAGCTGATGGGGAGAAGATATAGCGATGGGGTTATCTTCTTCCAATGTTTGAAGAGACGGTACAGGTTTGTTGACTTCTGGACATGATTTTCGTGCCAGGTGTTCAAAGGAAAAGGATACTGAAGATTTGTTTAATGCTGAGCTTTGCTGGTGATAATCAATTATCTTCAGACCTCTTTGAAGACTTGCTGCCAATGACTCAGTAGGATCTTCAAATGTATTACTCGATCGCAGAGAGGAGCTGATGTTCTTACTCTGACTCAATGACTGCCTCAGTACATCTTTATTAAACTTAAAGCTGTCTGACATCTTTTCATGGTGGTCAGCGAAACTCGGTGCAAGGACCAAACTTTTCCTTTGAGAATTTCCAATTTTCGGAGACTCAGACAATGGTGGATCTTCAAGATTAGGGAAGTAACATATTGAGCTGACAGAAATACTCCTCTGATTATTCACAGGTTCAGGAACCTTGGAATCATGAAAAATTTCTTCTGGGTTTAATTCTTCAATTGTTTGGGGATAACTTACTTCATCATCACTCATTGAACATGAAGCAAAACTTTCTTCTACGGAGGAAAACTGAAGTGAATCTCTATTATCAGAGCTATCTTCAGAAAAGCTATGGACCTTATCCAGTTGTTGATGCAATTCCCTCACATCTTCCTCGTTACAATTAACCTCTTCGTCTGAGTCATTATCAATGCATGGCAAAATCAGAGAGCGATTGATATTAACCCTTAAATGATTCAGGCTGTCTCGTACATTAGGCCCTTGAAAGTAGCCAGTTTTTGGAACTGACTTTCCTGAGTTGGTATTTGCTCTTATAAGTTCTTCCTGTAATCAGACGAAAGGTAAAGTTTGGTTTGAACCAGCAAACTATTTCAAACATACAAGTCGTTTTCTAAGATTGAATGAATGGAACTTACCTTTAATTGACGAATTTGATCACTCAGATCATTTACGTCATCTTCCTTTATTTCATTTATGACTGGTCGATTCTGAACGGATTTCAATCTTTGTCCGAATCTCAATGTCCTTAACGTTTCACCTGAAAAGCTGCATTTTATACAAGCAAAGCTACTTTAACATCCAGGGACATGTTTCAGCTATTACAATAAAATTTTTTTTTTAGAAAAGCTATCTAAATAGATGATATGTACTTGTTATCTGGAGAGATAGCACAAATAACTGTGAGCTTGGCGTTGCCCCCCAATGACTCTCTTAATAAATGGGTCAAGCAGGAGCCTCTGTACAAATGTTCTTCAGTTGTTCTTGATTCAGTTTCTTTAGCTAGTGAATCGATCAAGTGCCTGCACCAACATAATGCTCAACAGTTACCACATTTGTAAAAAAATGGATAAACTCTGATACTCCAGAAACGCCACCAATCATTGTTTCTCATACCCGAGCCGTGACATAGACTTCTTCAAAATCTTGTCTTCCCTTGTGGATTGTCTACCCATGGCATCGCTTACATTCCTTTCTAATCCAGCAAGATCAACAAGGTTGATTCTGCTCGTCTTTGAACTACCAAAACACTTGGATGAAGTTTCCTGCATACAAAAATATGATGCAAATTTGAATGTCTCAGGCAGCTGAATCACACTATGATAAGAGACTAACGAAACAAAAGAACAACTAATACAAAAATGACATGTTTTCTATATAAATAAGTACTCAAGCTCTTCTAGAATCAAGGTACCTTGCACCATGACTCAATGATGAAAGTAAACACAATATGAGACCTAGAGCTCTTAGAGTTTATAGTGGTTGCTCCGACTTTTCTACTTGAAAGTCCCTGCATTGTAATAGAGAAAGGTAAGCAAATGACCCTGAATTGCGATGAAGAAAACAGAAATAAAAAAAAGGTTATTTTCCATTCCCCACCTTGATAAGAATCTGAGTTACATCATCGTAGCTTGTCACATATTCCTCTGTGACATTTTCCACATACAGTCCATTCTTTGCATCATCCTTAATCTGAGGAAATATTGCAAAAGTTTATCAATGCTCAGAAGATTCATAAAATACCAATGACAAAAGAATGTTGAAGACAACCAAACTAACCTTAAGGTTTCTCTGGGAAGGATCAAGCAAATCCCCAATTTGTTCATTAAATATCTGGAATGGGAATCAATGCAGAACAAGATTGTGTGATCATAGAGGCTACAGATAGATTTTAAAAAATAGTATATAAAAACTCAAGAAAGCAATCAATACCTCAACAAAAGAACAACGACACTGGTAATTTATCAGTTTTCCTTCAGAGTTCTCTTGTTCCTGAGTTGGATAACCAGAATATTATAAATTGAGCTATGGAACCTAATTGAATTGATATAGAAAGGGAATGAATATGCCCACTTTTTGAATCTCTGAAAACAGCATTTGAAAGATGCGAGGAGCAAGGCCTTGGTTACTAAAGGGTGAAGGATCCTCAACCATGGCACTCGGGGGACCCCACATTGTGAATGTCTTACCACTCCCCGTCTGTTAAGATTCAATTGAGTCAATCTTCCACCTTGTGATATTATGGATATGAAAGAATTTGTGTAGAACATAAGATTCAACTATTACCTGACCATATGACATGATGGAAGTGTTATAACCAGCTAACGCATCTTTCACTAGCGGAATTCCGATCTTCGAAAAGATATCTTCCTAAAAAATTTTAACCAAACAATGCTGTGAGAATCAAACTACTTCAACAACATCACAATTTAGTTACTTCAAACAGATTTCTTTCCTTAGATCCGAAATTAATAATTTCTGAGACAGCAAACTGAATCGAATATAAAGAGAAAGGATCAAACGCAGTACCTGTTTCGAATCTGAATCGAAAACTGAATCGAATGAAAATTTACGGTCCTGAAATGTCAATTCATCTGAAGAAATCTTCTTCACCGTCCTGTCCATTTCCTTCTCTCTATCATTAGGTCTAATCCTCACGACAACCTATATAAAAATCCACCACCGCCGTCGCAAAAGAAGAACAAGAAAAGACCGTAAACATTCATCAAATAATCAAATCAAGAAGAAATCACAGATCTACAGAGCGAACATATCGTAAACTTCATCATACCTTCATCGGCTGATAAGTAGGGGTAGGAACTTCATACTGGGCGTCTGATTGGACAACTTCATCCTAAGAGTTCGTCGTAAAAAGAAAAATCAGTAGATCTCTTTCAACAGAAGTGAAATTCGCCAAAGAAAATTACGCATACCTTCAGTTCAAGATTGAAATCTGGAGGTAAAGCATCGTGAGGAGAATTCCGGATACTGGACTTGGAAATGGTCGTGGAAAATCGGTCGTCCTTGACAGGAATGTTCGGGTCAGTAGGAGGCGTATTTTCAGAATTTGAATGGGGAAGCTTCTTAGAAAAGGAGGAAATTAGTTTTTTCTTAGAAGAGATGGATCGAGGAAGGAGGTTTCGGAAGGAAGAGGCAGAAATGCTTCCCAAGAAACCAGTCTCCATTGATTCTGCTGTATTCGACTTCATTGTTGTTTCTGATTCTGAAACAAATTGAAGCTTTCAAAACAGAGACAGAGAGAGAGAGAGAGAGAGAGAGAGAGAGAGAGAGAGAGAGAGAGAGTTCAAATTGCGAAATGGGAGAAAGCGAAGGGTTTTGATGAAGAAGAAAGCAAATGATGGACGAACTGACCGTTGGGAATTTGAAAACAACTTAAATTTTGAATTGCTGAATGTAATTACCAAAGTACCCATTCATCCCTTCTACGGAAGACGATTTAATTAATTAATTTTTATCATAAAAAAGGAATTAAGCTTATATAGCAAATAAGTAAATAAATAAAATCTAAATCTGATTTATGTTATTTTCTTGTTTTAATATGGATTTTTTTTTGTTTTTTTTAATATGTAGCTTAGAGTTTAACATTAACCGAAATTTCAACTTTAAGTGTCTAATCCTATGTATTAATTATAATATTATTTAATCTAAATTAGTAAAAACTCATGTTTCATAGATAAAATAAAAAAATTATATTTCTTTTAAAAAAAATTAATGTGTGTGATTTTTAGAAAAATAAATTTCTTTAATGCCGATTAACCATGCCTATTTATATTGTAAATAAATTATAAATTCACAAAATTGGAAATATTTAAACTATTTTGTAGTTATAAAATTATTTTTAATAATTGATTTATGTTTGTTTTTAAAATAAAGGCCTCAAGGTACGCGCCTCTTGGAGCCTCATAGATCAGCGAGGAGGACTAAAGAGACATTTTACATTCTCCAAATAACTAGCCGTTAGAAAGGGAATTCCAAACTGTCCCGTCTCCTACTTTAAATTTATGTTAAATTTGTAGAATATGTTTTCAAAACCTTTGGCACTAAATTAATAAATACCATTAAATTTTAAAAAGCTTAATTAATAACACGTTAATATGATATTGTCCATTTTTAGTATAAATTCTTATGATTTTGTTTCTAAGATTTAAGACCGTGTCTCTCACTTATATATCAATGATTTTTTCATTAATTAATCGATATGAGGGACTCTAACAATCCTACATAAGATGTCTAAAAATAGGATGACTGAGAAACAAATATAGACCACAAATTCCTTCTAAATTTTATATATATAAATAAATAAATAAATAAGACATGGAAATATCCTCTGTATTTCATATAAATAAATAAGAGCAGAAATATCCTCTAAATTTCATATAAATAAATAAATTTTATTTTTTTCCAACAAACATTTTCAACCATTTTATTATAATTAAATGTGGTTAATTGTTTTATTTTTATTAAGTTAAATTATTAAAATATTTAGATAAATTAAACTTTTACCTATATTATAAATAACCTGCCTTAAATTTATTTATCTTTAATTTTAATAATTATGAAGCAACGAATTTTATAATTCTTTGTTGCTATTTCATTCACATCCATATATGCCCAAACAAATTTGGGAAAAAAAATACTTGAATCAATCAAATTATTATTAATTTATTACCATTTAATGTATAAATAATTTAAAATAACATTTGCATTTATTTTATATAAACTAATTTTATGTAACTTAATTGATTTTAAATTATTTTTAATTAAATTTTTTTATTATAATTATAAAAATTAAAACATTCTACTACTTTATGTAATTGAAAATTTTAATTAAACTTATTTTTTTCATTAAGTAATTAATTAATATTTTACAAAAAAAATATGTATAGTTTAAATAAATAATTTATTCAGTATAGTTTATTCATATTAATTTATATTAGAATTATTATCATAATTTTAACGACATTTTAAATTCCCCAATAACTAGCCGTTAGAGCGGTGCTACAACAATTGAACTTTTTGAACTGAAACGGAATTCTAAGCTGTCACCGTCCATATAATGCTATTAAATTTATATTTTTCATTTGTTTTATTTATTTATTTATTATTATTTAGACTTATAACCGATATATATAGATAAATTAATAAAAATATCTATAAATTTGATATTTTATCTTAAAAATATAACTAAATTTTAAAAATTTTAAAAAAATCTAAAAAAACAATGTGTATCTCTTAATTTTCTTATCTAGATGAGAGACATCAATACATGCATTTTAATAGTTCTTTCCGGTCTGAAAAGGGTTGGATGTGTGGTACTTCTCCACACACGGCCTACGTACGTGCACATGGATCTATCAGGCGGACTCGTATAAGTACCCCTGGACATGGCTTGTTAGGCTAAATGCGCAGACGGCTGCCAAAACACCACAGAGGGAAAGAACCGAATGATATCATGACGAACATAGATACCGAAGTCTGCATGACATGACATAGTATAACATCATTATTATAGTATAATCTATAATAGGGCTTCACATGACATGCATAGTACAACAAACGTTGCATTTCATATCATACTTAACATGGCATACTAGGACATCGCATACATAAATAACATGTCATCATAGGTCATCACATAGCATACATCATCATACATTAGTTTGTTCGAGATTGTTCTTCTATGTTTAATTTAACCTATACAGACCCATGACACAACAATACAATATATTAACGAGCTTAATTTAGCTTAAAAGTATTAAATATTCCCAATTTTTAGCTTAGAAATACTTATTTGAGTAAATAGGAGTTCAAGGTCAAAAACAGCTTTAAGAAGGTCGATAACGTACTGAGCCGAATAAGCTAGATTCGCGTCAAATGTGATATCAGAAGCTGCTTGAGATACAAAATTAATTATTTTTTTTATCAAACCTACAGTTACAAATACCTTTAAGTTTTGAAGAGAAACGGTAAAAATTTGTTTAAAAATAATTAATATCCTTCAATTTTTTAAAAAACTTTAAAGATACCCTTTCCATTTTTTTAAAGTTCTTACCATTAATATATGAAGAAAAAAAAAATTATATACGATACCTCAGAGATTATATCCAAAATTTTTAATGTTTTTTTTTTTAAAGTTAATGAATATTTTTGAAGCGTAGTACTAACCGTCAATATATTTTATATTTTTTTAAATTTTTTTTATGTTTTTGAGTTAAGGATATTAATGAAACTTAAAAAAAAACGCCGATAAACCTTCCAACATGATAAGGCCTTTTTTGTCATTTTGTTTCTCTTTGTCTTTACTTTCAATATTATCTAAGATGATATTCAAAGATTTTGAAGCACAATTATTGCATATCTCTTCATTAAAGTTGATTAATTAGAATCTACAAAAGCTTTTTTTTAAAAAGGTAAAAAGTTATTTATTTTATTTTCTTCATTGCATTGATTTATTATAAAAGTTGAAAATCCACTTTTTTATGTTGTGAAGAGTTCTAATATTAATTTTCATACAAATTTAGTGTGGATTGAAATTTGTTACTCTCTAGGGATACAAAGCCAATTGTGCAGTCTTTTGATGGTACAAAAAAAAAAAATACAAAAGTTTGCACGAATTCAATTGAAATTTCTCGTAATAGCTTCGATCGATTTAGAACTCCTTCCCAAACATTTTTCCTCAAACAATTTGGACTTCGAGCGATATCGCCCCGAAGAACCACCTTGTTCATAAGAAACTTGTTCCCTTTTATTTTTCCTACGCTTAATAGAGAAGAGGGAGAAATCACTAAAGGAGAGGAAAGTTTTCAGTAATTTCGGGTGTAGAAGACAAGGTATTCGCGCAAGTCAAAACCCTACCCGAGAGTACAGCAATCCATACGCACTTACTAGCAACGCTCGTCTCAACAAAGTAGTCCAACCTAGCAACCCACACATCCACATTGAAGCCCAGCCCCTATACACGTGACTCCAACTCGGTGAAGATTCCCTAGCTCATCCACGGGCACGTGACCCAAATACCAAATAATAATTGTATTGAGATGAATCAAGGTATCAATCATGTAATATAAACTTTAAGAAAGATGTGAAAAAAATATTGTTCAAATTATCACAAGATGTTGCAATTCATGCAACATTTAAGAAGAATCAAACTTCATTTATCCTTCGATGGTTACAAATTTTGGGTGGATGATAATCTAGAGTTATGAAAGTTACAAGTCTTGAAATGGCCAAGATCAACCGTATTCATTCTGAGGCTTTATAAAGTCTTATATGTTGTCTTTATAAAGTAGACTTGGAAACTGTAATAGAAAGAGTATTTATGTTTTTCTTTAGCCAAGTGCTAAGCTTCTTTTCGATTATATGTAGTTTAGATTGCATGTTTAGAATCATTCAAGCTTTGAATGATCGATTTTGCTTGTGGAGTGATTCGAATCTCAAACAAGTGTTCTTGCCATGAGATATTTGATTAAGGTAATCCAAATCTTATTTTCCCTTAGAGTGATTCTATATCGTTTTGAGGTTCTTGAACATATTTAGATCTAAATATCTTATTCTTTATTAAGTTTACTAGATCAAATTTCCAAGAGTTGCAATCATATGGAATGAAACCAAATTTATTTCAAGGTTTTAGCATTTGTGAACTAGGGGTTTGCATATCCAGGCGCTAACGAGGGTTCTTAGATTCAACTAATTAGGGTTTCCATATCAAGTATCTTGTTGCAAACAGAAACGATAGAGAATAAGCCAACACTTAAAGATTATGTTCCCTTGCTAAGTAAGGCTCCCCCTTCATGTAGATCCATAGTTGATGGAGGTTGCTCTCGCTCACGCCAATGTTCTTCTCCTATGCTCCCGCTATGATCACCCTAGAATATTTGTTTCTGTTCTGTTATGTCCTCTCTCGACATTCTCTTTTTCTCTTAGGGTAACTATTATTAAATAGGACCTCTATTGCCCAAGTTTTAGGGTTGATGTGGTCTCTTTTCTATGTGTCTTGTGGTCCCCTCTTTACTATGGTCATTTTTCCATTCGACGTACTCTCCTAGTAACTTGAACTCCAATAGTACCGACCACCATTTACTGATCAAGTAGGGTGCTATATTCATAGCATCAGCCTAAAATGTCATTGGTGATCCAGAATCAATCCTCATACTCCTTGTCCGCTCATTTGATGTTCTGTTCATCATTTTAGCAACACCATTTTATCTTGCCCTACCGAAAATTGTCCTCATTAATTTGATTCTCTTAGTCCCACATAAGGATTTGAATCCTGACATGTCCTACTTTCCTTCATTGTCAGACCTCAAACATTCGATTTTCAATCCGGTTTGATTTTCAACTTCAACTTTCCACTTCTTGAAGGTTGCAAGCACATATGACTTGTATTTCAAGAAATAAACTCATACCTTCTTAGCTAAATCATCAATTACGGTGACACAATACTTTGATCCACCAAGTGATGAAACTAGAGATGATTTCCAAACATATGTATAGACCATTTCCAATTGTATTTTTTTTTTTTGTTCTCTCGTAATCTTTGTGAAGCTAAGTCATTTTTGTTTGCCCATATCATAGCTCTCACAAAGACCTATATCAAAAGAATTCAAACCTTCTAAATCTCCTTTCGCAACCAACATCTTCATTCCTTTAACGTTCATATGTCCAAGTCTATTATACCATAGACTTGAACTAGACACTCTTAGCAACAACAACCATGTTTATACACGGAAATTAGTTTGAGTTGGAAACGACAATCTTGCTTGCTTGGAGACTAGGCATGTTTCACGTAGTTGGTTCGAGTGCATGATTTTGAGCAGCCCCATAGCCATCTTCTTCTCTCCTATCATTTTGAGCGCATGAAAATCCAATGCCCAAGTCTTGTATGTCATAACCAAGCTGGATCTACGAATACCGTCAATAGAGAGGTGGACTGCCGCATCTCCAATAGTATCTTATACCGGCAGTTTTGCGATCGCTCGACTTTCATCAATAACAATTTGTTTTTGTCGAACATCCTATGAAACGAGCCAATTAACTCCACTCTAGTGCCTTCTACTATTACTTGACTAAGACTAATAATATTATAGACTTTTAGTGCCTTGTAATGTTATGAGTTATTAAAGTATGTTCATGATTTCTAAATATCTATCATAGACTTTCAGAATTTGTAATCATTTCATGATGTTATGTGAAAAAGTGTGTACCATACAGACATCATTCTAACCTACTTTTGTTTGTCCTTCAAAATTATAATATATTATTTCTTCACCGGAATATAATCCTTCTTATTTTCGAAAAATCATCATTTACCTTTGTATATTTAAACTCGATGAATTTTAATCTTTCAATGCTATAACTTTGTTGTAATAAACTCTAATTCGAACGAGCGTTAATTAGATGTGTTCATATAACTCGAGAATTCGATAAATCCGACTACCTAACCCAAGCCATAAAGGTAGAGGTTGGGTTAATTAATGATTTATTTATCTTTGGTTTGAGTTGGGTTGAATTTTTAGAAAAACAAAAAATTTAGGTCGATTTGAAGTTGCCATTTTTATTATTGGGACCCGCACTCGAAAATAGGGTTATAACCAAACTCTACCCTACTTTTAAGACTATTATGAAAGTTAAGAATATTTGAGTTTTATGATATTATAATTATTAATGTTAGGATTTTTTTAGAATAATTAAAAAAATATAACAACTTAACTCAATCCAACTCGAAAATATAGGGTTAGGTTAGGTTGGGTTGTGAACTTTATTAAGTTGTTCGGGTTACCAACCAAACCAATCCAAAATTTCTAGTTAGTCCAAAAGATTTCTTCGACCGAACTCAACCAATGTACGCCAACTAAAAACAATAAATCATATTAGCTTTGACACGTAGCATTAACTAAAAAAAAACCATAAGTTTGAATCCTCAGCTTCAAGGACTCATAAAATCTAAACAAAATACTCAAAATCATGTCACGAAATCGCCTAAACCTAGTCAATAAACACTCGAAACTAACCACCATGTTAATTATATATATATAATTGAATTTTAATTAGCAATGAGGTGCCAAAGTACAAGTAATTAAAAATAATCTCCTCACGAATCAAAACAAAAACTAAATTTTTTAATTTAAGAATCTGGTAATGTCGAAAATCAAACCATTAACTTTTTAGATGATAGTCGATTTCTTATCCAGCTACGTTCTATTTACGGGTAAAGTTAAAATTGATAGAACTAAATCCGTATATACACAAGTAAAAAAATTGAAATTTTCCCGCTTAGGTTTGAAGCGTTTTTCATATATCATACATAGTACGAAATTCAAATAAATGTTTTGTTGACCTAATTTGAAAACAAAGTTCTAGAAAATATAGTACAAAAAAGAAAATCCCATCCACAAATGCTCCAATGAGAGGGACTTTTTGGTAGTAAAAAAGTGGGAAATGTTGATCAAAGCAAAAGTAAAAAGACAGCAACAACAGAGTCAGACAATATTTGAAACCTCAGAAACAAAATTCTCATTCATTATTTCTGTCAAATAATCATATGATCTCTTCCCCCACACCCACTTTATCAAAATACTAATAATATTATTAATTAATTAAACTCTACGTTACGAACCATCTTTTTTTTCTAATCTCTTTTCGAAACCGGTTTACGGAATCATGGCATCAGTCTTGATTCGTTTCTACACACATTAGAAACGCTAAACTTGAAATGACTACCCATGTAGTCTCAAATCTCTCTTCGAGACTAGTTTACCGAATCACGGTGTTTGCTTTGACCTGTCTCTACACACAATAGAAATACTCACTTTGAAATAACTACCCATGTAATTCCAAATCCCTCTTCGAGATCGGTTTACGGAATCATGACGTTAGTCGTGACCCGTTTCTACCCACAATAGAAAAGTTAGCTATCCATGTGGTTCTAAGTCTCTCCTCAAGACCAGTTACATCGTTCTTACTACCAATAAGCCTGTTAGGCTTTCTAAGTCATCCTTGTCGTAAAGGTCTACTGAGTTTTTCGAGTATCTAGATGGTCTAAATATTGTCTTTTGTTTTTAGGACGTTTAGGACTAACACCTCGAGATTAATTCAACCTTTGTGTGCTCTCAAATCTAGAAACTCAATCCTAAAAGACATCTCGGCACCTAGCTAAACAAGTTTCATAAAATCTACCAATGTAACTTTTCACACCGCTTAACACTTTCCTATATAATATCAAATTCAATTGTTAAATTTTTGTTGTAATTTGTATGCAACAAAATACTTTTAATTTCTAAATTTTCAAAATGAAAATATCAATTGTCGATAGTGATAATTCTATCATAAATATATCGATGAACGTTTGCTCGCTTTCCTATAATATTTTACACTTTTTGAATATGTTAAAATACTTATTATTAACCTAAGATGGAGGGAGAAATGGAGCATGAATGGGAATATAAGAAAAGAGAATGAGAAAAAGATGAGGTGTAACGATCTATGTTCATGATTAGAATCAAGATTCGAAATCTGAATTTGGCACATGGTTATCTAATATTTTCTTGCGGTCACCGTAACGATTTAGTTTATAAAAAAAATAATAAATAATAATAAATAATTTCATTTAATCTCATTGAAAATCTGGTGATTTCTGGCGAGACAATTACTCAAGATTTGAAAATGTTTCCCCAAATTCTTTAAGTTTCTCTGTCCTAAAACCTTTTCAAAACTTGTTTCTCTTTGTGTTGTAACCGAGAGCGAGAGAGCGAAACCGATAACATTTTGAAAAGGAAATCGCGTATTTTTACTTCGTGAAGATCCTTGAAATCAGTGTTGATTTTTGGGGATTTCGAGTTGTAAGAATATTGTGTAGTTGTCGTACCAACCTCTAAAGAACGAATCACGGCGAAAGCGTGAAGAAAAGACAACAAAGTCATCGGTATTCTCGTCGGAACACGTATAGAGAAATTTAGAGTTTTCGAGTTGCTTTCGGGTGAGGAAGACGATACATTCGGATCCGGCTTCTCTTCGACCTCGATTGTCTCATCCCAACCAATCTTATCGAAATCTTACAAGTTCCAAGCCCAATCTGCAGCCCGCTCCAATCTTCCTAGTAACTCATAGCCCAAACACACAACCCGGAACCCGAGTTGTGACCTGACAACCCATGTGTCTTCGGCTCACACGTGCGTGCAATCTCGACTCAGCTCGCACGTGTGCGTAACGTCGACTCAGCTCCTCGGCTTGAACAGCTCGATATACGTATAATATACCGATTCCTAGGTTTTCAACCCTTAGCCATTTATGACCTTATCTAAGCGCGATTTATGACCTTATCTAAGCCATTATGACTTTATTTAAGAATAGGTAATTAAACATGATGTTTAGCTTGGCTAAGTTAAAGCCAACCAGTTAAGAGGTTAAGGTAAGTAATTAAACTTAATTAATAAGTTAAGGCCAACCCGTCACGAGGCTTGGCTAAGTTAAGGCCAACCAGTTAAGAGGTTAAGGTAATTAAACCTGATGTTTAGCTTGGCTAAGTTAAGGCCAACCAAGTAAGGTAAGTGATCTTAATGGTGTTAACAAATCCTTTCAACATGCTTTGTCTTCATTCACATGCATCTTAACAAAATTTCGAAAGTCACCCAACATAAAATTGCTCTATACAAAACATGTTTAAATATGAATTTTCTGTGATTGAGCCACCGAAAAAGAAGATACACCTTATTGTATAGGTTAAGACTTTCAATCCTTTTAACCATTTATTAATTATCTTATCTTCAAGATTGCTCTCATTTAAATGCGGTCTCCATTCATTTCTGTAACTCTCATTAGTGTTACATGAAGTTTCTTCATAAATATAGAATAGAATGGTGAACACTATCAAAATTGGTGGGTAGAGTTATTTACCCACTTCACTATTTTAATAACCAAGAAAAGTAAAATCATAATAGGAAAACCCTAAGCCGCTGACAGTAAAAGCCAACAGGTCAGTTTTCCTCATAGTAAAAAGTCGCACTCAGCCCGAGGGAGACCCTTTCTAAAGTTCACTCTTGCCTCCAATTGTGTCATTGGTGTCCTTAACAACTCCATCTCAATGCTCACAATGGCATCCAACTTGTGGTTGTGACTCGAGTGTTTGCACCTAGAGATCACGCTTCAACTTCACCATGCCAACCGATCGCCTTTGCAGTTCGTGTGAGATCCCACATCGATTAAATAGGAGAACGAAACGTTTTTTTATAAGGGTGTAGAAACATTTCCCTAGTAGGCGCGTTTTAAAAATGTTGAGGGGGCAAAGAGAAAAATATTTGCTAGCTATGAGCTTGAATTGTTACAAATGGTATTAGAGCCGAACGATGGTGGACACGAAGCTGTGTGTCAGTAAGGACGCTGGTCTCGAAGGGGTGGATTGAGGATCACACATCGATTGGAGAAGATAACGAATGTCAGCTAGGACGCTCGGCCCTAAAGGGGGTGGATTGTGAGATCCCACATTGGTTGGGCTGTTACAGTTCGTCTCCTTTGCGAATCTCACCATTCGATCCTCTCGACTTGAACTTTGACAATAACACTAAGACTCAACTAATGGTTAGCTCGATTTCTTCTTCAATTTAATACTCGTTTTCAACATGAGCGAGTTAGTTTATTCATTTCACTTAGATTCTATGTAGAGCACCGTGGATGGCGTAGTCATCAAGCATCGTTCACCAATCAAACTAACACACGCAACCGAAAGCAAAAAACAACAAATAAATTTCAACATTTTCTAAAGTTGTTCATATGTTTTCAATATACATAAGCAATGGAAAGTGTATAGCATATTTCCATTGCCAAAGCCCACAGAAAATAAGGAAATTCCAACACTTTTTCTCTTATCATCATATTTTAAAACTTTTCTTCATCAATAATTAAACAAAGGCAGCGATGTTGATCATTCAAAAGCTGAGCCAAGCACTCACAAAAGAGTAATCAAAACACTCTGTACATCAAAACAGACTCACTACTCTAAAAACTGCCCTCAAATTGCTCTCATTGGTCAAATATGAGCCCCACGCGTCCGACTTTTCGATCCTATAAACCCACAAAAATTCCCTAATATATATACCCCAAATCCCATCCATTTTCCACTATCAACCCGATTTCGAGCTCTGAACTTCACCAGATACAAACAAACAGAGCCGTTCTTCATTTTACTTTCTTCTTCTTTCGTGTTCTTGCCTTGGGATTGTCCTCGATTCATTTCGGTTGGTATATTCTTGTCGAATTGTGTTTCTGGGTGTGCCGTTTTTGACAATCTCGTTTTAGGGTTTTGCTTATTTTTAACATTTGGCTTCTGGATTCATATTTTTTTTGTCGACCCATCTTCAGTTTCGATGTTTTTCGCATGTGGGTGTTCATAATTTCTGTTTATTCGCCTTTGATTTGAGTTTTTTTGGCCTTTTTCTGTGTATTTTCTGTGAAAAACTGGAGAAATTGAAGCTTATCTGATAAGAATTTGGTGCAGGTGTTTGAATGGCTTCCCCTGTTGAGAATTTGAGTGTTGTAGAGGAAGAGAAAAAGGAATGTGTTGGTGTTCTTGAGGTGTTTGTTCATCAAGCAAGAGACATTCATAATATATGCATTTACCACAAGCAAGATGTGTATGCAAAGCTTTCCTTTACAACACATCCTGAAAACTCTGTATCCACCAAAACCATCAATGGTGGTGGGAAGAATCCTGTGTTTAACGAGCGTGTTCGTCTCGATGTTCCCGTGATCGATACGATGCTCAAATGTGAGATATGGATGTTGAGTAGGGTCAAGAATTATCTTGAAGATCAGTTGCTTGGTTTTGCTTTGATCCCTTTAACAGAAGTTGTTGTTGTCAATGGAAAGTTAGAGAAAGAATTCAGTCTATCGTCGACCGATTTGTTCCATTCTCCGGCCGGGTTCGTGCAGCTATCGCTTTCGTATAGTGGAGCTTCTCCAGAAGTCATGGCGATCCCGGTCGTTGAAACGATTGTAGAGGTCGAAGATTCGGATTTAACCAAACCACATCCAAGTGATTTGGATATGATCGAATTCCCCGATCCAAAGATTGCGAATGAAGATCAGATAATGGTGTCGGAGTATTTTGGTATCCCGTGCTCAAATCTAGATTCTGAATCTTCTGAGAGCTTAACTATTTCTGAGGTTGAAAATCATGGTATTCCCGTTGTCGAAAGCTTTCCAATGATGAACGACAAGTCGAGTGAAGAAGATTCGAAGATCGATTCTCCACCGAACAATGTGCAAAATGATACGGTTTCTTCACCTCCGTCGTCGAAAGCTCGAGCTAGTTCAAATGAGACAGCTGATAAAGAACAAACGGCTGAAAATGGTGAGGTTAATGGTTCCTGTAGTGACACAATTACAAAGCCTTTAGTATCTGTAAGCGTTGAGCCAGAGGACAAGGTAGTGCAGCAAGACATTGTGGATATGTACATGAAAAGTATGCAACAATTCACTGAGTCATTGGCAAAGATGAAGCTTCCTTTGGATATCGACACCAACGGCTCTCCGAGTTCAGCTACCTCAAGCTCCGACCCGAGCCTAAAATCTCCCAAGAACAGCGGTTCACGTGTGTTTTACGGGAGCAGGGCGTTCTTCTGATCGAGCAAGTTCATCAACTTTAGATCTTAGGATGAAGTAGCTAAAACGATTATGGTTTCTTTTGTGTTTTGTTTCCGTTTTATGCATTTTGAGAATGTTTTTTTCCTATCAAATGTTGGTAATTGGTGTTAGTTTTGGTATGAACAATATTTGATAAGCTTTTTAATGGCTAATGAAATCAAATTTAATCAATAATTAAGTTATAATAAGGTGAACTAATGATGGAGTTAATCATATAATTGAAATGAGGGTCCCACAAGCACATGGCCATAGGGTGAAAAAGTTGGTGGGCCCAAACCCAAAGCAAATATGGAGACATTGTGTGGCCATGTGATTAATGTATTACTTTTGCTTTCAAATAATTGTTATGTTTTTTCTTCTCAACTCTTTACCCTCTCAAGTACCTTTCTCCATTTTTTGAAACATAAATTCTTTCAGTTTCTATAGGGTATCGAGCTCACAACCACAAACGCTCAACGGTCAGGTTCGATATATTTTCTAAAAGTAAAGACTGAGAGAATAAACGAACTCTCTGAGGGAGGTCCGTAGAACTTATAAAAAAGAGATGGGTGTGGCACAGTACTTTTGTGCACCTACATCACTCATATAACAGTCCAAGTCCACCATTAGTAGATATCGTCATTTTTAGGCTTGTCTTCTGGGCTTATCCTCAAGATTTTAAAATGCGTCTCTACGGAGAGGTTTTCACACCCTTATAAAAAATGCTTCGTTTCCCTCCCAACCAATGTAGGATCTCACAAATCAGCTCATGCACAGCCTACCCTATTTTGTTGCGAGAGAATTAAGTAAAAAAATTTAACACCTTATTAGGAAGGCTTCGTTTCACTCTCCAACTGAGGTAGGATCTCACAACTCAGCCCACGCACGAGCCCTCAACAAAAAATTTAAAAATAGAGTGCATAATAAAAAAAATTATCAATACTAGAGAGTAAAACTGGAAAAGTCAAAATACTATTTTGGTTCGATATTTTTACTTTGGTTAATTTTAACCTCGGTAATTTTTAATATTGGTTCATTTAAGTCGGCATTTTTTTTAAAATTTCATTTTAATCTTTGTATTCTTCCTAAGTGATCATTTTTGTCTCTCATTTTAATTTCAACGGCCAAACTAAACCCTTTTAAAAATACAAGGACAAAAATGAATTAAAATTTTAAATATGGGGACAAAAATAAACATTTTAAAAGTATATAATATTTTAATAGAAGTGTGTGCAATAATAAAGTTTAAATATTTTATTGAAGATTTGTTTGGATAAAATGTTATAATATCATTGATTAGCTGCAACTATATTAAATTATGGTAACATATTTTACAACTAGCTCATAAAATATTGTTTGATGACTTACTAGTTTTGGTATTTTAATATTTTAATTATCAATATTATTTTGTATTTTTATACAAAAAGCACTAAAAAGTAGAAATTTCCTCCCACATATAATAAATATTAAAGAATAGTGAGTGGTGTGGAAGAATCTAATGATAGACATGTCGTGCCTGACAAAACCGACATAACCAACCCAAACTACGTTGGTCCTGGTCGGCCTGGTTGGTCTAAATTGGATAGCTGTTGGCTTTTTCATTAATTCTTACTTCATTCAGGTGGATTTGTTCCACTCTTAATAGATATTGTCTTCTTTTTTTTACTTTTTGTTTCGGGCTTTCCCTCAAACCTTTTAAAATGTGTCGGCTAGGGAGAGGTTTCTATACTCTTATAAAAAATGTTTCGTTCTCCTCCCTAATTGATGTGAGATATCACAATGGGTAAGTTTCGGTAAGGAAGATTCACCTGATGTCCACATGCTTCAACAGTGAATTTATGAATTTGGGTATTTTTATGACTTTACATTTAAGAAAAGAAATTGAAGCATCCGAGATAATATACTTGAAAAATAGAAGAAAATGGTGAAAAGGGGACAATAACATCACAATCGAGGTTATAGTGTCTACACTACGATATATAGGTATCAAAAAAAAAAAAAAAAAAGCTAGTGTGTGAGCATGTGAAGAGACGACGTCTAGATGTATGGCGCATGTGTAAAAAAAGGAATAAATAAATGAACTAATACCACATTCAAGTGAGGCTAATAGTGAAAATATACCTATCAATGCACCTTCTTTTTCAGTAACTCAAACTTGGTCACAAATATGTGTTTGATGCTTATAAATCTCTTGATCACAAATTATTTATTTAGTTGATCTACATCTTAGTTCGGGAAAGAAAAATTTAGACTAGAATATCAACTACACGAGCAAAGGAGGGTCTGAGTTCCAATGGTGACAAACATGAAAGATCTACTCGAGTGACATGTGGAATCGATTAATAATACATTTAATAGTTACTATCTTGAACAAAACTAGATAGTAAAGTTGATTTTATAATATTTCAAGAGGCTCGAGAGTAGGCGATCACGAAAGAGATGTGCCAAGGAGATGATCGAAGTCACGAAGTCAAAACACTAATGAACGCCAACCTTCAAGCTACTAACGCAAGCCTACACACGGATGACACAAACAAATTCAAGACGGATAGCGATATGAAGTTGGTGGCTTATCGTTTTTCCAAACATTTTTTCATGTCATTACATTCACACTTCTTTCACTTTGGTTACTAAATTTGAAATTTGTTGGACAACCTAACTTTTTAGCCCTTCAATTTTAAGCATCGTTTTCATTTAGTCGTTTCAAACGGCTATACTTTTACCTATCGAGTTTTGACTTGAATCTTCACGTGATTCATAGAGTTGTTATACTTTAACCGTTTCATTTTTATTTGATAATTTGTTCAAGATAATTAATTAGCTAAAACTTAATGCGAACTACAAATATATATATATATATATATATGTGTATATTAAAGAAAATATAAGGATAAAAGTGTAAAATCATTAAACTCGGAAAAAATAACAAAGGCCAAATGATAAGTGAAGGAATGTGTGAGAGATTGCATCTTTCAATATACTTTGAAACAGAGGAGAGAGAGAATGATATGAAGGGACGCTCCCATTTTTACATTCCTGCATGACTTAAAGTGAAGACATCAAAAAGATTAAGAACACGGATTGCAAATAATTGTAAGTTGGCATTACAAGGGGATCAATTGGATTCGAGGAGGGATCCTCTTGAAAAAGGAGAGAGTGATACGAAATAAAGTGTCTTAATTATGCCACAAAGATTTGTTAGATTTAAGGAAACCTTATTATATTTTTTTAAGTGGTAAAGAATTGTCTTTAAGATTATAAATTACAATCAACTAGTGACCATTATGGTATTAATGACCATGAAAGTTACCACCTTTCAATTAACCATAGGTTACGTTTATTTTTAAGGCTACAAATAGTCATTCATGTTGTTGCTTTAGTATTAAGATTTTGGATATTAAAATGAAAGTTAGCATATTGTGCCTCTTAAGCCATGAGTTTTTTTTTTCTTTCTTTCTTTATGTTAGAGTCATTCAAGTAGTCTTAATCAAGATGTTTTGTTGAGTGATTTGAATCACGAGTTTAGAACGGAGTTTACTTTTTATCTTGATTATCAAGGTAATCCGTTCCAAACCTTTCCTTTAAGTTGATTTTTTTTTTTTGGTTCTTGGATAATTTAGATATAAAGATCTTGTTCTTCAACAAGGTTGTTAGATAAAACCCTTCATACCATTTTGTACAAGAGCTTTAGATTCTAGGTCGGATATATATATTTTTTTTGTTTCTTATTTTTCATTCTGAAATTTTCGTATTCTTTTTCATTTCTTAATATTTTGTAGTCGAAGTTGAATCCAATCGAAAGTTGGGGTCCTGACATAGGTCAAGAACGGTAAGTTTTCTAGTTTTGGACCAACCGAGATTATTTCTTCCTATAGTTGGTTAAAAATTACGAGAAAAATACTTTTGTAAAGAAGGATTAAAGTTCTACAATATTGATGAAGAAATCAAGTTGATTTGAGTTTTTTATGAAAACATATGAAAAAAAAAAAGAAGATTGAATCAGAAAATTTTGCAGAATCTTGAAAAAAAAATTACCAAAAGGCATGAGAATGACGAACCATAGAAGGACACGTGTCGCTCAGAGAGGGGATAAGCACGTCATGCAATTAGTGACTGGAAGGTGCTCGCGACTCGCCTGAGGTGTGGACGCATGTGGAAGAGATAGTTGTCAAACTCAACAATTAGTGATCACGTGTCAGAACACAACAATTAGTGAGTCACATGTCGAATGGAATGAGCGCCTACCCGCCTAAGGTGTGGATGCATGTCGAAGGCTGGTAGGCGCTCGCGACCCACAAAGCGGTCGGACTAGAGAAACCAAATCGCAACCCTATCCGCTACCCGCTTTGCCTACCATATCGATATGAACTGCTGATCCAATCTAATCCATGTGCCACGCGTCACACAACAAATGTGCGTCTCCTCCAAGGTGCACATCTATAGTCCCACGTGAGCTGCGTGTGTGAGACTCTTCTTTTTGTCCCGTTTGACCTCTGTTCGACTGTTTTTCTCTAATTTTAATATTGACTTTATTTTAACTTGAATTACAATCTATTCAGAAATTTGAGGAAATTTAGAGACAACACTTAGAAAAACTAGCTCAGAAAGGCATACTTCATCCGTGCAAGTAGCCGCACAAACTTTAGGCAAATAGTTCTTGTACGGATTGTAGGAAGTGCTAGCATGCAAGCATTCCTTACCTTATGTAGATAGAATGTGCATGTATAAGACTACATAATGATAATTTTAAATGAGGATGTATGTATGATATGAAAATTACCAAAATGCCCCTATGATGAGATTTGAGATCAATGTTGTTTTAAATGTTTTTCGCTGTGTTAGAAAGGAGGATGGGCTATTGTGACCTATGTTCGGGGCGATTGATGGATGTTATCTTATTATTTGCATGAATTCTATAATTTATGCTTTCAATGATTTAGGTGATTTATAGGCTATATCCCTAAAAACTTGCACGAACTTATAGATTATGTAAACCATGCTCTAGGTGATCGATAGGATAATGTTCGTAGCAAAACTTGCACAAGAGAACCAAGTTGAGACTAGAGTACAAGAGCTAGAGCGGTTTCGAGCCAACCTAGATTAGTACATTTTCAATAGACCAACATCTTAGGATCGTAAACGACAGTAAGAGGTTTAAACCTGCGTGCATCTAGAGTATGGATTAGCCGAGGAGTTAGTCTAAATGTCTTGGTAATGATAGTTGAAAATCAACTCCCCTAGACGCCCTAAGAACCTAGTAAATCTCCACAACACCTAAGAAAAAGTTATGAGAACTCATGAGACTCCTATTAGCGTGAATGAATCATTTTGAGGAGTCAATACTATTAGTAGAATAAACTCACTTTAAGAGGGGACGATGAATTGATAAATATTTGACTTGAAGAGCCACTACGGTGCGCGGAATAAACCCCCCTTGAGAGAGGATAGGAAACTGCATAAGTAGATGACATAAGAAAATATTACTGTGTAAAATAAACCCACCTGGAGAGGGGATGAGGGACTAGTAAATAGTTGACTTAAGAAAGGACGAGGAACTGCATTAGTAAGTAGATGACATAAGAGTAACTACTGTATATGGAATAAACCCACCTTAAGAAAGGACGAGAAACTGCATTAGTAGATGACTTAAGGAACTACTATTATGTATAGAATAAACCCACCTTGAAAGAGAACGAGGGACTGCTTAAGAAGATGACATAAGGAATCAGTACTATGAGTAGAATAAACCTACATTGGGAGAGGACGAGGGACTACATAAGTAGATGACATGAGAAATTGCTCCTGTGTCTAGGAATAAACCCACGATGAGGCATAAGAAGATGACATAAGGAATTATTATTGTGTATAGAATAAACTCAGTTTGAGAGAGCACGAGGAACTGCATAAATAGACGGCATAAGGAACGGTAAAATGAACCCACCTTAAGAGAAGATGAGAGACTACATAAGTAAATGACTTAACGAACTACTATTGTGTGTAGAGTAAACCCACCTTGAGAGCGGACAAGGGATTACATAAGTACTTAATTAAGGAAATACTATTGTGTGTAGAATAAACTCATCATGAGAAGGGACGAGAGACTATATAAATAGTTCAACTCATGATAGATTCTCACCAATTACGAAGTTCGATGAGTGACAGTCAAACGATGATTATTGGTGGAGAAATAAACGATAACGAGAGTAGGCGATCAAAAAGGAGATGTTTTAAGTTGACGATCGATTTCCGAGACGAAGTTGAACCTTGAGCCATACCTAAATGTCGAAGTCAAAACACTAATGGGCGCCAACCTTCAAGCTACTAACACAAGCCCCCACACTGATGACACAAACAAAGTCGACACCGAAAGCGATATGAAGTTGGCGGCTTAGATTTTTTTCCAAACATTTTTAAGGTCATTATACTTTTACCTATAGAGTTTTGATTTAGTCATTTCAAACCATTATACTTTTACCTATTGAATTTTGAATTGGATTATCACGTGATCCACAGATTTGTTACACTTTAACGGTCTCATTTTTATTTGGTAATTTGTTCAAAATTTTACACTTTTCTCTTAAGTTTTGACTAATTAATTAGCTGAAACTTAACGTGAACCACAAAAAAGTAAGTATTAATGAAAACACAAGGATAAAAGTGTAAAATCATTAAACCAAGAAAAAAATAAAAATTAAACTACAAACTCAAATATGTAATATTTTGAAATTTAAGAACCAAATGAAACTAAGTTCAAAATTCAATAATAAAAGTAAAACTTATAGGGATCGCTAGAACGTGTTAGCATGTAAGTATTCCTTACCTTAGATGGATAAAATATGCATGTTTAAGACTACATAAGGATAAGTTTGAATAAGAATGCATTGTATGTATGAGATGAAAATTACTAAAATGCCCCTATGATGAGATTTGAGATGAAGGTTGTTTTAAATGTTTTTGGTTGTGTTACAAAGAAGGATGTGCTATTGTGATCTATATTTGGGACGATTGATGGATGTTATCTTTCCGTTGAGCTTGTTTTCATGAATACTTTAGTTTATGCTTTCAATGATTTAGGTGTTTCATAGGATATATCCCTAATAAACTTGCACGATCTTATTGTCACGATCCGATTTTTTAGGCTTTAAAAATTCGGACCGTGACCAAAAAGACGAAAGCCATAATAAACAAAATTAAAAGGAGAGAAAAATAGAGTGAAAGATAAAAATCCAGGAAAATTAAAATAAAGAAAACGAAGTTGTTTCAAATTTTAATATAAATTTTAAATACAAATTTTAAAAGGGAATACAAAAGACTCCAAAACGACTGAAAATAGACTGACGCTCCGAAACGACCTTCTCTGTGACCGCACAATTCTCAGATGCTCCTCCACCTCGATCGGTAGCCTGCGAGCACCTGAAGATGATAAAAATAGGGAAGAGTATAAAAATTATACTTACTAAGCCACCTACTTGTAGGTTCTCATCTCATTCTAGGTTTAACAGATTCTCACGAACTTTTCATTGGCTCTAGGACGTCTAGTTCTGGTCTTATCTCCTTGAGGCTATTATGGTTCTCTGTTCTTTCATTTAAACCTTAAGAGTTCCTTATGCCGAGTTGTAAATGACTTGTGTCTCTCTATGAGGCGCTACCTCTGCATGGCTATCTGAGACTATATGGTATCTTACCTAGGGGCGTGCTGATTACCTCCTAGGTCCATGATAGTCCCGAAGGCGTGACCATTGGGAGGCACGACCCCTCCCTTATTCCATGCAGCTAATGGGCTGTATGACGTGGGCTCATGTTTCCCATGTGAAACGGCTATGAGCAATGGGTACTGATCAGAAACTCCTAGTGCCCCACGAAGCTATAGATACCTTTCACACAACTAGTAGCCTAAGAACACTCCTAAGGTACTTCGTTTGCCATAGTGATCTGTTAGGCTCATAGGGAAAGGTTAGGTCTAAACTCAATGACTTTGTCACTCTAACCACAAATCCCTAGGCTTATCATAATAATGGGTCATGAAAAATAATTGAGTGTGCACACAACCGTCATCTAGCATAATCATACATAATTCTTGCAAAATAAGCAAACATGCTCAAATCAAGTTCCGAGAGCGCAGAGTTCATAAATTTCCATCCTCTTTTCAGCATGAATTATACACATACATGTATAGCGGAAGCTCATAATTGCAACACTCAGATTATTCTCTTAATGCTTCACATATTACATCTATACTCAAAATAATAAAATTACCAACATTCAATCATGTAAAGTTACCACCTAAGGTAAATATACTAGCATGCATGCATTCCAAGCGAATCCTACAAGTATTTCTTCATAAATACTGTGATGACTTACATGATTGACACTGTTAAGGATATTTGACCGTTTATTAAAGTCAAATATATTTGCCAAAGCGCAGAGTTCATAAATTTCTATCCTCCTTTCAGCATGAATTATACACATACATGTATAGCGGAAGCTTAAAGCATAATTGCAACCCTAGATATTTGCCTTACATTACGACTTATCATATTTGTCCTTTTACTAAACGCAAATATATTATATTCATTTATTATTCTTTCCATATTATTGGTAATTTACCATAATTCTCTATTGTATAAATGATTATAAATAGAGAACTTTCACCACCATTGAGGTGTGGTGGCTTAAGCAAACATTTTCATGGTACCAGAGACCTTTCGATTTAACAACACTGATTCTTTCTTCTCTATGGCTTATGAATTCTTCTATCATCTTCCTCCTTTCAACACTCTAATCCATATGATCACCATCAAACTTTCTTCCTCCAATTATCTTCTTTGGAAAAGCGAACTTCTCCCTCTCATTGAAAGTCAAGACATGCTGGGCTATGTTGATGGAACTATGGTTCCACCACCTCGCTTTGAACCAGAAACATTCTCAACACTCAACCCCAAATATTTGGCGTGGAAAGCAGCCGATCAACGACTTCTCTATCTCCTTCTCTCCTCTCTCACCGAGGAAGCCATTGCTGTCGTCGTTGGTCTCTCCACTGCACGTGACATTTGGCTTGCGTTGGAAACTACGTTCAGCCATCATTCGAAAGCTCGTGAACTGAGACTCAAGGATGACTTGCAGCTCATGAAACGTGGCACCAAACTTGTTGCTGAGTATGCCCGTGCCTTCAAAACAATTTGTGACCAACTTCATGCCATTGGCAGACCCATCGAGGACATTGATAAAGTGCATTGGTTCCTTCGTGGACTCGGCACTGATTTTTCAGCTTTCTCTACCGCTCAGATGGCTCTCACCCCTCTCCCATGTTTTGCAGATTTAGTCTCTAAAGATGAAAGTTTTGAGTTGTTCCAGCGCTCCCTTGAGTCTTCTGACTCCACTCCTACGACATTCACAACCACTAATCGTGGTCGCACCCATGGAAGCCACCCTGCTTCTTCTAGCAACCAGCGAGGTCGTTCTCATTCCCACAAAAACAACCTTTCCAACCGAGGATGAACCCACTCAGGTCAGGGTCGTCAACCACCTCGCTGCCAAATATGCCGCATAGAGGGTCATTATACTGACCGCTACAACCAACGATATGTTCGACCTGATTCTACACATGCTCACCTTGCTGAAGCCTTCAACACGTCCTGTTCTATTGCTGGACCCGATGCTGCTGATTGGTTTTTGGACACTGGGGCTTCAGTCCATATGACCGCCGACCCATCTATTTTGGATCAATCTAAAAATTACACGGGTAAGGACTCTGTGATCGTAGGAAACGGTACATCCCTACCCATTACCCACACTGGTACTCTTTCTCCTGTTCCAAATATTCACTTATTAGATGTCTTGGTTGTCCCTCATCTCACTAAAAAACTCTTTTCAATCAGTAAATTAACGTCTGATTTTCCTCTCTTCGTTACATTTACTAATAATTTTCTTACTATCCAGAATCGTCAAATAGGAAGGGTGGTGGCAACCGGTAAAAGAGATGGAGGGCTATATGTGCTGGAGCACGGCAACTCTGCTTTTATTCAAGTCCTTAGAAACAAATCTTTACGTGCTTCATATGATTTATGGCATGCTCGCCTGGGTCATATGAATCATTATGTTATTTCTTTTTTAAATAAAAAAGATCATCTTTCTCTTATGTCTTTATTGCCTTCTCCATCATTATGTAGTACTTGTCATCTTGCAAAAATTCATCGATTGCCTTATTCCCACAATGAACGTAGGTCGACTTATGTGTTAGATCTTATTCATTGTGATCTTTGGGTCCTTCCCCCGTAAAATCCAATTCAGGTTTTCTTTATTATGTTATTTTTATTGATGATTATTCTCGATTCACTTGGCTTTACCCTTTAAAATTTAAATCTGATTTCTTTCATATTTTTCTTTAATTTCAAAATTTTGTGGAAAATCAATATTCTGCTCGTAAAGGTATATCAAAGTAATAGAGGTGCCGAATTTACTAGCACTTATTTCAAAACTCATTTATGTACTTCTGGCATCCACCATCAACTCTCTTGTTCATATACACCCGCTCAAAATGGTCGTGCTAAGAGAAAACATCGTCATGTGACTGAGACTGGCTTGACCCTTCTCTTTCACTCCCATCTTTCTCCTTGTTTCTGGCTTGACGCCTTCAGCACTGCAGCTTATATTATCAATCGGTTGCCTATTCCACTTCTCGGAGGTAAGTCACCCTTTGAACTTCTCTACGGCTACTTTCCGCATTATGAAAATTTTCATCCCTTTGGTTGTCATGTTTATCCTTACTTGCGTGATTATATGCCTAACAAGCTTTCTCCCCGCAGCATTCCTTGCATGTTTTTGGGTTATAGTCCTACTCATAAAGAGTTTTTTTCCTGTTGTCCCGGGCTCCCAGGCCCAACCTTTTTCCACTCTTTATATTTTAAATTTCTTGGAACCACATCTTTACCATATTGATTCATCCCCACTACCACTTCATCACCGCACATTCCTCGATCCAGTTCATCCCCGTGTGATATTTGTTCTGACCTTATGGATGAGTCTGTGCAGGTTGATACTTCTTTTGCAGGTTCCTCTTTGCCACCCTCGAGTTTTGATCCGACCTATTGAACCTACTGTTGATTCCTCTTCTTATTTGGGCTCTCATCCTATGATCACACGAGCCAAAGTTGGTATCTTCAAGACTCGTCATCCTTGAGCCAGACGAAGTTGATGTTTCAAGAAGGAGATGTTTCAAGTTGACGATCAATTTGCGAGACGAAGTTGAACCTTGAGTCAGACCTGAATGTCGAAGTTAAAGCACTAATGGGCACCAACCTTCAAGCTACTAACACAAGCCCGCACACTGATAACACAAACAAAGTCAAGACCGAAAGCGATATGAAGTCGGTGGCTTCGAGTTTTTTCCAAACATTTTTAGGTCATTACATTCACACTTCTTTCACTTTGGTTTCTAAATTTGAAATTTGTTGGGCAACATAACTTTTTAGCCCTTTAAGCATCGTTTTCATTTAGTCATGTCAAGCTGTTATACTTTTACCTATCGAGTTTTGATTTAAACGTTTCAAACTGTTATATTTTTACCTATCGAGTTTTGATTTAAACGTTTCAAACCGTTATACTTTTACCTATCGAGTTTTGAATTAAATTTTCACGTGATCCATAAAGTTGTTACACTTGATCCATTTCATTTTTTATTTGGTAATTTGTTCAAAATTTTACAGTTTTTCCCTTTCGACTAATTAATTAGCTGAAACTTAATCCAAAGGACAAAAAGTAAGTATTAAAGAAAACGTAAAGGATAAAAGTGTAAAATCATTAAACCAAGATAAAAATAAAAATTAAACTAAAAACTCACAGAGTAGTTATGTATTATTTTGAAATCTAAGAACCAAATGAAACTAAATTCAAAATTAAAGTAAAAATGTAACATTTTGAAACTTAAGAACCAAAAGAATATTACACTCGAAACTTAGAGACCAAAATAAGTAACCTTCCCCATCTCATTTTAGTCTCCGAAAATATCAAATAGAAATATATTTCAATCCTTCGATAAAGTTTGTGTCAATCATTTAGTATTACAACCCAAAACAAAAGAAAACTAAAATAGATCAACAAAGGCCAAATGATTTTGGTGCTTTATAAGATATATCCCTAATAATCTTGCACGAACTTATAGATTATGTAAACCATGCTTTAGGTGATCCATAGGATAATGTTCGTAGCAAAGCATGCACAAGAGAACTAAGTTGAGATTAGGGTACAAGAGCTAGAGCTGTTTCGAGGCCACCTAGGTCAGTACATTTTCAATAGACCAGCATCTTAGGATCGTAAACGACGATAAGAGGTTTAAACCTACGTGCACCGAAAGTATGGATTAGGTGAGGAATTAGTTCTAAATATCTTTGAAAATGATAGTTGAGAATCAGATCCCCTAGACGCAATAAGAACCTAGTAAATCTCCACAACACCTAAGAAAAAGTTTGAGGACTTATGTGTTTAGGAGCGAAACAATTAAGAAAAAGTAAATATTTGCACGATTGAAGTAGCGAAACAATACTTCTTTTGGAAGATACCGGAGCGAAACAATCAACCTATAAGATGATAAGAATCACGGTGTTCCAAATGTTCCAACTAGACCTATTACACGATACAAGGCCAAGAAGCTTCAACAAGCATTCTTTCTTCATCTAAAAAATTGGATAGACTCGGTTCAACCATCATTTCATGTGTTACAAGCTGATTCGATTGAGGAAGAACTATTTGGAGCTTCAGAAGTGAATATTTGCATGGCTGAAGTAGCAGATGAAGTTGCAAGTATCATTTCATGGGTTATTAGAAAACTTTATTTATCATTTCTAGTGTATCATTTGTGGGTCCAATGAAATTCATAGATAGGAAGAAATCCTTTCGAATAGAGATTTTTTCTTTCGATCATCTTTAGTGAAATATCGATTGCTTGTTGAACCCTGTGAATTGCGTGAAAGTAGGATACTCCAAATTCGTTAGAACCGCTTCATTTTTATTTGGTAATTTGTTCAAGATTTTACACTTTTTCTCTTAAGTTTCGGCTAATTAATTAGCTGAAACTTAAAGCGAACGACAAAATGTAAATATTAAAAAAAAACATATAAGTATTGTTTTCATTTAGTCGTTTACTTTTACCTATCGAGTTTTGAATTGAATTTTCATGTGATCCATAGAGTTGATACACTTTAACGGCTTCATTTTTATTTGGTAATTTGTTCAAGATTTTACACTTTTTCCCGTAAGTTCCGGCTAATTAATTAGCTGAAACTTAACGCGAACCACAAAAAGTAAATATTAAAAAAAACATATAAGCATCATTTTCATTTAGTCGTTTCAAACGGTTATGCTTTTACCTATCGAGTTTTGAATTGAATTTTCACGTGATCCATAGAGTTTTGAATTGAAATTTCACGTGATCCATAGAGTTAATACACTTTAACGGCATCATTTTTATTTGGTAATTTGTTCAAGATTTTACACTTTTTTTCGTAAGTTTCGACTAATTAATTAGCAGAAACTTGACGCGAACCACAAAAAGCAAATATTAAAGAAAACAATATAAGCATTGTTTTCATTTAGTTTTCAATTGAATTTTCACGTGATCTATAGAGTTGATATATTTTAACGGCTTGATTTTTATTTGGTAATTTGTTCCAAATTTTACACTTTTTCCCATAAATTTCGGTTAATTAATTAGCTGAAACTTAACGGGAACTAAAAAAAAAAAAAAAAAAAAAAAAAAAGATATATTAAAGAAAACGTAAGAATAAATGGGTAAAATCATTCCAACCAAATTAAATTAAAAACTCTAATATTTTGAAATATAAAAGCAAAATCAAACTAAATTAAAAATTCAAGTAAAAATATAACATTTTGAAACATACCAACCAAACAAATACTGAACTCAAACTTTTAGACCAAAATAAGTAGCCTTCCGTACATCATTTTAGTATCTGATACATCGTAAAAATGTATCATTTTGAAACCAACAAATCAAACGAATACTATACTCGAACCTTATAAACCAAAATAAGTAACCTTCCGCATATCATTTTCGTATCCGAGAATAGAAACATATTTCAATCAAAATTCAATAGTAAAAATGTAACATTTTGAAACCTCGGATCCGAACCAAATGAGACGGAGGAGAGAGAGAGAGAAGAGAGGAGAGAGAGAGAGAGCAAAGGACCACAAGCATTAAATTGTTGAGATGCTCGAGAGGTAAAGCCAAAAGCAAAGCAAAAGCATATCCTAATCCACAAAGGATGAGAATCAAATGGCCATACAAAATAGATAAAGAGATCTGAAATCAGAATTCCCCAACACAAACAAACTCAAACAACTTGTTCATCATCTGTGTTCTTAAAATCATCTGTTTATACTCACTACTGCCATCTGCCTCACTGGATATCAAAACAATTCAAAACATCACTCTATCTGCTTTTACACCTCAATCAAATCCCAACAACACAACTCTACCGTCTTCTTAACGTGAAAAAACGTAAATGCAAAACAAAAATTACAGTGCTCGATGTCGGTCGTCGTCATCGTCGTCTCCTTTCCAAATCTATGTTTATGTATTGCTTGCCTTTTCCATCCAGGAACCGAGTCTAGAGTGTGTGTTATCAGATCAGTGTTCCCTTTTTAGCTCATCAACTCAACGAGCGGTATAAAAATTACGAATCCGAATCCAAATCCAAATCCTTCTTCGTATCATATCATGTTTCATTCATTGCAACTATATTTTCAGGTAAATTCAAACAACAATTTATCTTCTTCTACGCAGCAATTCCTGTTCACAACAATAATCAAATGCCAAATGCTTCTATTTTCAGGTAAATTCAGAGTCGCAAGTCGAGACAGACGCTATAACGAAATCGTGACTATAAATAAAATAAAGTAAAGGGTGTTTACCTCTAGTTGATTGTCTGCTCGAAATGTCGTAATTTGCTAGAGAACTCTCTGAATTTTTGGTTGGATCATCTGAAGCGAGGTTACCAAGACTATAACCAAAAGCCATAGAATCATCGAGTTCAGGAGCGGTAGACTGCCAAGTTACATCATCGTGCACGACTTGATCGCGATATAATTCCCTGTATGACCTCTCGAAACCATTGGTTGTTTCAGCAAATGCTTTACGTGTTGCGTTCGAGACTACATTTCCACCATAGTCTCCTCTGAATCCAACGCCATTGTCTCGAACTGCATAACCATTATCAGGAACATTCCCTCCAACATGATTAGAAACAGCAGGCAAATTCCAATTATCATCGTTATTTCCATATGCCACTCTGAAATTCCCCATTCCAGAGCCAGAAGAGTTTATGGCAGCAGTGTTCATACTTCCATTTCCCCAGACATTCCACGTACTCGAGCTTAACGGAGAATCGCCTCGTCCATTGCCTCCGCTATAGCCAATCGGGGCAATGTACCTATTTGAATTGCCATTATAATATGAACTCAACATTTGTTCCTGTGCTTGACTATTCATAATGTTCATAGTCCTACCATAGCCTTGCCTCAGCCCTTGCTCAAAATTCAAACCTAAAGGAGGAACCCCGGTTCGAGTGCTAAGAAACGGACTCAACCTACCATCGGACCGGACTCCAAAACCTCCGAGAGGACTCATATTATAGCCTTGAGTATAGTTGTTAAGAAATCCACTAGCCCTACTCATACCAAAGTTATATCCTACAATAGGGCTCCGGTTAGGCCCTGGGGTTTGCTCTTTTGGGATTGCTCTTTTAACCTCAACCATTTTTCCATTGAGTTCATGAAACGTTTTATGCAGCACACGGTCGACGACCTCCTCCGAGTCGTAAGTAATGAAGCCAAAACCTCTCGGCCTTTGCGTGCTGTGATCATACATAACAACAACATCAGTGATTGTGCCAAACTGATCAAAGTACTTCTGAAAGTCTGCCTCTGTGACTGTTGAAGCTAATCCTCCGACGAAAATCTTCTTCGTTCGTCCCGAGCTAGGAGAACCTTGAATGCTACTACCAATGTTTCTGTTCAATATGTTCTGATCATCCTTTGGAACAGCCTTCTTAGCTTCAACCTAATAATTGAAAGCCACATTTAACAAGATATTCTAATCCTACAAATTGCATCCACAGAACACATCACATCTAAATTTATACAGAATTGCCAAGAACAGGAATCAGATGTTGAAAAATGTATGATCGGAGATAAAAAAGAAGAAGAAAATCTCACAGTGCGGCCATCGATGACATGCTTCTCCAAAATGACTCGCTCAGCAACAACAGGATCTGCAAACACAACAAAGCCAAAGCCACGAGCACGGCCAGTGGTGCGATCCCTCATGATCACAGCTTCAACCACTTCGCCATAGTTACCAAAATAATCCCTAAGACGTTCTTCATCAGTATCCCAAGAAATTCCGCCAATAAAGAGTTTGCCAAGATCTGATTCCATCTTTTTCTATTACCAAACAATGAATCATTCAATGAATTTCGATTTACAACACACCGCAAAATACCCAAATCAAAATCAAAATAAAAAAGAATCGTTCAATTCGAACCATACACAAATCGATCCCAAATCCGAAATCTGAAATAGAAAAACACAATCCAATCTAGTTTGGGGGAAAATGTGGATTCAGGTAAGCAGTAACAAAAGGGGGCGATTATTAACCGAAAATTCAGATAGAATCAGAGAGGCTAAAAACAAAGAACAGATTCAATCGTGAAACATCCGATGCTTCGTAATCAAGGGAAGAACGAGGAAAGGTCCTACAAGAATCGAAAACGGAAATTAAGCGAAAAAAATGAAATCCCAGAAGAACAAAAAGGAGAATGAAGGAAAATAGAGATGGGATTTCACCGTTGCAGTGAAATAGTGATGGAAAAGTAAGATCTAAGAAAAGGAGGAGGAGGAGGAGGAAGGAGGAGGAATAATAGTTAGGGAAGGAAAACAGAGGATGCGCCCATCCCCTCTTCTCTCTCCTTTTTCCTTTTTGTTGCTGTTTGGTATTACCACTTCCCTTAAATAAATCAAAAGATATGGAATTTCATCCTTAGATGAATCCTTCAAAGAGAGAGACTGACAAATCACTGGTGCAAGAATATTTGGAGGAGGCAACATACATGACAGGGGATCATGTTTTTTTTTTCTTTTTTCTTTTTGTTTTATTTGTTTTTAATTACTATTTTTTATTTTCATTACCACCATATATATTCTTGTAATAAATTATAAATTAATTAAGAAAATTAGCTGGGGAGAGAATTTTTTTGGACCCAATCCAACCCAAAGATTTCCACAATCCAACCCAACCATCTATTTTCGAGTTGGATTGAGATTGAGTTCTTAGGTGGTTAAAAAATATTATATTTTAAAAAGAAAATTTATCCATAAAATTAAAGATAATAATATCCGCATTTGATTACTCTAAAAAGTAAAAAAAATATATAAAGATGGATTATAAATTAAAAAACCATTAATTTAAATTAATTTACAGAAATTAGGGATAACAAAAATTATTTGTACCTACCCAAGAATTACTTAGCATACGTGAAACTAAACAAAATATAAAATAATATATAAAATATTATAAAGTAGAGTATATAGCTGGAGTCGGCTGAAATAATATAAAATAATATAATATAATATAAATTATTTAGCTTTCCATTTTTTTTTTAATTTTTATTTAACTCGAGTGAAATTTCGAGTTAGTTAGATTGGTAACTGATAACCTATCTCTCTATTTTATCAGCACAATTACTATCAATTTAAATATTATTAATTTAATCTGTTAAGTAGAATAGAGTAGAGTTGAATTATTATCTTATTTTTTTAATAGATCTGAGTTTATCAACCAACATAAATTGATCTAAAAAAATTTATTTTTAAAAAATTGAACCTAATCCAAGAAAAAAAAAACACAAGATTGGGTGGATAATTTGAGTTGTTAAGACATCCTATTTCAAAATCTAAGTGGCATAGTTTGATTTTTTTTTACTGTGCACATATCATGAACATTAAATGCGGAAATACTTCATAAAACATAACGTTCATCTTAAAACATAACCATGGACATACATGTTTTGAAAAAACCTTTAAAGCGACACAAAAAAAACTAAATAAACGTTTAAATTAAAAACATTTTATTCTAACTTAAGTCTAAGTAAATAAATGTGACTACTCTATACGTGTGACATGGCCTCGAGTTACGACGTCGTAGTCAACCTTATAGGGATGTCTTGCATTTACCTAAAATAAAAGTAGCACATGACTGAGTATAATCCTCAGTAAGTCACCCCACTATTGAGTTAAATGCAAATACATACAATTTCATGAATAGGATCTATCATAATAGTCCATTTTCATACGGCGGCTATTCTTACGGGCAGCTTGGATGTGTAATTAATTTCCTACACATGGCCCACACGTGCGAGTATGGATCCACCAATCGGTTCGCACACCTCATGGGCCCTTCTTGTCGAGCAAGCATTCTCTAGTAGCTCTCGATGTCGGACACCCGTTAGAAGTAGCAGCCGTCACGACAACATTAGGATAAACATAATGATCATTTTCTTGTCTGACAGTCTCTGCATTATGATAAACATGATGATCGTTTTCCTGCTTGGTCATCACAGCATTATGATAACCATAATGATCGTTTTTCTGCCTCGTAACGTATGCTTCCGTACTATCGTGAAGGATAAGGAGTATCCCCCAATGCATGAGCACACAATAATGCATGAGGTCCCAACATTTTTCTGTTTTCATTATTATTTAATACAACCCCGCTAGTGTTTCGTACATATCATATCGTTTTTCATATCATTTCTCATATCGTTTCTCATATCATTTATCATATCTTTCATGCATACGTCGGGGTTGTATTTCATGCTAGTTCATCATTTTACATGTCAATCATATCATATCATTCAAATTCCATAAATATGTCATATCATAACGTTCCATGCTTCCAGACATAACAATTTTCATCATACATATCATACTATAACATATCGCATCACAATATATCATATCATAAACATGTCAATTTATCACATATCTCGTACCATAACATATTTCATATCATTTTTATATCATATCACAAAATATATAAATATACATATATACATATATATATATATATATCATATATACATATATATACATATCATATATACATATATATATACATATATATACATATTATATATATTCGTCATTCACATGTCGTAACATAATCATATCATTTCGTAAACACTTCGTAGTCATTTCATGAACATACCTTAGTCATATCGTTTCATGATTGTATCCTAGTTTTATCGTTACAGGAACGCATCCTAACCATATCATTTAATGAACGTATCCTAGTCATACCGTTATAGCGACGTATCCTAGTCATACCGTTAAAGAAACGTATCCTAACCATATCGTTCTATCAATCTATCATAATCATACCCTTGTAGTCATATCATTTCCATATGAATATCCTTAGTCATATTGTTTCCCAACGTATCCTAAATCATATCGTTTCATGAACGTATCCTAGTCTTACCGTTACAAGAACGTATCCTAACCATATTATTCTATCAATCTATCATAATCATATCCTCGTAGTCATATCATTTCCATATGCATATCCTTAGACCTATCATTACAATACGTTTATCGCATCCTTCTCGTATCCTATCTCAAACATATCATTGAGCACATCGTACTGTAAGTATCATCATACAATTCACATATCATAACATATACACATCATATCATAATCATATCGATTCATAAACAATTCACACATATCAATATATATGACACGTACAGAACTACGGGGCACGTGTCAACATCAAATATAACCATGCCGATAGTAAAGCCACTTACCTGATTAGCTTAGGCTGGTGTCACCAATTTATCCTTAACAAAGTTCGATTTTGTCATTTGTATCCAAGTCAACCTATATGAACCATGACGTCAATTTCAATTTAATTCTCTAAATTTTAGAGTATTCATGTGTTAGATTTCCGGTAAGCATTAAAGACTTTATGAGTAAAGCCTCCTAATGTTAGATATATATAATAGCAGCCTTGCATTTACGTGCAAAATAAGAGTAGCACGTGGCTTAGTATTTTAAGAAATACTTAGTAATTAATCCCGCTATTGCGGTTAGATGCAAGCACATACAATCATGAGCGGAGCTATCATATCAGTTTATATTCCCTTTGGCGACTATCCTAAGCGGGTAATTGCATATGTATTTACTATTCTACACACGACCCACACGTGGAGTATGGACCCATCAGTTGGTTCGCACACCTCCTGGACCCCTTCCTTGGTCAGGCTAGCATCTCTCTAGAGTTGTTGTCGAACACCCCTTAGGAATAGTGACTGTAACGACCCTAAATTTCCACATATCTAGAGTCGCCACTAACGTCTCATGCTCATCTCTAATGTAGAATATAACTCTAAAGATGCTCATCTCTATTAGCAGAAAAAATTTGAAACTTCAGAATACGTTAAAACACTAGGAAACAATGCCGGACTTACGTGTTTCAAACATCATGCTGGAGTTCAAAATAAGATAAAACAAATACAAATTAAATAATTTAAATAAATGAAACGCAAACACCCTATCCTAACCAAGACTAGGAATTTCAAATATGCAACTATCCTATGCACGCGCCACAGTCTCTAATCACGATGCCGCTGTCAACCGTACATGGGCGCCTTGCCTTTACCTGAAAAATAATGTGGCCCACGGCCTAAGTATTTCGAAGAAATACTCAGTAAGTGACCCCACTATAGGGGCCATGCTAATGCAAACACATGCAATCATGAATTAGGGACCTATCTCTAATCATCTTAAGGGTGGCCTCCAGTCTCGGACAAATTGGATGTGTAGTACTTCCCTACACACGACTCACACGTGCGAGTGTTAATCCCTAGGGCGCTCGCACACCCCCTGGACCCTCTGGTCAAGCTAATCTGTAGCGACGTCCGGAGGTCAGCGGAACCCCATAGTGTCATGCACCTCATGAACACCCTCATCTGTGTGCATTCGCACCTGTGCGCATTCGCGCTCATCATATGGTGTGCGTCTGCACTCATCATCTCTAGGGAAAGTAGCCTTATGCTTATGAACATACAATATGCATGAGGTCCCTCTAAGTCCAATTATACATCTCTTCTGACACAACCCTCTAATCTCATCTCTTGGTTACACTATGTAACACGTGCTCGTGGATATTTACATTAATATCATTTTCATACTCTTAGGGTTGTGTCCTATGTCGATCTAACGACATGATGCAATATGACAAACAACATCATAAGGCATGTTCAACATGGAAAACATCATCATGTTAATAACATCGTCATGCATACATCATACTCATCATAGAAGCCATTAAGTGCATAACATGTACGTCATGCATCGAAACATAAACAACGTACATTTAACATACATCACAACACAACGTCATACTCAAACAATCTTTAGCCTATCCTATAATAAGGCCACTTACTTGGTTGGCCTTGGCCGAAGTACTCCCTAAATAGCTAAACGTAAGCTCCCGTTCTGTGAGAGCTGCTTTTTACGTTGCCGGAGTTTGTTTCCTATCACACCGTTCGCCATCTTCCGTTAGTATTTCACAATTAATTTACCAATAATTCAATAAATGTGAAATATGGCTCTAAAACGGCCTCGGATACCTTAAGCGGGACCGAAAATAGCTCCGAGAGGGTCGAAATAGTGGAAACCGGGCTGAAAACAAGTGAGCCGAGCCGAACAGCTGCTGGGAACCACCGGAGGAAGCCCAAGCCGTTTGCGCCGAGCCGAGCCGAGGGACGCCTGCGCCGCTGTGTGACACGTGGCAGAAGCAGAGTGAGCCACGTCGTGCGGTAGCGTCGGGTCGAAGCGTGGGTCGCGGTTCGGGTCGCGGGCTGCAGAAGGCTACTAGGCCAAGACTAATCGTTGGGCCTCGGCTTACTGGGCTGGGCTGAAAGTGTTTGGGTTGCAGGCCGGTTCGACTGGACCGTGGGTCTGGTCTCCGGTTTGTTCAACTGAACCGTAGCTTCTGGGCTTGTTTGAGTTTTGGGCCGTCGTAGTTGGGGTGGGCCGAAGGTAGAGGCCGAGGGAATGGATCGGGCTGGCACACTCGGGTCTTGGGTTCGGGTTGACCTGGATCCGTGGATCTCATCTTCCTTACCCGACTTCGACCGATTTTTCGACGCATTTTCTCTCTCCTTCTCGCGGCGTTTTCGTTGCCGATTTCGGTCCTCTTTCTTCCTTTTCATCTTTGTTTGCCGTCCTTCTTTCCTTCCTCGAAGTTTTGCGGCCTAAGAGTTCCTAAAACCACAAATCTACGAACGTTTAGGAAACCCAAATTTTCTAACCTCGGTTACCAACGACGACGCTTATGAAAAGGCACAAAACGTACCTTGAGTTATTGTGCTTTCGTTAGGGATCCTTCTCGTGGTGGTGACTGATCGTTTGGTGTTGGTTTTCGGGTGGTTTGGGACTCGTCGGAGAAATTGGAAGCTCGCCGACGTTAATCTGAAATCTCTCTCTCTCTCTCGTATTTTCTTTCTCTTTCTCTGTTTGCAGGTACTCTGATGGGTTCTGGGAGTCGTGGGCTGAAGGCTGAGCGAGGTGTGGTTGCCGTTTCGCGTGGGATCCGCGAAATTCAGTGGTTGCCAGAAAACTCGGGTCGTTACATTCTTTCTCTTTTTTTTTTTTTCTTTTTTTCCCGAGTCGTTACATTATTTTGATGTCCCACATTGGTTGAGGAGGAGAACTGAAACCTTCCCCTAGCAGACGCGTTTTAAAAGCCTTGAGGGGAAGCCCGAAAGGAAAAGGTCAAAGAGGACAATATCTACTAGCGGTGGATCTGGATCGTTACAAATGGTATCAGAGCCAGTCACCGCGATGGACCAGCCTTCTCTTGTTCCCTGAAGGGGGGTAGACACGAGGCGGTGTGCCAGTAAGGACGTTGGGCCCCAAAGGGGGGTGGATTGTGATGTCTCACATTGGTTGGGGAGGAGAACAAATCACCCTTTATAAGATTGGATAAAGGAACGAGTGCTAGCGAGGATGCTGGGTCCCGAAGAGGGGTGGATTGTGATGTCCCACATTGGTTGGGGAGGAGAACAAATCACCCTTTATAAGGGTGTGGAAACCTTCCCCTAGCAGACGCGTTTTAAAAGCCTTGAGGGGAAGCCCGAAAGGGAAAGCCCAAACAGGACAATATCCACCTAGCGGTGGATCTAGGTCGTTACAGTGACCGTCTTAGCATTATAATAAATATAATGATCGTTTTCCTACCTCATAACGTACATGTCCGTACCATCATAAAAAGAGGGGTATTCCCCGATACATGAACACACAATGATGCATGAGGTTTCAACATTTTCCTTTCATTATCGTGTATAACCACCCCTCTTCTGCTTTCCTTTATATCCTATAATTTTATCATAATTGTTCATGCATATATTGGGGTTGTGCAATATGCTGAAACACCATATTTCATGTCAATCATATCATATATTTCATAATGTCAAACATATGTCATATCATAAACATATTATGTCTTCCAACATATCGTATAGTACTATGCACATATCATATCATATATCACGTCACAACATGCGTCATATCGTCAATAATATTACATCATAACATATACCTTATCATTCACATATCCTATCCCGAATATGTCGTCAAGCATATCGTATTATAACATATATCATAGCATTCACATATTATATTGTAAACACATCATTTCATTAAACATATCATTTCATAACCTTTCACATAAAACAAGCGTATGACACGTGGCATCATATAGCATACAAGTTATAATCGAACCGATAGTAAGACCACTTACTTGGTTGGCTTTAGCCGTCGTTGTAACGACCCTAGATTTCTACTTACCTAGAGTTGCTACTATCATTCATAACATAATCATTTCTATGCATAAATATACATTTAAACTTCTTTCTAATCATGTTAAAATAAAGCCATGGACTTACGTGTTCAAAAACATCTCTAAAACGACACAATAATAAACTAAATGAAATAAATAAATATTTAAATTAAAAATATCTTATTCTAGCCTAAGTCTAAGAAAATAAATGCATCTACCCTATGTATGTGTCATGGTCTCGAGTTGTGATGCGGTCGTCAGCCGTATAAGGATGTCTTGCCTTTACCTAAAATAGAAGTAGCACGTGGCTTGAGTTTTTTAAGAAATACTTCGTAAGTGACCTCACTATTGGGGTTAATGCAAACACATACAATTTCATGAATGAGACCTATCATAACAATCTATTTTTCTACGGCGGCTATCCTAATGGGCAACTTGGATGTGTACTTAATTTTCCTACACACGGTCCACATGTTCGAGTATGAACCCACCAGTCGGTTCACGCAGGTCTTGGACCCCTTTCTGGTCGGGCGAGTATTCTCTAGTAGTTGTTGATGTCAGACACCCGTTAGGAATAGCGACTGTCACGGTAGCATTATGATAAACATAATGTTCGTTCCTCTGCCTCGTAATGTATACGTTCGTACTATCGTGAAGGATAAGTGTATCCCCCGATGCATGAGCACACAATAATGCATGAGATCCCAACATTTTTCCATTTTCATTATCATTTAATACAACCTCGCTAGTGTCTTTCTTCATATCATATCATTTTGTCATATCATTTATCATATTTTTCATGCGTATGTCAGGATTGTATTTCATGCTAGTTTGTCGTTTTGCATGTCAATCATATCATATCATTCATACTACACACATATGTCATATCATAACGTTTCCATATTTCCAAACATAACAATTCTCATTGTGTACATATCATGCCATATTATATATCACAACAATTTTAAAACATAACCCGTGTATGTCTTCCACATATCACACCATAATATATCGTATCACAATATATCATAACAATTTATCACATAATCGTACCATAACATATATCATATCATTCTCATATCATATCACAAGATACGTATATATATCTCTGTCATTCACATGTCATATCATAATAATATTCTTTCATAAACATTTCATAGTCATATCGTTTCCATATGCATATTCTAGTCATATCGTTTCCTAATCTTGTCACAACCTTATCGTCCTTATACATCTCATAGTCATATCGTTTCATGAACGTATCCTACTCATATCGTTTCATGAACGTATCCTAGTCATACCGTTACAAGAACATACAATAACCATTTCCTTTTATCAATCTATCATAATCATATCGTTTTCTATACATGACCTAACCATATCGTTTTATCATTCTATCATAACCATATCGTTTTCTATAGATAACCTAACCATATCGTTTTATGAACATATCTTAATCATAAACCTAACCATATCGTTTTATGAACATATCTTAGTCATATTGTTACATTGCGTTTATCGCATCCTTCTCGTATCCTATTTCAAACATATCATTGAATACATCATACCGTAAGAGTTATCATACCATTTACATGTCATAACATATACATATCATATCATAGTCATATCGGTTCATAAACAATTCACACATATCAAATGTATGACACGTGTAGAATCTCGAGGCACGTGTCAACACACAACATCAAATATAATTATGTCGATACTAAAACCACTTACTTGATTTTCTTAGGCTGGTGTCACCAATTTATCCTTAGTGAAAGTTCGATTTTGTCCTTTGTATCCAAGTCAACCTATATGAACCCATGACATCAATTTCAAGTTCAATTCTCTAAATTTTACAATGGTCTATGTATTAGACTTCATACGAGCATTAGAAACTTTGCATGAGTAGAGTCTTGAAATACTATATATATATATATAAAAGTTGTTCTTTCTGTTTCATATATTTGTTCTTGTGTATTTCGATTAAGGGTCAAAATGAACTTAGATGCTCTTTGAAGAAACTAGAGAAGAGAAGTCTTTAGGAAGAACAACTTGTTTTTATGGTGTAATCGCAAATTTGACATTATCAATTACATTAAAATATAAAGTTATTAGTGTAATATTGAGTAATGTCGTTGACATAAAGAAAGATCATATTCAACTAATAACTTTAGTTATTAGTGTAATATTGAGTAATGTCGTTGACATAAAGAAAGATCATATTCAACTAATAACTTTAAGAGTCAATAGTATATGGATAAGATTGTATATGTCTCATCTAAACAAAATTTCGAGTTGATTCAAAAGAATTTTTCAACCTAAACCAACTAAACTAAGAAACAGGAAGAAAAAGTATAAAGAATCAAGTAGTGATCATTTGTGAAGATTAGGAGCACAAGTGGGCAGTAGAAAGAAAATGTTAAAATTTGAGAAATATTTGTTGATGAGAAGCTGTTGGCAGTAGCTTAGGTTAAGTGATACAATGAAACTATCTGTTAGTGGTTTGCCACTTCCTGATGCCCTGCCTGCCCTGCCTCCAAGATGAGTACTCATCTCTTAGGAGGAGGTACCACAAATCTTTGAATTATGTCATATGCATCTTATGGTCTGCATTTGGAGGTCAAAAGACGACTACAGGGTGGTGCAAAGTGGTCACTTTTGCATCCTTTTGCTTGTCGATCATGTGTCAAAGGTACGCACTCTGGTTGGTTTTGACTCTTGATCAAAACACACTGAAACGAATAACTGAAGTAAAAAGAAACGAAATAAATAAAACGATAACTTGAGAAGAGGGTTTCTTTGAGGCTGAGTTCTCCTTAAGACTTGTCATGAGCGTGTCAAAGTCATAATGTCGCATGGTACGAAAAGTACAACCGTGACACTTCGTCGCTTAGAGATGACATGTAAATAGAATTCAAGCAAAAGATCTCGAGGAAGGGCTACAAGTTTTGCCGACTAAAATCACAGTACCTTGGTTCTCTACGATCCATTCCATACCTAAAATGATACCAAAATCATTGAGATTCAGAAAAATTAATGTCATATCAAGTACCTAACTTAACTGTAACCAAAGGTAGGTAGAGTATTTGTAACAATTGTGTCGGGTTCATCAGCCTTCTGGGCCATATAACATGGGCCGGAACTTGGGCTGTTACTGACCCTAGGATCTCCACTTTAAAACCCAAAATAAAATAGTCGTTTTTTTCTTCTCTGTACCAATAAACTCTCAAGTGATATATGTTTTTAAGTGTTAACTCTCACTTTATAGGGTAAAAATAGTGATATGCTCTAACGACCTTGATTTTGTTGTTTAATAATGGACTTTTTCGCTCTTAATCTCAAATTAATTAATTTTAATTAAATAATTAATTGATGTTTGGATGATAGCAAATCTATATTTAATTATTAATAATTATTAGCATTTTTAATTGTCCAGGTAAAGCTGGAAATAACTATTTCAATGTCTTTTGAATCACTCAAATCAGAAATAGAATTAAGAATTTATAGTTGAAACAAGATAAAATAGAAAACACCGGACCTGATATGTGGCCGCTAAATTAGCATCATGTACCAATCAAATTATGGGAATTTGAATTTTGGAAGAGTAACTGTTAATAATGAGAAACATAAGTGGGATTGAAAGTCTCACTCATCTTTCTCATTCTTAACAAGGTATCAGAGTTTTGGTGAGAAATTTGGAGATGCTTATAACCTAGTCTTGATATTGGACGATCGAGAACAGTTTGCCAACCACAGTTTTCGGTGTAGGAGAATGATTGAGAATATTTATAGTCAATTCAAGACCTAGATTGAGATTAGGAGACTACCTGTTGATAACTGAATCTGGATAGCTCGCCACAAACATCTTGCTAATGAATATGTTCTTGATTTTATTGTTGAGAGAAAAATATTGATGATTTGCGGCCACAAACATCTTGCTAATGAATATGTTCTTGATTTTATTGTTGAGAGAAAAATATTGATGATTTGCGGTGCTCAATCAGAGACAATCGCTATAGAGAACAGAAATTAAAACTTTTGAGATGTGGGCTTAAAAGGATGATATATCTTGTGAAAGGTGATCTCAATTCATATGTCGTCCTCTGTTCCGATCTCTGTCACTTTTCTTCTATTCTTCCTCTTCTCATCCTCTGATACCATGTTAAGAATGATGCTCTAATATTATGTTAAAGAATGAGAAACATAAATGAGACTTTCAAGAAATAATTGTGATTTTATTTTTAGACTACCAATAAATAATTGAATTTTAGGAAGATGCAAAACCAGATAGACTTTAATGGTTTACTCCAAAAATGGTAATTTGTCCCATTTAATTTGATTGGAACAAATGAATATTTTGGCCGATCACAATGGTGAATTTAATAAGGATATGTTAAATCAACATATGAAATTTTGAAGTTGGATTTGGCTGATTCCGCCAAAAACGAAATTTTGATATTTAAGAACACCCAATATTCCTCTTGAATCACTTGAGAGGTTAATGTGCATGGGCTACTCTAAGCATCAAGTTCTTGATTCCTTTAAAAAGTTTAGGAGGATAAACCGAATAAGGATATTCATCATTTTGGCCAGCAGTCTTATGTCGCCTTCGTGAAGATCTTGTTTACGGTCAAATAGAAGCAGTTGGAAGGGAAAATAGGTCGACAGGTTCTTCTAATGAGGGGCATGTGCCAAAGATCGTTGTTAGTGATAATAGGGAGAGATCTTTTAACTTGAGAGTTTGCTCATCTATAGAAGTAGAGTTTTAACTTGACACTCTCAACTATAGAAGTAGAGTTTGTTGCTGCAGCAGCATGCTCGTGCCAACCAATTTGGTTAAAAAAGATACTTGAAATTCTTAATCAAAAGCAATTAGTGGAAGAACCGGGTTGACTCGATGACTACAAAAAGACGGGTAAATTTTTTGTGAAATAAAACAATTAAAATTTAAAATATAATTTATATTATAGCAAAATAGTGTGCACACATTAGTAATTTAAAGTACGACATAATGATTAAAACAAAAAATAAGGAACGAACACAAAACATTTTAAAACAAAAGGGTTGAGGACAACGGGTGAGGTTTGTCTATGGCACCTGTTCCAGAGTTCGTTTCCGACCTCGACCAGCTCCTTATTACCTGAAAAAAATAGAGAATAAGGAATGAGTACAAAGACTCAGTAGTCTTAATCGTGTCCTTGATATGCTAGTGTACCACTCTTTCTTTTCTTGTTCTTGCTCTTATGGTAAGTACTTAGGCCCCTTAGTTCTGTTCTTGACTTGGGGTTCTTATCATGATCTTTCCTAAGGACCTTGATCCTTGGATTCTGAAACCTTGATTATCCTTTAAGGGCCTTAGTACTATGGTTCTTGGTTCTTGTCCTTAGAGCTTGGATCTTGATCTATGTTCTTGTCCTTGATCTCTCTTGTTCTTGGTACTTTCTAGGTTCTTGTTCTATTCATGATTCGTTCTCCAAGACACTCCCCCTAAGATTTACGGTATTAGACATGCACCTGAAAACTTGTGTCCAAGGCTTCATGCATTCCAAGCGACACCGTCTTAACCTACATCCAAGGCTTCATGTGTTCCAAGCGACGTAGTCATAACCCGCATCTTAGGGCTTGCCCTTCGATACGGTCTGAAAACCTATGTCCAAGGCTTCATGCATTCCAAGCGGCATAGTCCGAAAACCTACATCCAAGGCTTCTTACGTTCCAAGCGATGTAGTCTAATCCTGCATTAAGGGCTTTCCCTATGATACATTTTGAATACCTACTCTCAAGGCTTCATGCGTTCCAAGCAGCGTAGTCTAAGTCATGAGCACGTTGTACCGTGGGAGGTCTTAGGAGGTTCTTGATTCTTGGCTAATGATATGAACCAAGAGACATCAATCATACAATATACTTCAATGAAGATGTGAAGAAAATGTTGTCAAAATTATCAAAAGATGTTTCAATTCATGTCACATTGAAGAAGAATGAAGTTTGATTGTTATAAATTTTGGGTGGATTACACTTTAGTAATTTAGAGTTATTGTATTTCATTAATATATTTTAAGACTTTTTATTTATTTTAAGTTACATTTACATGATGGCTAATTATGGTCCTAAAGTATGAATGTTACCGCTCTTGGAATGCTTTTAATAGTTTCATTTTTTAGGCTATATAAAGCCATGTAGAGTGTATTTGTAAGTGGACTTAGAAAATATAGTAAAAGAAGCATTTGTGATTTCTTTAGCCAATGACTAAGTTTCTTTGCAATTCTATGTAGTTTAGGTTGCATGTAGAATCATTCAAGCTCGACATGATCAATCTTGCTTGTGGAGTGATTCGAATCTCAAACAAGTGTTCTTGCTTTGAGATATTTGATCAACAAGAATCATTGAAGCTAGACATGAGCGATCTTGCTTGTGGAGTGATTCGAATCTCAAACAAGTGTTCTTGCCTTGAGATATTCGATCAACAAGGTAATCCAAATTTTATTCCCTTGTAGTGATTTCCTTATCATTTAGTATCAAAGTCTTCCCATGATTTGATTTCATATCAGCTAAGGTAACTTACTCTCTTCTTGTTCCATCGTGGCCCTAGACTACTCCCCATGATAGACCATAAAGGTCACGTGATCGGTACATACATGAACATGACATCCTGCAAATCTTTGGGTACTCATAACATAGTGCAGGCATCTCATCTAGGTGAGGGATATGAGACCAAACATGACATCCTGCAAAGGAAACATGGTGCAGGGCATCCCACCTAGAAGAAGAAAACTTAGGCCTCATAAAGTACCACTTGGTGGAAAGTCATGGGTCACTTTAGACATAATTAGAGTATTACCTAGCATTCTTGAATTTCTGAGTTTGAGGATCTTGGTCCCTTATCCTTGAGTGGTACCTAGCATTCTTCTTACTTGGGTAGTCATAGAGCTTGCGTGGAATTGCTCTTTGTTCTCAATCTTGTAAGTTGCTAGGGTTCTAAATTCTTTGAGGCATAAGTTGTAACATGCATTCGTAATCATATGAACCCATCATAATAACTAGCCTGAGCTATTATATAAAGTAATAGATTCATAATGAATTCCTTAGAGAGTTCTAGAAGGATCTTGAATCTTGAGGTGTTTCCTTTGGGTGTTTTTTAGGTTCTATCTTGGTTTAGGTTCCCAACTTGAACTCTTGAACATACCTTATTTTCCTTAGGAATAAGCCCTAGAAGAAGTATCAAATCATTTGGGGTGCGTATGGATCTTGAATTATCATAAGTAGCCTTAGGGGCATTTTGGTCATTTTATCCCTAATTCTTGGTTTTGCTACTTAAAGAATTTCAAAGGCTTTCAAACTTTACCACATCATCAAAAATCATAAAATAAGATCTACTACAGAATTTCATAGCATTTGGAGGTTATCTAGGTCATATATGGTAGGTATATATCCTTAGGGGTATTATAGTCATTTTTCACCATTTCTTGGTTTACCTACTTATCCTTATCCAATAACCACCAAATTTAAAATATAACCTCAACATACTATAATATGCTCAGCTTTAAAATTTCATAGACAGTGAAGTTCATCTAGTGGGTTATTGAACGTTACTTAAATCTCGAGCAATTTGATTGGTTCAGGGCCTTAACTCACGGTTCATTGAGTTTTTCTTTCATATATCCTTAATTCATATTATTTTTATGATTCATATGAAAATTCAAGCGATTCCTACAAGTATTTCTTAACAAAAAGTCCAAGGTGGCTACTTACCTCGTCGTCGACATTCGGGACTTCCGTTCTTGAGCTTCCGATACCCAAATCACTTCAAATTTTCTTTCACAGACTCCATATTGTGTCTAGTTTCTGAAACCATAAATTTTTTCATGAGAACCGGTCTGGAAAGGGGTTAAAATTGAGAAAAACTAAGGGAAGGTAAACATATGGCTATCTTTGACTTTTATTGGTCAAAGTTTGACCTTTGACTTTGGAATTCATCTTCTTCCTTGGTTGTTGGAAAAATCACTACGTTCCCTTATCATACCCCTCTGTTTTTGCCTTTATAAAGCTCTATATAGACCTCTAATGGACTCAATTTCTTCACAAAACCTTTGATGAAGTTTTAAGGAAGAAGTAGAGACCAAGTTCATACCTTTTCGTGGTAGGTAGCTCAAGTTATAACCTTCCAAAGTTTTTCGAAAAACATGTTTCTCGCTGGAGTAAATCTAGAAACCTTTCGTTGGACAGCCGATTCTAAAGCTTGTCAAGACTCGATTCCTTCACGAAACTTGTTGGAAATCTCATATGGAATATGAAGAAGTTGGTAGGAAGGAAAATGATTAACCATAGCTCTCGAATCTAGAAGAAATTCAAGGAAGAAAAATCGATAATCTAAACTCTTCAAACTCCAATTTTAGGAATCCTCACCACTCCATTCTTATTTGAAAACCATTCTTATTTGAAAACATTGACCAGAACTTCCTATTTATAGATCAAGCTGGCACAGCCATTGATGTTCTAGATTCGTGGTAAATTTTCTCTTTTTTTATTTTAAGCGTTCTTGCGCAGCCATTGATGTTCTAGATTCATGGTAAATTTTCTCTTTTTTTATTGTAAGTGTTTATGAAATTTTTGTCAGAAATATCTACAACGATGAGGGTGCTACCGATATTTTATTTGAATATTAACCGTTGGATCTAAATAATGCTGAGTCCTGTTAAACATATGAAAATTTCGGCTCAATCCAACGGTTGGATGTGAAGATACGATCGATTTCCTTCTGCTGGTTGGTTTTGGAAACAAATCTTGTGGCAGATTTTCTTTAATGACAGTTTTGTAATTAAGTGGAACTTCAGGGGTATTTTGGTAATTTGACACATTATGAATATTTTATTATTATTTTCCTCAAAAAATCCATAATTTTCCTAAACATTCTTATCCCTTTTTGGTCATATTTCCGTTCTTGAGCATCTTGAAATTCCTTTCCGATAAAGAATTAAAAATCCGGAAAGTTTCTTAAAAATTAGAAGGTCATTTTTTGCTTATTTTTTCTTCGGCCTTAAAAATTAAAAATTCTTGATTAAGACCCTTGTCCTTACTTAATCCTCTTCATTTCTTTCCTTTTTTTGGGTGACTTATTTTCATTGGAGCTAATTTCCTTCATTTTTGGGTGTTACAAATAGGTTCAACCGTTATCTATTGTGATAATATGTCAACTATCAAATTGTCTAAAAAATCTATGTTGCATGGACGGAGTGAGCACATTGATGTTCGATTTCATTTCTTGTGTAATTTTTGTAAAAAAGATACTATTGAGCTAATTTTTTGTGGAAGTGATAACAAATTGCAGACCTATTAACAAAGCCCTTGAAACAACCATTGTTCGAGAAGCTTAAAAGTAGAAAGATGGGGATGTGCAGAATTCAAGATGTGGTTCAAGAATATGAAGTGAAGTCCTAAACTGATTTATGCAGAATTCAGTTTAAGGGAGGGTGTTGAACGGTTACGTGTAGATACATATATAGGTATGTAGGTAAAAACATGTATGAATATATACATGTACATGAAGATTCATTAGTTCATATTTATTAGGTGCATGGTTTTGGTTTATACAAGAATCATACTTAATTTGGTGCATAGTTTTTGGATCATGAATGATATCGGGGAATGTTCCAAATTACGTAGGTATACAGTGAAAGATGTAGAAAATCAATTTAGCATCATTTTCTAGTAATATAAAGTTCTCTACACTCAAAAGTTCTACCAAATTTCTCTGCGGTCACCAAACCGAAACTTCCCGTTCTCCTTTTCCTTTTCTCCCACTTTTTTCTATTCAAAATCCTCAATTATTTCTTCCATTATTTGGCCAAATTGAGGATGTTTTCCAACATAATTTTCCATTAATAATTATCCATTCAATTTAGTAAATTTTGATTAATTACAAAAATACCCAAATTTGGTCAAAATTTCATCAACTTTGACTTTTTTTCCTTTTTAAAATATAATTTTATTTAACTCTTGGGTTGATTTTATGGACTTTTTTTCCTTCTAACACTTCTTGAAATTTCTTCTTTAAAGTTCTTAAAAAAATCAACAACTTGGAAATAAAAATAAAGAAGAGTATTTTCATACATGTTACGGTTATGATACGGTTATGATGGACCATTTAGTTAGTTGGTCACGACCAAAGGTAACTGTACTCGACATAGTAACTTAATCATGTAATCTTGTGGCTGATAGGTAGGGTCAAATAATTGGAATAACTAAATCATTGAATCCCCCGTTCTCCTGTCGCTTTACCTTTTCATACAAGTTCAACGGTCACTAAAGTTCTTTTCTGCGTAACTATTCTCTTAACTTTGTATCGTGGAGATTAATCAACACTTAAACTCAAATTCATAACTGTTCCATTTCTTCATATAGTTCGGCTTCTTAGAGCCTAAATGTAGATTGTTATGTTACTAAATGTTGCATAAGTATGTTATAGTTTTTCTATCGGAGTATTTAAATTTGGCTAGACTAGTTAGACATTAGAATTATATTTTTGGAAAATTTTAATTAACCTTAGCTCAATCAAAACTTCTTTTAGTTCATTCACTTTCATCGATCGACTCTTGAGAGTACGATCAACATCAAACTCCTTAGAATTGGATACTTATACCTAGGTACTATAACTTTAGGTTCTACTAATCTGTCTCTTTTTCAATTAATTAGCTTCTAACTTTTCAACGTTTTGCCTTACAAAGCTCTTACTAACTTACCAGTCTCTTTGAGCTCATTAATTATGTTAAGATGTTGCTAGTTTCAACAAAAATTTGATGAGCTACGTTCGAGTCCTGATGTATGTTATCATATGTCCAGATTTACTGTTACACATTATGGAATTCGCCCTTAAAAGTCTCACAAAGCATATGTGACATAAGAGGAAGTGGCCCTTCGTTCTTATCTCGACGAGATCACTATTAGCAAATAGTTGGAAACTCCATAGGTCTAACATAATAAAATTGAATCGAAAAACAAACAAATAAAAGTCAAATGGGACAAAATGGATTTGTCCCACGTTCTACGATCCCCCACGTGTGGGGCCATGCACGTGCACTCACGAACAAGCCACACGCACATCCTTCCCTATTTTCCTTTTTTCATTTCATTCCTATTTTCTAATTTATTTACTTTACTAAATTGATTTTCTTTTAATTTTCTTCATTTCTTCCCTATTTTTTCCCAAATCCTTCTTAAATTTGAATTTTAGCATGTATCTAGAAAGCTTAAACAAGACAATTTTGATTTCATAGTATAAAAAAAACATATTTTCCTTAAAGTTCTCATGAATATGAAAGAGATATTCTAAATAATCATGATAATTTAAAAAGAAAAATAATGATTTTTCAAGGAAGAACACTCATAAAAATCAAAATAAATTTTGTTAAATGTTTCTATATACAATAAATAAATAAACATAAATAAAAATAAAACCTAAAATGTCAATAATGCTTATCCAATTCCACCTTACAATATGGGAAAAGCATTTCAAACCCACATGCTATCTCTCTTAAAACAATGAAAGATAGCAAAGAATAAGAAAAAACAACTTTAATGAGAACATACAAAGCACATATAAATTTTTATTTAATTACTGTCCTCGTTGTCGTCGTCGTCGTCGTCAATTTCACTGAAAAACGAGTGGTGGAGGAGGTCGGCAGCCGAAGGTCGATCTTGGGACGGAGCAAGACAATTCTCAATGAAAGCCTTCACCTCAGGGTCCTTAACCTTGTCGAGCGCCAACGGCTTGATGCCCGAGCATACTTTCTTATAGATTTTGGCAACGTTATCGCATTCACTATAGGGAATTTCCAAGGTGACCAATTCAAGCAAACACATGCCAAATGAATATATGTCCACAAGCTCGGTGTAATGCTCTTCATATAGCTCAGGTGCCATGAATTCTGGTGTCCCAAGCACTGAATGAGCTGAGTGATTCTTCCCCACCGTTGCTGCCATACCCAAATCACCAATCTTCACCTGCCATGACCAACAAATTTGTAGCCAAAATCATGAGAAGACCCTAAAATTAAGCCAATTATTAAGCTCAAGATTAGCCCACGTTCATAAATGAGTACCTGCCCAACATTGCCATTGACAAAGAGGTTGCTACAATTGAGATCTCTATGGATAACACAAGGCTCATGGGTATGCAAATAATGCAAACCCTTAAGAATTTGCTTACACCATTTCTTCAAGGCTTTCAAAGAAACTTGCCTATGTTTCTTCCTATACTCTCTAAGATTCCCACTTGTACAAACCTCGGTAATGAAATTTAAGGTTCCGTGAACTTTGTCAAGCCATACATCGTACAAAGCAATGATGTTATTGTTCTTTAAGGTTCTTAGCAATGTCACCTCCGAGTAAAGCCTATCAATCATAGATGGATCATTTGAAAAGCTTCTTAATTTCACTTGATTCCAAGCTACCTCAATTCCTTCTTCTTGATCAAATGCTCGGTACACTTTCTTCACCGCTCCCAACCCTAGAAGCTCGCCGTATCGCCCGTATCGACCTGTCGGATTCACTTCTACAAACGGCTCCGAGTCCTTCTCGGACGACTCTGTTGTTACACTAGGCATCTGAAACAAAACATCATGAGAAATTTAAGAACAAGAAGAGTTAAGAATTCAAACGAACCCGAATAAAATTTGGTACCATAAATGAAAGAAGTGAGTGATGAAGTTGAAGGGAAAAAGGATTGAAATCTTGAGAGAAGAGAAGGGATCGGCAGTGGGCGATTTATTGGCGATGAAAAGGTAGGGTTGGTGGTGTTAAAGAGACGTTTGGTGGGTTTACTTAGAAATTTTTTTATTATTATTTTTAATTCTAATTTATAATAATAATAATAATTTATAATGAGAATTAATTAATTTATTTTAAGAATATGTTCGTTGGGTTGTGGGGCCTCCGAAATAAACGGGCAGTGTGATAACTTTTTTTCTTTTCTTAGTGGGAATTATTGGAAAATTGATTCTTGGAAAAAAAGAAAAAGAAGGATAATAATAATAATAATAATAATAAATATAAAATTAGAAAAAGGAAAGTGGAAATGACCTGGCAATTCATGTTATTTGGGTTTGAAGAAAATATAAATTAGAAAAAGTCAATGAATCGCGTTCGATCCACATGGGTTAATATAATTCAACCATGTGTGGGCCATGCTGATGGCCTTCAACCTTTGGACAATTTTGACTCCATATGTCATGTACATACATGTCTCGTAGGAAAGTTATGTACGGACTTCATGTATGTTACTTCTCTAGTATGTTTTGATGTGTGCGTGTCGTAACCCATTGTATGACCTACGTATACAAGTCTAGTATGTTTTAAAACGCGTATGCTAGAGAGAGGTTTCCACACCCTTATAAAGGGTGTTTAGTTCTCCTCCCCAACCGATGTGGGTTCTCACAATCTACCCCTTTGAGGCCCAGCGTCCTCGCTGGCACTCGTTCTTTTCTTCAATCGATGTGGGACCCCACCAAATCCACCCCCTTTGGGGCCAGCGTTGTTGCTGGCACATCGTCTCATGTCCACCCTCTTCGGGGATCAGTCTCTTCGCTGGCACATCGCCCCGTGTTTGGCTCTAATACCATTTGTAACGACTCAAGTCCACCGCTAGCAGATATTGTCTTTTTTGGGCTTTTTCTTTCGGGCTTCCCCTCAAGGTTTTTAAAGCACATCTGTTAGAGAGAGGTTTCCACACCTTTGTGAAGGGTGTTTTGTTCTCCTCCCCAACCAATGTAGGATCTCACACGTTTTGCTTTTGACAAATCCACATAAACATTCAAACAACCAACCAAAATATCGACGTAAATAAAACTCGATGAAAACTAGCATCAGAAGAAAACATTGATATAACACTTACAGGATAAGTTTTTTCAACAAAAATATGTATTCGTCGGTATACATCCCGACACAATGTGCAACGTTGGTAGAAATAAAGATATGTCGATGCAATCAACCTCAACAATACTCATATTTCTTCTAATGTTATATGGAAAGCGTTTTGAGAAATTGAAGCCATACCTAACGTTTTGTGTTCTATCCAATGTAATATGCATCGACTTAGTCCCATTTCTCCAACGCTTCTACAAACGCATGAGAACTTAATCTATACATAACTTTTTTTATTATTCTTTTTTAGTTATTTTAAATTTTAATTCTCAAATTATATTGGTAAAAGGAACATGGAAGATATTGATGCCTATTCCAATATCTTTTATGGTTAGTAGACTTGATTTTATAAAAATCAAAGACGTTACATACATATGGTGGATCGTGAGTTTATGTTCTGTTTATTTTGTATTGGGTGGGGAGAAATTGATTTGAAAATTGTGGAAGTGTGACGAGTCTAATATTCTTATATAGATCTAGTTGAATAACATAGGCTGTCACGACACAATAAAAAGTTCCAGACTTTTAATAACATGGGTTGTCACAACATACGAAAAACATTATAAAAGTTCTACAATAGCGTTTTCGTAAGCTATCTTGTCTATTATTTCTTATAATGTATCCAAGAACCCAAAAAAGATAAGGAATCAACACAAGGGATTGGAACGGATTACCTTGATGATCAAGATCAAAAGTAAAGAAAACTCGTTTCTAAACTTGTGATTCGAATCATTCCACACTAGGTTTGATTAACACCACTTGAATCACGGTAGTATGCAAGTTCTAAAACACAAGAATTTGCAAAGAAACAAGCTAATGGCCTAAAAGTATGGATCAAAATTTAGTACCTTCAATTCATTGAAATTATATTTGTGTAAATATTTGTAGTTATTGGTAGGCAGTATGGATAAGCCTATTTTTGAAAGTACTTGGTATTATGATTGTTTGGGATGATTTCAACCAAGTTTGATGTTTTTAATGAGCCATAACAATGTTTGGATTACATGTACTCTATGTATACTCAATTTATGAATTGGCCTACCTTCTATTTAATGAACCATTCATTAATCTCCACGAAGTTACCAAACAAAAGGAAATGTTACTTTCTTTCATGTTGTTTAAACTAGAGTTTTAATGAAGACAAAATTGTTCTTGGTGTTTTCAAGAGTTGAGAACTTGCCATATTTCTACTTCTTTGGTTCGACATTATGGGTTGTCATCAAACGTTGTAATTAAACATATGTTAGGCCAAATTTGTTTCATGTTAGGTTACCTTTGTTATATCTACGTCTCGTCTTATTAATGTGGTTGTATGGTGTCCTCTCCCTTTTCGTTTCATTGGAACTCATAAGTTTCTATCCTTTACATGGTCTTAAGTCGTTTCACTTGGTTATATGATTTAAATTAATAGGATACGTGTCTCACTGGCTTTAGTGCAACTGAGAGATTGTTGGGATTTATGTTTTGAAGTCTAGTAATTCATTATTTAGTTTTTAATAATAATTTTGATTATTTTATTTATAATTTAATATTATCTAAGGCCGTTAATATAATCTTAAACAATATAGGATTGCCATGACCTAATTTTTTAAATGACCTAATTTTTTAAACTTCAAATCTAAGATCGTGATTGGTGAAGACACAAGTTTCTATCCCTAGCATACACAAGTTTCTATGATCGTGATTGGTAAAGACAAAAATCTCACGACCTGATTTTTGAGATTCCACATCAATTGAAGAGGAGAATGAAACATTCTTTATAAGAGTGTGAAAACCTCTCCTTAGCATACGCATTTTAAAATCTTGAAGGGAAGCCCGAAAGGGAAAGCTCAAAGAGGACAATGTCTACTAGCGGTGAGCTTGGACTCTTACAAATGGTATCAGAGCTAGACACCGGATGATGTGTAAGTGAGGAGGATGAGCCTCGAAGGGGGATGGACACAAGGTGGTGTACCAGTAAGGATGCTGGGCCCCGAAGGTGGTGGATTGAGGGGTCCCACATCGATTGGAGAAGGGAACAAGTGCTAGAGAGGACGTTGGACCTCGAAGGGGGGTGGATTGTGAGATCCCACATCAGTTGGGGAGGAGAACGAAGCCTTCTTTATAAGAGTGTGGAAACCTCTCCCTAGCCGACGCGTTTTAAAAACCTTGAGGGGAAGCCCTAAAGGGAAACCCAAAAAAGACAATATCTACTGGCGATGGACTTGGACGGTTACAGTAACGAAATGTAACTCGAGTCTCTATAAAACCTCGTCTTTACCTATTATGATAATAACATGGATGAGTTTAATGTAGTGATGAAGAAAAGAGGGCTACAAATTTCCACCTCATTTTGCATCATAAGTTACAGAAATTATGTAAAGGCATTCAGATTTTAAAATAGAATGATTATCTATATGTATTAAATATATATAATGTGACCCATACATATTTTATTTTATTTTATTGTAAATATAACCAAATTCATTTTAGCATTTATTTAATCATAAAATAAATTTAAAAAAAAAAGAAATAAAAGTATATCGAAAAATATTTATTTAGTGTCGTTAAATGATAGTTCGGGTTAACCATCATGTTAAAGTATCCATAAGGATGCATGTGATCGTTTTCTTGCTTAGTTGAACTTGCAAGTGTACTAGACTAGTACACTAGACGTGTTGAACCATGTGATGACTTATAATCATTAATCACAATCAAATAAAGTGATACGTCTCAACATAAATTTAAAGCTAACAAATATCTTCGCTTTCTCCTATGAAACAATTGTTTCGCTCTTGTCAACATTTGAGTATAGTTCGATTGATTCAAATATATACTATTGAGAAGAAATCCGATGTTCAAATTCTTCTATATTCACATTTTGAACTAAAATTTTTTTTTGAACTAGTCTTTCCTTCAATATAATCATTCATACATATCTGTGTGGAAATTTCTATTTTCATCAAACGATTAAGTTAGGCCTCGTTTGAAAACTTTTTTTAAAAATCCCAGCCAAATTTCTAAAACTAAACTATAACAGCTTAAACCCACCGCTAGTAGATATTCTCCGTTTTTTCCTATTACGTATCGTCGTTAGCCTCACGATTTTAAAACGCGTCTATTGTGGAGAGGGTCTAGCCCTACACCGACCAGTGTCTCACACTATTTGGTGACTGGCTCTAATTGGAGTAGGGCTAAACCCTCTCCATAGTAGATGCGTTTTAAAACCTTGAGGCTGACGACGATACGTAATGGGTCAAAGCGGACAATATCTGCTAACGATGGGCTTGGGCTGTTACAAATGGTATCAGAACCAAGTTTCGGGCAGCGTGCTAGCGAGGACATTGGACCCCAAGTGGGTGGATTGTGAGATCCCACATTGGTTGGAGAGGGGAACGAAGCATTCCTTACGAGGATGTAGAAACTTCTCCCTAACAGACTGTGTTTTATAACTGTGAGACTGACTGCGATACGTAACAGGCCAAAGCGAACAATATCTCCCGGTGGTAGATTTTGATTTACAAAAACTATTTTTTAGTTTTTAAAACTTGGTTTTCTTAAAAATGTTGATAGAAACTCGATCCTAACAAAATAAAGAAATTTATAGGTACATTTATAAATTTAATTTTCAAAAACAAAAAAACCCGAAAAAAAGAGAGGCTTAGTTCTATATTGCAAAGGTTTGATTTTCGTTTTTATTTTATTATTATCTTAGTTTAGATAATGTGTAGGACTCGGGATTCAAACTTCTAACTTCTAAAACATTATTAATACACGAACTAATTGACCTATAGTTTGATATAATATATTAGAGATACTTTAGATCTTAGGTGTGATGCAATATTTAAGGTTTAAGTTACCTTTTGATTTTATCAATTAGATTAGGTATTGCATCTAATCTCGATCCTATGCTTTTTTTATAAAAGTTTCGGATAGGGACATATCTTCATAAGTTGGGTTGAACTTAATTATTCGTATGTAAATTTTTCAACCTAAACGACTTTTAAATAATGAACTCAATCCAATCCAATCCAATCATAATTTTTTCTGGATTGGGTAGCTTCTAGTTGTTCACGTCATTTAATCAAATTTTATTTTTAATAAAAGTAAAATTTTAGTTGCAAAACATCTACTTGTTTATTTTTAAATATTTAATTAAAATTTGCAACTGAAAAACTACCCCTAATAATTGAAAATTATTTTAAAAAGTAAGTTGAATAATAAATAATTAAAAAAATAAAAATAAGTAAAAATATATATTTTCAAATTAATAATAATTTCCATTCTGTTCAATTAAATCTAATTTGTGGGAACATATAAACGGACCTATTTTCATTTATTTGAATACAACTCAGAATTATCTGATATTTTTCAAATCCATGAAGAAATTCATAAAATTAGTTTTAAATTTCTTTGTAAATCATTTTGGAAAAGTATAGTATAAATCTAATTCTGTTAAAAAAAAAACTTTAATCTAGTATCAAATTATTCATAGTATTTTAAATTCTTTTTATAATTTAGTATTTATATCATCGGGTTTGTCATAGTTCAATCTTCGATATGGAACTAACAAAAATCAATATATCATATAGATATGTTCATTTAACATGCGGGATCGAAGCTATGTGAAAAATGAGAATAAATAAGGAGACATTTTTCTTCATTAGTTAAACGGTGCTGTAGACAGAAATTATATTCATCGTTCCCATTCTCATCCTCGACCCCACCCAAATCCTCACCCCGATGGAATCCTCGATGTAACAATCGAAAAATAAAAATAAAAATAAAAATAAATTAAAGAAATAATAATAAATAAATTATATAATAATTAAAAATAAATAAATAAAATAAAATCAGTTAATTAATTAAGAAAAGCGAGATCCCAACCATCTTCTCAAAAGCAGTTCGTGCAATAAAGAAGAAAAAAAAAGTGATAAAAAGGAAAAAAAAAATGACTCTTATAAGATTTACAGTAGACCGATGCAGATTTAGTTCGGGAGAGATTTGGCTTGAGAGAGATTTCGTCTATAAATTATATCTCATATCTCCTTTTTTTTAATCAATTATTTAGCAATTTACGTTTTAGAAAGATTCCGTCGGTCACGATAGAAAAGAAGGTAATTGATTAAATTGGTCAAAGTAATTGATAACATAATTAAGAAAAAATGTAACAAACCGAGATAACAAAGATTAGGAATAGAAGAAAAAGAAAAAAGAAGGGACACAGACGGCCAAAAGCAAGATTTGGAAAGTGTTAAACCGTTTTAAATGGTTTTTATTGAAACGATATTATAACAAATATATATAAACATTCCAAGACTTTACTCATACAATATTCGCATGAAATCTAACACTAGAGCACCATAAAATATAGAGAATTGAACTTGAAATTGATGACATGGATTCACATAAGTTGACTTGACAAAAAAGATTTTTCATGAATGACAAATTGGTGACACCAGTCTAAACTAATCGAGTAAGTGGCCTTACTATCGACATGATTATATTTGATGTTGACACATGCCCCGTGATTCTACACGTGTCATATATATTGATATGTGTGAATTTTTTAATGATCGATATGCTTATGATATGATATGTATATGTATATGTTATAATATGTGAATTGTATGATAATACTTATGATACAATGTGTTCAATGATATGTTTGGGATAGGATACGAGAAGGATGCACTAAACGTAATGTAATGATAGGAGTAAGATATGCTCATGAAACGTTAAAGTTAGGTTACGTATTGAAGTGCTATGAATATGAGAGATTGATCAAAACGATATGGTCACGATCAATTGATACAAGAATATGATTAGGTTATGGGTAGAAAGGGATATGATTATGATAGATTGATAGAACGATATCATTAGAATACGTTCCTGCAACGATATGACTAAGGTACGTTCATGTAACGATATGACTGTGATAGGTATAAGAATATGACCACGAAGTATTTACGATATGATATGATTATGATTGACATGAAAAATGACGAACTAGCATGAAATACAATCCCGACGTATGCATGAAAGATATGATAAATGATATGATAAACGATTTGTAAAATAATATGAAAAACGATATGGTATGTACGGAATACTAGCGGGGTTGTATTAAATAATAATGAAAATGGAAAAATGTTGGGACCTCATGCATTATTGTGTGATCATGCATTGGGGATACCCCTTATCTTTCACGATAGTACAGACGCGTACGTTACGAGGTAGAAAAACGATCATTATGGTTATCATAATGTTGCGATGACCAAGCAGGAAAACGATCATTATGTTTAACCTAATCCTGCCATGACGGCTACTACTTCTAACGGGTGTCTGGCATAAGGAGCTTCCAGAGTATGCTCGCTCGAGAAGGAAAGAGGCCCAGCGGTATGCGAACTCACTGGTGAGTCCATACTTGCATGTATGGGCTATGTGTAGAGTATATGGTACACATCCAAGCTACCCGTTAGGAGAGTACCATAGGAAAATAGACTGTTATGATAGGTCCCGTCATTTCATTCGCATGTTCTTGTATTTAACCCCCAATAGTGGGGTCACTTACTGGGTATTTTTTTAAATACTCAAGCCACGTGCTATTTCTATTTCAGGTTAAGGTAAGACATTCTTGTATGGCTGAAGACGACATCGCAACTCGAGACCATGACGCATGCATAGGGTAGTCGTATTTATTTTCTTAGACTTAGGCTAGAATAGAATGTTTTTAATTTAAACATTTATTTATGTTATTTAGTCTTTTGTTGTATCGTTTTTAAAGGTGTTTTCAAAACACATAAGTCCACGGCTGTGTTTTAAGATAAAAGTGACGTCTTATGAAAGTTTAAATGAAGTATTTCCGCATTCAATGTTCATGATATGTATATAGTGGCGACCTTAAATTAAGTAGAAAATTTCGGGTCGTTACACTCGATCCCACCCAAATCCTCACCCCCGGCCTACTATATATATATATATATATATCAAAATTAAGACGCAAAATTAACTTATTTTATATATACAATATTATTTTTTTATTCCTTGCATTCGGGATTTCATCTTAAGTTCATTATACACATGTCTCTTTTCCAATGGAAACTATTCCTTGCAACCATTGGAAATCAACGAACGAAGGAACTCTAATATATGCTTAATTCTTCACGAGTTATTCTTAATTGAAACTAGATCAAAAGTATGTGTTACTCTTATAGTTACATCTTACTCTTTAAGTACCACTAATCTTTTGATATAATTTGTTTACAATCCAATGATAAATTAAGTCATTGTGAGGCTAGCAATAGGGTAAGACCCTATTGTTAAAGTCAAAATCTGCACTTATGAGAACTACTTATCTACTATCCTTTATGAGTAGGGTTGAACTCCATCTTGTAAGACTATATTTCCAACTCCCTGTTTGGTAAGGTCTCCATAATGGAAAACAACTATCCTATGCATGTGCCACGATCTCGGGATGTGCAATGCCACCGTCGGTCTCACATGGGTGCCTTGCCTTTATCTGAAAATGTGGTAGCACGAGGCTTGAGTATTTCTAGAATACTCAGTAAGTGACCCCCTATCGGGGTTATGCAACAATCACATGCAAATGAGATGATGGGACCTATCTTTCAATCTGTCTTCCTACGGTGCTGTCCTAATTGGTAATTTAGACATGTACCATATACTCTACACACAGCCCATACGTGCTAGTACATACGAGTATGGGCTCACCAGTCAGTTCGCACACCGCTGGACCACTTTCCTTGTCGGGCGAGCATACTCTAGGAGCTCCTTAGGTCGGACACCTGTTAGAACTAGTAACCGTCACGATAACGCTATGCAAAACATAACGATCATTTTCCTGTCATTGGATGTACGCGTCCATACCCTCGTGATGGAATAGGGGTATGCCCCCAATGCATGAGCATACATATTGAATTAGCTACCAAAGTCATTTTTACCAATATAGACAAAAAAAAACAAGTACTTATTAGATAAAAGTTCACAATTCACTCAAAATTAAGATCAAGTTGTTAGGCTATGGAGCGTGCTGCTTATTTATAGCTTAGTCAATGGTTATACATAATAAAGCTATATATGGTAAATGACATATAAAGTAAATTTTCATAAATAGTAAACAGTTATGTATGGTAGAAAGCTATACATGGTAGATAAATATATAGTAGATGATTATCTCGTAAAACTATATATATAGTAAACTGAACCATATATATATATATATATATATATAACCCCATAGGAGTGCTTTAAAAATGTACTTTTCTATATTCTCTGTATTCTTTCTTTGTGTACATACTTGAATTCATCACTATAAACCTTTAGTCAATATTCCTCCTTGAATTTTCTCTCTCTTGTTCTTTGTGTTCATCTTGATCGAGTGTGCGATGTTGTGTGATCCTAACAACTGTTATCAAATCTAGGCGAAATTTACCACGATCAGTGAAGATGGAAAGCTTAAAGATTGGAATTGAGAAGTTTGATGGATCCGATTTTGGTTTCTAGAAGATGTAGATTGAAGATTATCTGTACTAGAAAGATCTTCACGAACCCCTGTTGGGGGTGAAGCCGGATATCATGACCAGAGCATTGGAAGCTCAAGGATCGACAAGCCTTAGGGTTGATCCGGTTGACACTATCCAGAAACGTGGCGTTCAACATCATCAAGGAGAAGACAATGTCAGATATGTTGAAGGCGCTGTTGAATATGTACGAAAAATCATCAGCTATGAACAAGGTGAATTTGATACGGAGATTGTTCAATCTACAAATGTCTGAAGGGGATCTGTTGTTGATTATATAAATGAATTCAGTATGATTGTAAGTCAACTGAGTTTAGTGAAAATTAATTTCGAGGATGAAATTCAAGCATTGATTTTGATGTCATCTTTACTCAAGTTGTGGGATATTGTTGTTGCCGCAATCAACAATTCCCGAGGATCTGATAAACTGAAGTTCGATGAAATTCGAGATGTAGTTCTCAGCCAAAGTATTCACAAACGAGAAATTGGGAATTCATCTGGTAGTGCTCTCAGTGTTGACCAACGAGGAAGAAGTAACTGAATGGCCCAAACAAAGGGCGATCAAAATCAAAGAACCGAGAAAAATCTCCAAATAGATCAAACGTAACGTGTTAGAATTGTGGAGAAAACGGTCACTTTCGAACAGATTGTACAAGACCAAAGAGGAAGCAGAATCACAAATCTAGAGATGATGATTCTATAAATTCAGTCGAAGACATTTGGGATGCTCTAATCCTCAGCATGGACAGTTCGATTGAATCCTGGATTTTGGATTCAGGTGCATCTTTTCATTCATCTCCAAATAAAGAGTTGCTCCAAAATTTCAAGTTTGAAAATTTCGATAAGATATATCTTGCCGACAACAAAGATTTGAAGATTGAAGGATAAAGGGATGTCTGCATAAAAACTCCGGCAGGAAATCAGTGGACATTAAAGGATGTAAGATATATTTCTAGTCTCGAGAAGAACCTTATTTTTATTGGTCAGTTGGACAGCATAGGTTATGCAATAGAGTTAGGAAAGAGATCGTGGAAGATTATGAAGGATGCTATGGTGGTAGCACGTGGCACAAAATCTTGAACCTTATACACCACTGTAGGGTGTATGAACATGACTGTTGTTGCTGAAAGTGCTTCAAATTCAAGTCTATGGCACAATACACTTGGGCATATGAGTGTCAAAGGAATGAAGATGCTGCCTGCGAAATGAGTTTTAGAAGGTCTGAAATCTGTTGATGTGGGTCCTTGTGAGAACTGCATTATGAGCAAACAGAAATGAGTTAGCTCACAAAGACTTTCAAAGAACTGAAGAAAGTGCAGTTGAAAATGGTCCATACAGACGTTTGGGGAGCATCTCCAGTTCCATCACTTGGAGGATCAAAGTTTTACATCACCTTCATCGATGATTTCAGCAGGAAGGTGTAGATTTATTTCCTGAAACACAAGTCAGATGTGTTTGCCACCTTCCAGAACTGAAAATCTGAAGTTAAAAATCAGATCGGCTTGAAGATCAAATGCCTGAGGTCTGACAATGGAGGGGAGTAGGACAAGTCAAAATTCAAAGCATTTTGTGCAGCTGAGGGAATTACATTAACAAGTACAATTTCCGGTAAAACAAGACAAAATGGTGTTGCTAAAAGAATGGACATATCATTGAATGAATGGGCAAAGAGTATGAGATTCATTCTGGATTGCCAAAGACATTCTGGGTCGATGTTGTAAATACAGCAATCTATTTGATCAATAAGGGGTCGTCAGTACCCTTGGAGTTCAAGTTGCCAGAAGAAGTATGGACAGGAAAAGAACTCAAGTACTTTCACTTGAGAACTTTTGGCTGCACTGTGTATGTTCTTGTTGATCCAGAGAAGAGCGACAAACTTGACGTTGAGGCTGTGAAGTGCTATTTCATAGGTTATGGTTCTGACACGTTCGGGTACAGATTTTGGGATGACAATAACAAAAAAGTCATGAGACATTGTGACGTGACCTTTGATGAAAATGTCCTGTACAAGTACAAAGAGAGGATGAACTCTGAGACAACGAAGCAAGTGGGAGTTGAGGTTGAGTTGCGAAAAAATTCACCGTTATAGCAAATACTCAAGAAACTCCTGAGACTATTGCTGAGGAACCAGAGGTGGAGCAAGGTTCCAAGATAACGAAGCTAGTGGGAGTTGATGTTGAGTTGCGAAAAAATTCACCTAGTGATATTGTAGCCGATACTCAAGAAACTCCTAAGACTATTGCTGAGGAATCAGAGGTGCTGCAAGGTTCCAAGATAACGAAGCAAGTGGGAGTTGAGGTTGAGTTCGGAAAAATTCACCTAGTGATGTTGTAGCAGATACTCAAGAAACTCCTGAGACTATTGCTGAGAAACTAGAGATGGAGAAAGGTTCCAAACAACGAAGCAAGTGAGAGTTAATGTCGAGTTGCAGAAAAATTCATCTAGTAATGTTGTAGCAGATACTCAAGAAACTCTTAAGACTGTTGTAGAGGAACCAGCAATGGAGCAAGTGACACCTGAGCCGGTGTTGAGAAGATCATCAAATACTATAAGAGTACCAGAGATGTATGTACCTTTATTACACTATTTGTTGATAACTCTGATGAAGAGGAACTAGAGTTCTTCGATGAGGCCCTATAGTTGGAGGATACAACCAAATGGGAGCAAGCCATGGATGATAAGATGTGTAGACTTCAGAAATGCGTTGCTCTTTCATCTACTGAGGCTGAATACGTGCCAATAACTGAAGCTGAAAATGAGACGATATGGATGACTGGCTATCTGGAAGAATTGGGCAAGAAGTAGTACGAAAAGATTCTTTATAGAGATAGTCAAAGTGCCATATAGTTGGTGAGGAACCCGGTCTATCATTTAAAGACAAAACACAGAAGGCGATATCATTTCACTCGCAGGTTAGTGGAAGATGGTGATATGTTTGGAGAAGATTAGAGGGTGCAAAGAATCCAACAAACATGTTGACAAAATGTGTTGATGTTGGAATATTAAGATTGTGCAAAACCTCAATTGGTATGGTGTAGTGAAGATGTTGATGGCCTCCAAGAGAGAGAATTGTTAAGTTACGGAGCGTGCTGCTTATTTATAGCTTAGTCAACGGTTATAATAGTAAAGCTATATATGGTAAAAGACATATAAAGTAAATTGTCATGAATAGTAAATAACTATGTATAGTAAAAAGTTATATCCCATAAAACTATATATCGTAGATAATTATATATGGTAGATGATTATATCTGGTAAAACTATATAGGGTAAACTGAACCATACACTTTGAAAATGTATTTTATGTACCCTCTCTTACATACTTGAATTAATTAATACAAAATTTTTAGCCAATATTTCTTCTTACAATTTCTCTTTTCTGTTCTTTGTGTTCATCTAGATCGAGTGTGTGTTGTTGTGCGATCCTAACACAAATTTCTATTGAAAATCTCGAGATTTGTGATGTGTGTATATGTACCATATGAGATGGAAGTGGGATGCTAGTCATGATTTTAAAAGATGTATTTTTTTTTTTTTTAACATGGTCACAACTATGTTCTTTTCAAACCTGGCAATATGGTCTCGAGACAAAGTGGTTATGAAGAATGATTGTTTATGTGTTTGCATTTTGTAACTCCAACCGTACTTTTTAAAAAGAACTAAAACGACTCAAACTTCTACAAAGCTCCGACAACTTATAGACTCATCATTGATGAAACCCACAAACCAACACCAAAAAGTCCCCTCGGTTGAATTTGATTCTGGCTTTAGCTCGAACTCGACTAAACTCGAAGCTTTAGCAAAGATTTGATGAATGCACAAGATCCCATTTGGCGTAACCACAAACCCACAACTTTTGAACACCTTAATTGATGAAATTCGATGAATCCCCTCACTAACCCAATGAACAACAATTCGTGCAAATTCATTGACGACCCATGTTGTTTTAGCAACGGGAACTCAAATTTGAACAAAGGGAGTTTCACTATTTAAATAGAGTTCCCAACCCAACTCTATCTTTTCGAGTTGAATTGGGTTAGGTTGTATGGTCGTTCTTTTTTTTATCTTATATATATATTTTTTTGTTTTCTTATGCAGTCGCACTTCACTTTCATTACATCGTTGTGATGGATTGCCTCGCGAAATCGCAATAGAGCTTTTTCAGTCCATCAAGGATAGCTTCCTATATCCAGTGTTGTCCACCAGAACATCGATGTGAGGAAGAAGAAAATCTTCTTTTAGGCTTATCTCATCAATCGTATGTATCGGCTTGGCATCTTGTAGAACTAAGGAGGCATTCTGGTAGGCGCGTGCGTGTAGGGGAAGGAAAGACTGACCACTACACGGTAAAAAGACTAATCGAAAGGCTAGATATATTCTATACACATTTAAATATTCGCTCCTTCACCTTTTCCCCTCGTGGATAACAGCAGAAAAAAGGACGAAGTATTAGCGTGAGAGAGTAAACAAGAAAATGCAGGTAGACAGCTTTTATGAGGCGTAGGCCTCAGGTAACGGAGGTGTGCAATGGCCGTCAGCTGTAGATATAGACTAGACTAAGGGACAAACTGAATCTCTTGTTATATCCTCTTGACGTACACCTTACACTTTCGTTGAGTCTAACACACCCTATCGACTTTGCAAGTAGATGACTTTCTGCTTAGAAATTATACAATCACCGAACCTTCATTATCATGATCCAACCCATACCTAAGACCAAAGATTGAGCACCGTAGTTTTCAACTAAAAAAGGATACAATAAAAATTGAATGGTGAGCATATATCCATAATAATGAGAACCCATTCTTCTTTGCTTCTATCGCTGCATTCTTGCCCCTGACAAACATTATGTCCAACTCTCGAGATCACTTGTTCGATGTGCTCCTTACTCGTTTAACTTTCACCGCTAGCAAATATTGTCCTCTGTGGACTTTCCTTTTCGGACTTCCCCTCAAAGTTTTTAAAACGTATCTACTATGGGAGAGGTTTCCACACTCTTATAAAGGGTGTTTCGTTCTCCTTTCCACCCGATCTGGGATCTCACATTAACATATAAAATCTTATAAACCCCAAATATCAAACCCTCATAGTTCAGAGTACATCACTAAATTTGGTTAGAAACGTCAAATATTCTTAATTTTCATAATAATCTAAAAAGTAGATACAAGTATACATGGACCGTTACGTTCTTAAATTTTATTACAAAATTAAAAGGATAAAGACAAGAAAATAGTTACCAAATCCATGATTACCAATATTTAGGATGAAATCTATGAATATAGAATTTACACTAATTAAATAAGTTTGTTGGATTTTTTAATCCATTCCTTATATAAATGGATGGAAATTTAACAACCTCATCATTAATTTCATTAAAGTAAAAAAGAAAAAATATTGCTTTAAGGACTTGAGAGGGAAAACATTTTAAAATTGGAATTAAAAAAAAGAAAAAAGAAAAAAAAGAAAAAAGCAACGGCGCACCGATTGGGGCTTAGATCCAAACCCCAAAGGTCTCTTCACACTCCGCCATTTCCTTTCCTCTCTCTTTCACAGAGCTTACCCTAAATAGCCTGAATCCAATTCCCTGAACTCCTGGAGCTTCCTTCTCCTTAATGACCTTTCTGCCCTCGTCTTCTTCCCTAATTTCCCCTTTCTTCCTTCTCTGTGAGCCTCATGGACCCCACTGAAGCTGCCTCCACCGCCGCTGCTGGCGCCAAGTACAAGCTCATGTCTCCGGCTAAGCTTCCGATCTTCCGGTCCCCTTGCATTACCATCCCTCCCGGCCTCAGTCCCTCTTCCTTTCTCGACTCTCCTGTTCTGCTTACTAACTTCAAGGTTCCTTTCCTTTTCTCTCTCTTCTCTTGTTTTTTGTTGTTTTGATTTTGAATTGTAGCGATGGGAGTGTTTAGGAGAAAGCTTTTGGAATTTGGAGACGAGGGTTTCGATCTGATTTTGTTAGGAATTTAGAAAATTGCAATTATGTTCTGTTGGTAGCTGCAATCGCTTCAATTCTTGTACTGTTCTTCATTTTTCTCTCAGGTTGTGTTGAATTCCAGTTATAATGATAATATCTAACCCAGCTTTTCCCTCTGATTGAACAGAGGGTAACCTTATTTCACCATTTTGTTCTTGGCATATACCTAATTTGGGAGTTTTAAAGAACCCGACTGATGCGATTTTAACACAATTGTTTTAATATCATGACCATTACATATTTTAATTGGGTGCTTGAGTTGCTGGGACCTGTTGATTCTGATTCCTGTTCTTAGAGAAGTCCACTAAATTGGGTGGCTCCTTTATGCCCGTGTGGGTTATTCCATAAAATTGCTTTAGGGAATAATGTTGTTGCAAGTTTGAGAGAATAATTGTGTGCTCTTTCTACCTCTAATCCCGTCTACTTTCATTTGCATCAATGTGGGTTTTTCACATAATGAATCTACCTTTTCAGTGGTGCTTCAGCTTTTTCTTCATCTTTGTATGAACCCGAACTTTTTTTATTTGTCTATATCAATGGAATTAGAAGTAAATGAATCTGCTATGAGATGTGTGTTGCTTTTGTTCAATATCCTACAATGGCATATAAAAGAGATAGACATGGTGAAGAATAAGCTGAGCTTGGACAAAGACATTTAAAAGATATTACGAGCGTTTCAATTTGATTAGCTTTATACGATTAAGGATAGTTAAAGATCATAGTTTCTGTGATTTCCTTTTTACTATTAGGTGGTTGAATTATATTGAAAGACTGTTATACGTTCCAGATTTCATAGTAAAGAGCCTATTATTGATTTAAATTTAAGTTTTTTTTTTTTTTTGTTTTTTTTTTAACTTGCTTGCATAAATTATTCATGTGAAAAATGACTGTCTTGTGCAGGTAGAGCCTTCTCCGACAACTGGGTCCTTTATCAAGCTGCCAATGGCACATGACTCTTCTAGCTCGGCTAGTTATCCAATGACCACCATGGCTTGCTCAAATGCTAATGCCTCGGATGAAGGAAAATCCAACTACTTCGAGTTCAAACCATATGTTGGACCAAATATGGTAATTCCATAGGAACTTTTCAGTTGTTCAATTATTGGCTAAATATTGGTTGCGACTCTATTTTGGTCTCTCAAAGTTGGTACTTACAATGGATTAATTTAGTTCATCAATTAGTCTTAAATTTAGTATCTACTACTAGTCTATGGTTAACTTTTCTAAAAGCAAATTAGTCTCTAAATTTTGGAACATATTCACCTTGTGTCTTTTCTTGAATGAAAATTATTATTATTATTATTGTTTCACCAATTTTGATAAAAATAAACCTCAAACTAACAATGTGGACTAATTTTAAGATTTATAGAAAGTACAAGGACTAAAATGAGACGAGTCCAAAAATACAAGGACCACAAGGGTACTTTAACCCTAAATATAACAAATGATCTCTAGGTAATTCTCTATTTGGTTTTTAATCTTTTAAACTTCTCAATTTTACCCTTAGTATGCTAAAAATTCTCAACTAGGTCCTTAAAAAAATTATTGAAATTTGTTATCAAAAGTTGATGTATCAGTAAATTATTGTTTTGAGAACATGTTTAGACACATAAACATGCCAATCAAATATTACTTATCACATGAAACTCAACTCACCAAACCATATTTTTTCAAGTGGTATGGCTGAGTGGCATGCCCATGTGTTTACATATGTTAATGAAACAATAATTTAATGTCAACTCAACTTTCTATTAACAAGTTTTTTACATTTATTGAGAATTGTTAATACACTAAAGGTAAAATAAGATATTTTACACAATGATGGACCAAAATGGAGAATAACCTAAAAGTTGGGGACCATTAGATATATTTAGTCTAATTATTATTACATAAGTCATGTGTGTTTGATAAGTTTTGGTCATGGCAAGAATAAATTGGTGGGAGTCTGTAAGGCATGTTCTTCATTCAAACTTTTACTTTTCACCAGACGACATAACGGGTCTTTGATTTGGACAGGGATCTTTAACATCAAACGACATGATAGGGAGTCCATCTTAGTTGTAGATATTAGAGTAAATATTAGCCGTTTGATTCTTGAGGTCCCTATTCTTGTTTTATCATGTAATATCGTTTTTAAGAAAATATTTTGCATAATTCATTAAGAAGCACAAACTTACAACATCTGTATTGGCTCATACTTCCATCCTATAGTTTTCTGACTGTACGAACCGAAGTGTTTTATTTTAAGACATTTTTTATTCTTGATACAAATCTATAAGTCTTTGGACTTTACTAGTGTTAACATTTCTGTCCTGTACTCATTTGTTTCATTTCAAAAACTATACTTTGAAAATTTATCAATTTGGCTTCAGACTTTCACTCCCCAATTAAAACCGTAACTAAAAGGTCACGTGGCATCGTATGAAAGTTGACATAACCTTTGTAATGTCAGATATAAAGTTGAAGTCTTATCATGTCAGCTTCCTCATGTCCTGTAAGTTTTTTGTTTTAAGAATATACTTGGTGTAGAGACTAGAATTATAGTTTAACCTATGATTTGAGTGGTGATGTTCCCCCAATTTAGGTGCTTGTTTCCTAATGATTTTCGTTTACTCCAAGGTTCCTGCAGATATGAGTCATAGAAAAGGTGAACAATCTTGTGAACTTCAAGTTCAAGGCCAACCTCAACCATTTACTGCTCCACCCATGACTAAAAGTGAGATCAACGTCATTTCAAATGATTCGAGTCGATCAACTCAGATGGATCCAGTTGCCTCAGGGGCTGGTGTTCCTGATGTTGATGGAGATGATTTCAACCATAGTTTGAACACAAATACCAGGGTTCAGGCCACACAATCTGATCCCAAAGGCGGTGGCAGTCCAGTAGTTTCAGATAGGATATCTGATGATGGATATAACTGGCGGAAGTATGGACAGAAGCATGTTAAAGGGAGTGAATTTCCCCGTAGCTATTATAAATGCACACATCCTAACTGTGAAGTGAAAAAGCTCTTTGAGCGCTCTCACGACGGACAAATAACTGATATTGTCTATAAGGGTACTCATGATCATCCTAAGCTTCAGCCAAGTCGGCGATATTCTGCCGGTGCTTCTGTGAAAGATGGACCTGATAAGCCTTCACCTTTAACTGGCCAAGATGGTAGAGAAATAAACCTGTTTATTTAGTTTCCATCTTTAATATTTCATAAGTTCAATCCTTTTACAGGGTGTTAAGCACGGTTGTTTAATCTATTATATTCCATTTTAGACAGGTCGTGCAGCATATACGCTCAGACAGTGCATACCATTGAGCCAAATGGAACTCCTGAACGACTGGCTACAAACGATAGCAACACCGAAGGTGCAGGAACAACTCTGCCATGCAAGAGTCCTGATGAGCTTGATGACGATGACATAATCTTGAAGCGGAGGTATACCCGTTTACAAGTTAACATGTTCTCCGAGTATTGTGCATAAGAAAAGGCCGCACACTATTTTGTTGTACTGTTTGTGAGTTCTGTTTAATCAAATTCATCAGGAAAATGGAACTTGGTGGTTATGAGGCTTGCCCAATGGTTAGGCCAATTAGGGAACCGCGTGTCGTGGTTCAAACCCTAAGTGAGGTTGATATACTGGATGATGGGTATCGCTGGCGCAAATATGGCCAGAAGGTAGTGAGAGGAAACCCCAACCCAAGGTAAGTTTTTTTTTTTTTTTTTTTTTTTTCTAATGATGATCCGATGCATTGCCAAATATCTTTAACATCTTAAAGATAACGTGAGATCCCACATCGGTTGGGGAGGAGAACGAAACATTCTTTATAAGGGTGTGGAAACCTCTCCCTAGCAGATGCATTTTAAAAACCTTGAGGAGAAACTTGAAAGGGAAAATCCAAAGAAGACAATATCTTGCTCTGGTGATATTATTGATGAAATTCTTTGGAGCTTCCCTTCGTAAATACGTTGAAGAAACCGAAATATTAGTACTTAGCTCAATTCTTTTGCTTTTATATCCAAATTTTAGCGTAAAAATCAGCTCTTTTTCAGAAGGGTGATTGGGATTTGCTAAATTTTGTAGAAAATCACAGTTATTAGCCATCCTTATCTGTTGTGCCCTTCCATTGAAGGTTCTGAGTTCTGATGTCAATATATATACCTATTTATCGATTCCAAAAATGCAGGAGTTATTACAAGTGCACAAATGTTGGATGTCCTGTCAGAAAACATGTCGAAAGAGCATCTCATGACCCAAAAGCTGTTATAACTACATATGAAGGGAAACACAATCACGATGTCCCCACTGCAAAAACTAGTAGCCATGACGTTTCTGGCCCATTGAGAACCGCACCATTGCGGTATAGACCTGAAGACAGGGCCGCCGTAAGCCTTGATCTGGGCGTTGGCATTGGTGAAAATAGATCAAACGAGTACAGGCAGCAGCCTCTCGCTCCAAATGGCAATTTCAACTTCGAAGTAGTTCGAGAAAACTCAGCCCCAACCTATTTCAGTGTTCACAATAGAGGTATGAACCAGCATAGACCAAGAGAGAGCTTGAGCGAGAGCCGAAGCATGGAGGTTGTTCCGCTAAACCATTCGTCTCACCCATATCCGCCGAGCGTCGGGAGAATACTAACAGGGCCATAGCCACAAGGACGAGACACCACCAGTTTCTTTCTTTCCATATGTTTGCCCTTTGTTGTTTATGATCTTATTCTGGCGTTAACCGCCTTCGTTCTAACTTCGCGGTCAATACATGTACAAATATGATATGAACCACCTGGTTTTATTTGTTACACAGAAGATGTACCTTTACAATGTAATTCAAATACTTGAAATATAAGTATTAATTAGCAAAAACTCTTCTAGTTAATACAGATATCAGTTCTAATGAAATCATCAAAAAGATCATAAGTTCATAGATTTGAAGTGGGAAGATGTCTTTTACAACTAGGTGGGTGTCATATCCAAGCACTAGAGGTAACCAAATTTTGATTCAACCAGCCGAGATATAGAGCCCCATCCCTTTCTTCAAGCGTGTACTTGTCACTGTAGTTCTTTAGCAGTGCCTCAATGGTAGCATTGACAAAAGGGCTTAAAGGGTGTGGCTTAAACCCCGCCATGAGGAACCGTGATCTCCATTTTCCGAGAAGTTCATGACGTTCGACTCTTTCGGCTCCCTCACATGCAACTATGTTTACGATGTCACGAGCTAAACAGTGCTGCTCCACGTTAATTCGCTCCTTGTGATCTCTTGGGAGGGTCACATCTATGGATTCGAAGATAGCTGTGTAATATTTTAACGCCTGGAGGAAACGGGAAAAAAAGGGAGCTGTATTGTTGTTCGACTCGAGCTCGACGACTGTCACAACTTTTGGAGACAAGCTCTTGACCAGCCGCAAGATTCGATCCCGGTGATTTTGACTGCCGCCAACGCTTTCATCGGGCATATGATGCAGCACCAAGGTAAAACTCACAGCAATGGCTTCACCTGGTTGAACATTAAGATCTTCGCGTTGAATTTCAGAAGCAGAGCCTGCAATTCCACGGAACTCGAAGGGTACCATTAACGACTCCGCCAAAAGCGACAACCTTTTCCCTACAATCTCGAGCCCCCCTCCTCGAGCAAAAGCGGAAGCGGAATCATCTATGCCTGTAATGGTAACCTTCGGGGGTCCTCCGGGTCGATTTGCAAGAGCTTGCATCAATGTAATCCACTGATTTCCCTGTGCTATCTGGAAATCAATTATGTGAACTCTATTTTCACCTTTAATGGCTTCAGCAATTGCCCCATTTGCTGAAAGGTATCCAAACTTGAAATAAGGGCAAATTTCATAGAGAATGTGCATGTATGAGAGCAGCTCAGTACCTATAGGCTCTTTACATCTTAAGGCTTTGTAGATAGAATTGCCTGAAGAGGCTGTCCTAGCAATAAGTGCCTCTAACAAGTACGCTCCTAAACGCTGGATCGGCTCACCCGAAACCGAGACCATTCCACGTAGCTCCGACACCAACCATTCTCCAGTCAACATATCGTTTTCCTCTATTGCTCGTGCACAAGCACAAAGCATCTCTTTCAAATCCTTTCTCGAGATTATCTCAGCCACATCTTTCCACCCGGTTTCTTGCACAGGTAATACAGGATCGACTGGATTAACGACCGAGTAGAATTCAAACCCATCTGCATCCGGTCCAAGCATTGCAGTCTCCAATTCCCTGATTTTGTGCCTTAAGTCATCAGCAGCATCATCTGTTAAACATGATCTACTGACAGGTGAGCCACAGTTATTGTCGGGAGAGTAATACGGGTCTAACGGGTACGAGTGGCACTCTTGGTGAGAAGAAGGGCTTCCATTCGATGTGAAGCTAGCAGTCGAGGAAGAATGTTGAGGAGGGTAACCACTAGTTCCCGAGGATGACTCGAGGTTGCAGTACTGTTTGAAAGCCTCAGATGGTAAGTGATTTTGTTCGAATACGTCGTCAGAGTACGAGCCACCTCCATGGTTGATAGGAGGCCAGTAACACGACCCAGGTTCTTGCGGTGGCTGTTCGTAGAACCTATGAGATTGGTTCGGAACTTTCTTTCTTGACGATTCCTGCATTGGAGATTGACCCCAGAGCAATAACAGGACACTTGTGGAAAACAAAAATGATCCGAAACTTATTACAGGCTCTCTCCTTTCGTCAGCAAAATAACCCGTGTTACTTCAATACTTCAGGATCAATCGTTTCGAGATTCTGAGAAAAAACAGCCTAACACGAAATGAGAGTCATAAACTATAGAGAATGATTGGATTTCTATTCTACCACATAAGATTTCGAAGCATTAAAGAGTATTAAACTATGTATTGTGATCAGAAAAACCCAAGAACAGTTTCGTTTGAGCTTAATCCGCCTACGAAATTACTCATTAGGCTACTGTTCTTATCCATGAACACATATAGTTTTAATGATCATGTTTAATCAGCAAGGTCTACACAAATCAAACTCTGTATGTGAATGAATATGTAACGGCTCAAGCTCACCGCCGGTAGATATTGTCCTTTTTGAGCTTTCCCTTTTGGACTTCCCCTCAAGATTTTAAAAAGCGTCTGCCAGGGAGAAGTTTTCACATCCTTATAAGGAATGCTTTATTCCTCTCTCCAACTGATGTGGGATCTCACAATCCACCCCCCTTGAGAGCCCAGCGTCTTCGCTGGCACACTGCCCGATGCCTGGCTCTGATACCATTTGTAATAGTTCAAGCTCACCGCTAGCAAATATTGTCCTCTTTGGACTTTCCCTTTTGGGCTTCCCCTCAATGTTTTAAAACGCGTCTGCCATGGAGGGGTTTCCACACTCTTATAAGGAATGTTTCGTTCCCCTCTCCAACCGATGTGGGATCTCACAATCCACCCCCCTTGAGGACCTAGCATCCTCGCTGGCACACTGCCCAGTGCCTAGCTCTTACACCATTTGTAACAACTCAAGCTCACCGCTAGCATATATTGTCCTCTTTGGACTTCCCTTTTCGGGCATCCCCTCAAGGTTTTAAAACTCGTCTGCGAGGGAGAGGTTTCCACACCCTTATAAGAAATGTTTCGTTTCTCTCTCCAATCGATGTAGAATCTCACAATCCACCTCCCTTGAGGGCCCAGCATCCTCGTTGGCACACCGCCCGATGCCTGACTCTGATACCATCCGTAACAGTTCAATGTCACCGCTAGCATATATTGTCCTCTTTGGGCTTTCCATTTTAAGCCTCCCCTCAAGGTTTTAAAACGCGTCTGCCAGACACCCTTACAAGGAATGCTTCGTTCTTCTCTCCAACCAACCGATGTGGGATCTCACAGAACATAAACGAAAACCAAAAGCACAAACACCTTTAGTCTGATCATATACACCACAGACCCTAGAGGAAATTGACATACAGATGATTTGTTCTAAAACAGAAAACAATCAAAACATTACAAGAAAAACCCCCATCTGTCCTAAAGCTTAACCTTCAAACAGATATCAAGGGATTCCCTTAAGCTCACTCTCTACACAGATATGAACAAGCAGGAAATACCCTTTCCCTCTTTTCTCATACACAAAATCCAGAATCCATGAACACTAATTCAAGTATAAAAAGCATAGAAAAGGGGAAAAATCTTGCACTCATCAGCTAAAAACATGAAAAGACATAGAAACAGTGAAGAACAAGCTTGTGGAATCCAAAGCAAGGGCAAGATCCGCATATTCTCTAGCAAAGCAACAAAAAGAAGGTTGAAGGGGGCGATTAAAACAGCTAAAAAGTGAAGAATCATGAGGATTTCACCTCAAAAACAAGAGAAGCAGCTGAAAATTAGCATAAAGGGTGGCCTAATTGCACACTAAAATACGAACATCACTAGCCGTAAAGGAAAATTGAAAAGAAAATGGGGAAGAAAAACAATACCCAGAAGAAGCCATGGCCGGAGAGAAGAGTAGTTGAGTTCATAAATTAGGATAGAACTTTCAGATGTTATCAACGAAAGCGGTGGAACCCATTTATTACCAAAGGGAATCGTTTCGCCATTTGCTTCAAAATTGGGACAAAAGATGATGTTTAAAGATGACCATTCACCAAGTGCCCCCTTCACTATTAACCTTACTGTTTTAGATTATTACCTTCTTGCCACTCACACCCATATACAAGCACCACAAATATTCCCCCTTTTTTCTTTTTTCTGATAAAACAATCTATTCTTTTATTATAAATTTAATCTTTTAATTTTAAAATTCAATAAATTTTGAAAATTAATAGCCTTCCATCATCCTTTGTACCTACGGAGGTTTGAACCTAAGCACAGAGAGTTGTCCTAGAAATTAGTTAATCCTCTTGACCAAAAAACCCACAACACCGATTGGTAGTAATCACCCGTGTGCATCAAGGTGTTTTCTGTCTCGTTAGTCTTCTCTTCCATGGCGTTATCTACACTATACGACGGTGTCACTAGGTTTCGCGACCGTTCATCTCCCTCTCTTTCCTTCCCTCTCGTTTCCGATGTTTCTATGTTTTTTGTGTTTTGTTTGGTAGAACGAGGTAGTTGGACTTAGTGAGAGGGGGACGAGCGTGTCCTTTGAAGAGGCTGCCCAAAAATTCCGTCGAATCATCGAAATCTCAAAGTTGCTGGCAACTAGTTTTTATTTATTTATTTTTGTAACCGTTACATATTCTTTTTTATTAAAAAGTTAATTATATTAACTCGTAACAAATTTAATATTTATAGAAAATACGTTGACAAATTTTAGATATTTAAAAGTATATGAACTTAGATTTAATTTAAAACACTTGTATTAATTTTCTATGAAATATATTTTTCTTTTTAATTAAGAATGCTAAAAATTTTAGAGATAAAAATATAATAAACACGAAATACCAAAATTAAATTTTAAGTTTAACAATAATATAATAAAATCTAGTGAGTATCATTATATCCTTTTAGAAAGTACATTTTATATTAAGATTAGATTTAAATGTTATTTTAGCTCGTATATAATATATATATATATATATATATATATATTATATAGATTTGGTTCATTTTGGTTCGTACGTCTGATTATAATTGGATATTTTCGACTTTTATTCATTTTAGTTTGTATACTCTCAAAAAAAGAAAAGTGACCATTTTAGTCCCATAATTTACATCTTATTATTTTTTTTTATCAAAATTTATCCCTTAATTTCTTGAAATATAATTAAATTTTTGTATTAAAGATGTACGACTAAAATGAATAAAAAAAAAAAAAAAAAAAAATATTAGTCAATGAATAAAAATTAAAAGTAAAAAAATATTTTTTATTATTGTTATACACATAATTAGGGAGATGAAAATTTAAGTAAGGACGATCGTATGACTGATAACTCAATCAAATTGGACTAACCAATCTAAATCATAAATATTGGATTGAATTAGATTAAGTTAAACTTTTGGGTAATCGAAAATTTAGTTGGTCAGTAGGAACGTTGACTCAACCAACTTAAAAATAGGGTTACAATCTCTCTACCTTACTTTGATAAAGATTAAATATATCTAACATTTATAACGGAACTTTATAATTAGATTTTAGTTATTATGAGACATTTTTAAAATAATTAAAAAAGATTATTCAACTTAATCTAACTCGAAAATTTGAGGGATGAGTTGAGTTTGATTGTGAACTTCATTCGAGTTATTCCGATCATCATCGAATTGATCTAAAAAAAAATTTCAATACGTGCACACCTCTAAATTTAGCTTATAGCCCTCTTTTGAGGCGATCTAAATGCGAATAAACGCTCGGTCATGTTATATAGGTCCGAGTCGGACATCTAAAATACAAAGGCGTGGCTTTGCAAAAGTGAGACAGTAGGGTGTCTATGTGTTTTTTTTTTCCCTTAAACAACCATCATATCTGATGTCTTACCCCGACATTGGGAAATTGGTCCACACGTTTATTATGTCTTTACAGCAATAAAAGTATTAACCTATCCCTCCTTTTTCCTTTTCCCATTCTTTAATCATTCATTATATATTAGACAGCTTATTTTTTTCCTTCATTTTTTAATAAAGTTATAAAAAAAAGTTTAAATTTTATAACAATATCGACAATATATCTATATATATATATATATATATGCTAAGTTCTCTGAGTACTAGTTTTGACATCATGTATCTTTTCTTGGTCAAGTAGTTTTGAAAGAAAGATTAAGTTTCGTTTGATCAAGCTATGGTGAACGCAGTAACCAAGTGGCTTTGCCCTACGACTATCTCCAAGATGTGTAGTTTCTTGAGTTTGACTGAATATTACCAAGAATTTGTGTTGGACTTCTCGACGACAGCTATGCCTTTAACTTAATTGATTTGAAAAGGTAACTCATTGTGAGGTGAGCTTCCCAGAGCTCATATAGAGGTTAGTTTTGACCTTTGGTTGGTGAAAAATTATGATGTGGACATATTACATCACTCGAGGAAGGAAAAGTTAATGGTAGATCTCTGAAGTAGAAAAATAACTCATACATCACCAAACCCACATATAGGTTGATTTGGAGCATGTCGAGATAGAAGTACTAATAGGGGGAGTTGTTTCATAGTTGACTCAATTGACCGTCCAACCAATTTGGGACAACACATCATAAATTTCAATAGAAAGATTCTAAATTCATCTAAATTTTTTAAGTCGTTAATGTTAGGACCAATTGCCAATAGATGACTTATCTCATTCCTCAAATGGTTGTCTTCTTTTACCAGGGTTTATGCGTGCCTAAACACCCTTGTAAAAGAAGACAAAAGTAATATAAAGATGAAATTTTGATGGAGGCTCACGACTCACCATTCTCAATCGATCCATGTGGTACAAAGATGTATCATGATATGAGGAAGAATTAGTGTTGTCGTAATATGAAAAGAGACACAGCGGGCTGTGTCGATAGATGTTTGGTTTGTCAACTAATAAAGGAACTAAGACAAAGGTCTACCACGATGAAAGTGGAAGGAAATATCTATAGACTTCGTTGTAAGGTTCCCTAGGAAAGTTAAGAACTTTATAGTAATTTGAGTCAGACTCACCAAACTACGGTAATAGAGGACTGCACTAGGCTCTTGTTAGGTTGTCTCTCGAAAGCATCCTCATTTTACATCCAACTTCTACCTGAGTTTGCATAAATCAATAAGAATTTAGTTGGATTTTGCAACTAGTTGGGATTCTCATTTTTTATTTAACAGAGTTTATCTATAACAATAGTTATCGAATAACTATTGACATGACGTTGTTTGCAACTCAATATTAACGAAGGTGTAGGTACCCTATTTACTAAGACGAGCTAGAAGAGTACTAGTTGTTAAGACCCAAGCTGGTTCAAACAATAAAGGATTTCGTCTAAATAATTAGAGGGTGAGTGTAAGATGTGCAAAGTAGACAAAGAAGTTATGTTAATAAGAGAGTTGAGACTTGAAGTTTGGAATTGGTGATCACGTGTTTGTGTTTATGAAGGTAGCATTGTGAAAGGGTGGTGCTAACGTTCAAAAGGAATTGGAGGCTAGGTCCACAATCTATAAGCCATTTAAGATAGGGGGCATAAATAGTATAGATAACTTATCGCTTAGTTTTATCGCCTACTGTGGCTATAACTCATAGTGTTTGGCAGGGGTCCCACATCGATTGGAGAAAGGAAAGAGCGCCAGCGAGGACGCTGGGCTCTGAAAAGGGTGGATTGTAATGTCCCACATTGGTTGGGAGGAGAACAAAACACCCTTTATAAGGGTGTGGAAACCTTCCCGTAGCAGATGCATTTTAAACCCTTGAGGGGAAGTCCGAAAGGGAAAGCCCAAAGAAGACAATATCGGTTAGCAGTGGGCCTCGGCCGTTACAACTTGCTTACGATCCTAATTTGAACCACGAGTTCCCATGCGTGAATAAATGGCTTTTTGTAAGAAGAAATGATATAGCAACAATTTTACTCATGCAAACCTAAGTCTTATTAAAGCCGTATATACATTGCAGCCACATATAGAAGGCATTAATTCCAACAACATCCACTATATAAATTGGATCGAGTCGATCAAATTTTCGGGTCATTAATATATATATATTATATATATTTATTTATTTATTGTAACACACTTGGTAATATTAGAAAGATAAACATATAGGACCAAAATATAGAAGAGGGTTGACATTTTCCCCTGGTTTCCCGACCATCCACGTCTGAAGCCAATAAACTTCCACGTAGCATTACCTTTTTATTCTCCCTTTCTTTTTGGTTGGAAGAATTGTTCAAGTTGGTCAAAGTCAAACGTCTTTTCCTTTTGTTTGTCTGCAAATTTCTCGCTGCTTTGTTCCAAATTCACACCAAAATTCTTTTAGGACCAACGTCGGTAGATTTCTGTCGTAAGCAGTTATGTCATGCTGTCGTAATTATTATTATTTTTTATTTTAATTCCAAGGTTTAAACGTCGACCTAAATATATTAATTTTATAAAAGGTCGATAAAATATCGATAATACGTTGATGAAAATTTTAGTTTGTAAAAATGAACGTGAATTTGTATTTGTATTGATTTTAAATAATCTCAATAAAATTACATATAACCGGGCTTGATTTCGAGGTTGGATTTTAAACTTTGCTCTTATTGATATTTTTGGTTCCGTCTTTAGTTTTTTTTTTTATATTTTTGGATGAGTACTGAATTATTGGTTTTCTTAGATTGACCTTCTACTAGGTAACGTTCTTGAATAAGTGTTTGGCTCGATTATTCATCATCATGAAAATTCAATCGATGTATTCAAGTTTGATACTTCGAAGATTTTTTAACTTTTCATAAAAATCTTTAAACCCTAAAAGAAATTTTAGACGAACTTAATTATAATATTTTATGAAATTAAATTTACTACGTGATTAAAATATTTAAAATTATAATATTTAAGTTTGGACCCTCAATCCTCTAAGAATTTTTAATATATTCAAATAAAAATGAAAGGTTCAGTATTAATACAAAAAAATATATTAAATATATTAGGTATAGGGTTTAAACCCACGTGTACTTGTATGTAGAAGATCTTAAGTCTTCCTCCTTAACCTTTCGGGCAAACCAACTAGTTTACATTATAAAAATTAGAACACAAAGTAGCCAAGATACGTTTATTGCATACTGTATTTTCAAATGTTCTCATTGAAAAACGCAATAGGGGTGGCTAGATTGTGAGAGAACCCCGAAAATTTCGATGTGAAGGCAACGTTGTTAGCAAAACTTTAGATGAAAACTTGAGAAAAACATATCTCCTTCTAAAAAAGGAGTCAACTTGCAACCTGATTTGAATTAGACACGATGACAACGATTAATTGGTTGAAAAGCTAGAATGGGAGGAAACTTTAAATTATTCTCGAGATCATACCCACCACCACGAGTCGAGTAATATTTCAAAGATGTGTGACATTTCAATTGTGATTTCTCTAAGTATTTTGAGGGCTTACAATCACCAAACACTAAGCAACAATCCTCTCGAGTAAGCCTCACTATCGTAAATTGAGAAATTCTTTCTCCACATTGCACTAAACGACTCAGTTCTTGTTCCTACAGCCTTGTGACGAGATTTTGAGCAACTTTCATAGAGGACTCGAGAGCTAATACTTAATGGATAATAAGTTCTCATTCGAGCTTGCAAAGGTACATTTTGGTTGAAATTGTTCCTCAAAATTGAGCTTGTATCGAGCTCGACTAAAGAAGATTTTTACACCATTAGCTTCACTTCAATATGTGGAACAAAATTCATGAAAGAATCGAAGGTAGAGGAGGCTTGGATCAAGTTAATCGAATGTTCAAAATTCTCCGTTGTTTTAGGTTCGGGCCGGTTAAAAACGATAAAATATGCAGGTTGTGGGGTCTGAACCCACGCGCACTTATGTGCAAAAAATCTTTAGTCTTCCCCCTTAACCTCTCGGGAAAACCAACTAATTTAGTTAAGAAAAATTACACAAAGAAAAAGTCCTAAGATACTTTTATAAACAAATTCAATGACATGCTGGCAATGGGGTTTGAACCCATGCGCACTTGTGTGCAAAAGATCTTAAGTCTTCCCCCTTAACCTCTCGAGCAAACCAGCTAGTTTAGATAATAAAAATTACACAAAGAAAAAGTCCTAAGATACTTTTAAAAATAAATTCAATGATATGCTGGTTTTGGAGTTTGAACCCATATCACTTGTGTGTGTGTGCAGAAGATCGTAAGTCTTCCTCCTTGACCTCTCGAGCACAGCTAGTTTAGCTAAGAAAAATTACACAGAAAAAGTACTAAGATACTTTTATAAATAAACTCAATGACATGTTGGCTATGGGGTTCAAACCCATGTGCACTTGTGTGCAGAAGATCTTAAGTCTTCCCCCTTAACCTCTCGGGCAAACCAGCTAGTTTTGCTAAGAAAAATTACACACAGAAAAGGTCCTAAGATACGATTATAAATAAATTTAATGACATGCTGGCTATGGGGCTCAAACCCATGCGAACTTGTGTGCAAGATCTTAAGTCTTCTCTCCTTAACCTCTCGGGAAAACAAGCTAGTTTATCTAAAAAAAATAACATAAAGAAAAAGTCTTTAAGATACTTTTCTAAATAAATGTAATGAATTGCTGGCTATGGGGTTTGAACCCATGCACACTTATGTGCAGAAGATCTTAAGTCTTCCCCCTTAACCTCTAGGGCAAACTAGCTAAGAAAAATTACACACAGAAAAAGTCTTAAGATACTTTAATAAATAAGTTCAATGACATGTTGGCTAAGGGGTTCAAACCCATACGCACTTATGTGCAGAAGATCGTAAGTCTTCCTCCTTAACCTCCCAGGCAAACCAGCTAATTTAGTTAAGAAAAAGTACACAATGTAAAAGTAATAAGATACTTTCATAAATAAATTCAATGACATGCTGGCTATGGGGTTTGAACCCATGCGCACTTGTGTGCAAAAGATCTTAAGTCTTCCCCCTTAACCTCTCGGGCAAACCAACTAGTTTAGCTAAGAAAAATTACACACAGAAAAAGTCCTAAGATACTTTTATAAATAAATTCAATGACATGATGGCTAAGGGGTTCGAACCCATGCGCACTTATGTGCAGAAGATCGTAAGTCTTCCTCCTTAACCTCCCAAGCAAACCAGCTAATTTAATTATGAAAAAGTACACAAAGTAAAAGTAATAAGATACTTTCATAAATAAATTTAATGACTTGCTGGCTATGGGGATCAACCCATGCGCACTTGTGTGTAGAAGATCTTAAGTCTTCCCCCTTAACCTCTCGGGCAAACGAGCTAGTTTAGTTAAGGAAAATTACACACAGGAAAAGTTCTAATATACTTTTATAAATAAATTCAATGACTTGCCAGCTAAGGGGTTCGAACCCATGCGCACTTATGTGCAAAAGATGGTAAGTCTTCCTCCTTAACCTCCCAGGCAAAAATAAATTCAATGACTTGCTGGCTACAGGGTTCGAACCCATGCACACTTATGTGCAGAAGATCTTAAGTCTTCCCCCTTAACCTCTCGGGCAAACAAGCTAGTTTAGTTAAGAAAAATTACACACAAGAAAAGTCCTAATATACTTTTATAAATAAATTCAATGACTTGCTGGCTATGGGGTTTGAACCCGTGCACACTTCTGTGTAGAAGATCTTAAGTCTTCCCCCTTAACCTCTCGAGCAAACCAGCCAATTTAGTTAAGAAAAATTACACACAGAAAGCCCGGACCTTAACTAGACTCATATTCTATAGTCTAGCTTCGCCCTTCCCTGTCCAGCTCAATCTGATTAGATGCCTTCTTCATTCAGCTCTTGGCTAAGTTAGATATTGGATTTCATTTCTTTCCAGTATCCTATTCTAGTCTAGCTTCGCCCTTCCCTGTCCAGCTCAATCAGCTTGTTTTGCTAAGAAAAGTTACACACAGAAAGCCCGGACCTTAACTAGACTCATATTCTATAGTCTAGCTTCGCCCTTCCCTGTCCAGCTCAATCTGATTAGATGCCTTCTTCATTCAGCTCTTGGCTAAGTTAGATATTGGATTTCATTTCTTTCCAGTATCCTATTCTAGTCTAGCTTCGCCCTTCCCTGTCCAGCTCAATCAGCTTGTTTTGCTAAGAAAAGTTACACACAGAAAGCCCGGACCTTAACTAGACTCATATTCTATAGTCTAGCTTCGCCCTTCCCTGTCCAGCTCAATCTGATTAGATGCCTTCTTCATTCAGCTCTTGGCTAAGTTAGATATTGGATTTCATTTCTTTCAGTCTATGGTTCATATTTGAGTTCAAATTGAGCTTCTTTCTCCGATTCTCATTTCAAATGCGGAGTGCAGCACCTATCTTTCTTTCCTAGGGTTCGAACCCATGTGCACTTCTATGCTGAAGATCTTAAGTCTTCCCCCTTAACCTCTCGTGCAAACCAGTTAGTTTAGTTAAAAAAAATTACACAAAGAAAAAGTCCTAAGATACTTTTATAAATAAATTCAATGTCATGCTGGCTATGGGGTTCGAACCCATGCGCACTTGTGTGCAGAAATCTTAAGTTTTCCTCCTTAACCTCGAAATTAAAACCAGCTAGTTTAGCTAAGAAAAATTACACACAGAAAAGTCCTAATAAATTCAATGACATGCTGGCTATGGGTTTCAAACCCATGTGCACTTTGTGTGAAAAAGATCGTAAGTCTTCCCCCTTAACCTCTCGGGCAAACCAATTAGTTTAGCTAACAAAAATTACACATAGAAAAAGTCCTAAGATACGTTTATAAATAAATTCAAAGACATGCTGGATATGAGGTTTAAACAAATGTGCACTTGTGTGCAGATGATCCTAAATCTTCCCCTTTTAACCTCTCAGGCAAACCATATAGTTTATATTAAAGAAATTAGAATATAAAGTATCCAAGATACGTATATTGCACAGAGCATTTTCAAATGTACTACATATATAAAATAATTAAAAATGTGTATTTTAACTTGCTTTCCTAGAAGCATTTTTATATATTTTTAGCGTTTTTCACATTACTCTCTAAGGTTGTTTTTGAGTTCAATCATTATTGACGGAGTTGAACAATCGCTCTTTGGAATTGAAATAGGTGTCTTATCCATTGATTCTCACATTGAGCGTAGGCTAGATGCACATCCACTAGAAATATTTCTCTTCCTTCAGCATGTACGTGTCAGAATGCACCTCATATGCATATTCACAGTTCATGTACTAGAAGGCAATCTCGATCACCTTACACCAAGCTTCAACGGTAGCTAGATTCGTCTTACCATCGATAAAGGAGGGAAGATTATTCTTCTGATAATTCTTGAGATATCGAAATTCAACCGTCATCCCACATGATTCTCTTGGAATCTGTATCTCCTGGCAAGCCATCATTGCTTGAATAATTTGTTTAGTCCGACTCTCAAATGTGGTCCTTATGAAAGAATGAACCTTAACGTAAAGATAACTGTGACATGTTTTGGTGGCATCTTTTGGGTAGGCATTGGCTATTGAGGGGTCCTATCTCTATTTTGAGGTCAGATTGTCGGATACACAATTAAGTACAAACCAAAAGACAAAAAAGACTGACATTTTAGGACAACCGTAATTTGTGGCCGCACAACTCCTAAATGCTCTCCACCTCGATCAGCAATCATCTGAAGAAAAAAAAAAGCTGATATCTAGAGAGAAAAAAAATACTTTATATGCAGAATTATATATAATGGAGTTCTTAGGATAATTTCTAATACACGAGGATAAATAAAATGTTAAGAGGTCAAACCTTGAGTATTAATTCAAAAACATGCACATGCTGGCTATGGGGTTCGGACCCATGCGCATTTTTATGCAGAAGATCTTAAGTCTTCCCCCTTAACCTCTCAGACAAACCAGCTAGTTTACATAATAGAAACTAGAACACAGAAAAAGTTCTAATATACGTTTATTGCACGGAGCATTTTCAAATGCAGTACATTGTCAATCAGTCATATATGTCATGTTTACGCATAAAGTAATTAAAAATATGTATTTAATTTGCTTTCCTAGAAGCATTATTATATATTTTTAGCGTTTTTCACATTAATCTTTGAGGTTGTTTTTGAGTTTAATCTTTGTTAACGAAGATGAACAATCGCTCTTTAGAATTAAAATGTGTATCCACCGATTCTTATATTGAGCATGTTTGAGGTGCTCGTACATTAGAAATATGTCTCACCCTTAAGCATATACGTGACCCAATGCACCTGTTATGCATATGGACAGTTTATGACTACAAGGTCATTTCAATCACCATCAGTCTAGCCTCTAGGATTACTAGATATGTCTTACCAACGTCAAAGAATGGTGGATTATACTTCTGAAAATCTTTGAGATATCAAGATTCAATAGTCATCTCTCTTGATTCCTTTGGGATCTGTATTGCCTAACAAGCCATCATTGTCTGAATAATTTGGCTAGTCTTGCAATCTAACGTGGTTCTCATGAATGACTATAGAGTCTCCGGGGTAAAGGTCACTGCAGGTCTGGTAGGTTTTGGTCCTCAAGGAGCCTTGCTCTCTATATACTAAGGTCTGGTCGTCTCAATCTCTATAGCGTTTAATATAGAGTTGCCTAAGACCTTTCTCTTGTCCCTATCAATATTTGCTTTGTCAGTTTATGTAACCACCCTAGATTTCTACTTACTTAGAGTTGTCGTCGTCATCACAGCGTAATCATTTTTATGCAGAAATAAGCGTTTAAACTTATTCGTAAAACATAAAATTCATCTTAAAATACTGGTATGGACTTACATGTTTGAAACCATCTTTAAAACGACACAATGAAAAATAAAATAAATTAAATAAACATTTAAATTTAAAACATCCTATTCTAACTTTAGTCTAAGAAAATAAATGTATCTACCCTTTAAGTAGCATGTGGCTTGAGTATTTGTATTTTAAGAAATACTCAGTGAGTGACTCCACTATTGGAGTTAAATGCAAACTCATATAATTTCATGAATGGGACCTATCATATCAGTCTATTTTTCTATTGCCGCTATCCTAACGAGGTGGATGTGTAGTTAATTTTCCTACATACGGTTTACATGTGCGAGTATGGACCCACCAGTCGGTTCGCACACCTCTTGGGCCCCTTTTTGGTCGGGCGACCATTCTCTGGTAGCTGTTGATGCCAGACACCCGTTAGGAATAGCGATCGTCACGGCAGCATTATGATAAACATAATGATCATTCCCCTGCCTCTTAGCATACGGTCCATACTATCGTGAAGGACAAGGGGTACCCCCATACATGAGCACACAATAATGCATGAGGTCCCATCATTTTTCCATTTTCATTATCATTTAATACAATCATATATGTAGGGGTTATATTTCATGCTAGTTCGTTGTTTTGTATGTCAACTATATCATATAATTCATGTTACACATATGTCATTTCATGTTTCCAGACAAAACAATTCACATCATGCATATATACAATTCTTCAAACATATCGTACCATAACATATATCATATCATGCTTATCATTCTTATAAATATCATAGTCGTATCATTGCATGAACGTATGTTAACCCATATTATTTTTTCATCGTACCATAATTTTGGTAATCCCCCCTCTTTGTGAGAATTTATAATATATGAAGATAAAATGAAATGACAAGCAATGGGGTTGAACCCTTCTGCACATGCGCACTTATGTGCAGAAGATCTTAAGTCTTCCCCCTTAACCTCTCGGACAAACCAGCTAGTTTAGCTTAACAAAAATGACAACACATAAAAAGTCCTAAGATACGTTTATAAATAAATTAAATTCAAAGTCATGCTGGCTATGGGGTTCGAACCCATGCACACTTATGTGCAAAAGATAAATCTTCCCCCTTAACCTCTCGAACAAACCAACTAGTTTAGCTTAACTACAAAAATTACAACACAGAAAAAATCCTGAGATACGTTTATAAATAAATTAAATTCAAAGTCATGCTGGCTATGGGGTTCGAACCCATGCACACTTATGTACAAAAGATCTTAAGTTATCCCCTTAATCTTTGGAGCAAAACAGCTAGTTTAGCTTAACAAAAATTACAACACAGAAAAAGTCTCGAGATACGTTTATAAATAAATTAAATTCAAAGCCATGATAGCTATGCGGTTCGCTAACAAAAATTACAACACAGAAAAATTCCTGAGATACGTTTATATAATTAAATTCAAAGTCATGTTGGCTATGGGTTCGAACCCATGCGCACTTATGTGTAAAAGATGCTAAGTCCTCCACCTTAACCTTATGCATGAAGATAATCAATTCGGTCAATGTGGTGGGACTCTATTATGAATTTCTGACCACATTCTCCATAGGGCCCTCTTATCTCTTCCTTCTCGGAGCTCGGGTTATGGAAGAAGGAACCAAAAAGAAAGTATCAACAACAACAGGTTTTATTACGGGACAGCTCATGATGTTCATATCGATCTATTATGCGCCTCTGCATCTAGCATTGGGTAGACCTCATACAATAATTGTCCTAGCTCTACCGTATCTTTTGTTTCATTTCTTCCGGAACAATCACAGGGCAAACCAACTAGTTTATCTTAACAAAAATTACAACACAGAAAAAGCCATAAAGATACGTTCATAAATAAATTAAATTCAAAGTCATGCTGGCTATGGGGTTCAAACCCATGCGAACTTATGTGCAGAAGATCTTAAGTCTTCCCCCTTAACCTCTCGGACAAACCAACTAGTTTACTTAACAAAAATTACAATATAGAAAAAGTCCTAAGATACGTTTATTGCACAAAGCATTTTCAAATTCACTACATTGTCAATAAGTCATACATGATATGTGTAGACATAAAGTAACTAAAAATATTTATTTAATTTTCTTTCCTATAAGCATTTTTATAACTTTTAGCATTGTTTTTTAGTTGAATCATTGTTAACTAATATGAACCATCACTCTTTAGAACTAAAATATGCCTTATTCACCGATTCTTATATGAAATGCATTCCTTCTTTTCTTCCTTCTTTCACTCTAAAACAGTAAACTAAGATTCAACTCAAGAGCAATGTGAGATATCTGTCTGTCAACAATTGTTCATTCTGAACAGGGCCTATAATAGGGCTAAACCAGACTCTTCCTGACTGACAAAAAAAAAGACTCAGACTGTTTACTTGATAATAAAGGTCCTGCGGTACTACGCTGCGAACAGTTAGAATCATATCATCATGCAAAGAAATCCACCTAAGAAGATATTGAGCATGCACTAGGTGCTCTTACATTAGAATTATGTCTTGTCCTTCCGCATATACGTGGCACAATGTACCTCATATGCATATGAATAGTTTATATACTAGGTCATTTCAATCACCATCACCCCAACATAAACAGTGACTAGATTTTTCTTACCACCGGCAAAGAAGGGTGTATTATACTTCTAAAAATCCCTGAGATATCGAGATTCAACAATCATCCCTCCTGCTTCTTTTGTTATCTGTATTTCCTGACAAACCATCGTTTCCTGAATAATTTGGCTAGTCTGCCTCTCTAACGTGGTCCTCATAAAATATTATAGTCTCCATGGTAAAGATCGCTATGGTAATACTTGGTGGCACCTCTTGGGTAGGTGTTGGTCCTCGAGGAGCCTCGCTCTCTGTATCCTAAGTTCTAGTCGTCTCTACCTGTCTAGCGTTCTCTATTGAGTTGTTTAAGACATTTCTCTTATCTCTACTAATCTTTTCTTTGTTATCCTGGGTCCTTTTCTTTGGAGCCAGGATTAAGATAATAAATTTGAGTGACTACGCTTCCTTAAATGTTTAAAATGTTAATCTGTCATGAAAACTTTATAAACAACCAAAAAAAAGCTTCATGACTCCTAAAGGTTCTATTTCATGAGACTCGACCATTATACAAGTTTTGACTTACTTCTATGATCATAACTTGATTACGCTACGATAGGGCGTGTCATTGAGCTAACCAACAAAGAATGTACGACTCTTTATCTAAGACCTCTAACCCAACTACTCTAATACAAATTTGTCATTACCTGTTTTCTCAAACTTTGAATCACTAACAGTGACGTGGACTAAGATATAGACATAAAAAAGTATGATAAGTTTTTCCACAAATTTTTAAACAACAAAACATTTAAAAAGTTAAGTACAAACCAAAACACCATTTGAAACAAGATACAAAACTAAGTACCATTTGAGTTTTAATACAAAATCGAGAACTATTGAAACAAGATACGAAATCAAGTACAAACCAAATGTAAGTTCTGAAAAAAAAACTTAATGATTTAAGTCGGTATAAAGTAATCTTCTTATATACTGGCTATGGGGTTTGAACCCACGCGCACTTATGTGCCGAAGATCTTAACCTCTCGGGCAAACTAGTTACTTTATATAAAAGAAATTAGAACACAAAGTACCCAAGATACGTTTATTGCACAGAGCATTTTAAAATGTACTACATATATAAAGTAATTAAAAATATGTATTTAACTTGCTTTCCTAGAAGAATTTTTATATATTTTTAGCGTTTTTACATTTCTCTCTAAAGTTGTTTTTTATTTCAATCATTATTGACGGAGTTGAACAATCACTCTTTAGAATTGAAATATGTGTCTTATCCACTGATTCTCACATTGAGCGTAGGTTAGATGCACATCCACTAGAAATATGTCTCACCATTCAGCATGTATGTGGCAGAATACACCTCATATGCATATGAACATTTCATGTACCAGAAGGCAATCTCAATCACCTTCAACCAAGTCTTAAGGGTAACTAGATTCGTCTTACCATCGTCAAAGGAGGGTAGATTATACTTCTGAAAATTCTTGAGATATCGAGATTCAACATTCATTCCACAAGATTCCCTTAGAATATATATTGCTTGACAAGCCATCATTGTCGGAATAATTTGGCTAGTCTGTCTCTCGAACGAGGAGTTCATGAAAGACTATAAAGCCTTAGGGTAAAGGTCACTATGGGATGATTTGGTGGAACCTTTTGGGTAGGCGAGGGACCCCTCTCTATATATCTTGAGGTCGGATTGTCTCAACCTCCCTAGCGTTCTATATTGAACTTCCTAAGACCTTTATCTTACCCTATAATCTTTACTCTATTAGCTTGGGTCCTTTTCTAAGATAATAAATTTGAGTTACTACTCTTTCTTAAATTTAAAAATGTTAATCTATCATGAAAACTTAATAAGCAACAAAAAAAAATATATGTTTTACTTAACTAATCAATCACGGTGGGACGTTTCATTGAGCAAAGACACAAAGGATGTAGGACTCTCTATCTAACACCGGTCTATAAGACCTTGAAACTAACTGTTCTAACCCCAATTTGTCATTACCTGTTTTTTTAAACTTCGAATCACAAATAACATGGTGGACGGACAGATAAACAACGAAAAGTATGATAAATTTTTCCACATATTTTAAAACAACAAAAAATTTAATAAGGTAAAAACAAATACATGTACTACTCGAAAGTACCATTTGAGCGTTACTACCAAACCGAGAACTAGGGAACCGGATACAAAACTAAGTACAAATCAAAACACCAAAAAGACACGTTGGGACGACTCTACTTTATGGCTGCACAACTCCCAAATGCTCTCCACCTCGGCCAATTGATTAACAATCATCTGAAGAACAAAAAAAAGGTGATATCTAAATTTCTGAGAGATCGTTAAGCTCTTAAGCTAGTTTTTCATGGTGTTAAAAATACCATCGGATTCCGAGGTAGTTCATCTAAGAGATATGGTGCAAGTTTTTAATGAATTCCTTTTTTGATGTATTAACCACTAATCTATTATTTTTCACGATGTAACCGAGTGATAGCCACTCAGTACGTGAAAAAGAAGTAATGAGTACGTTTTATACCACATTTGGTTTCTAACTAAATTTATATCTAGAATTAGACATAATGGAGTTATATCTTCTTGATAATTTTTCAATATATGGGATAAATGAAATAATAAAACGTCAAACCTTGAGTATTAATTCAAAAAAGATGTTGGCTATGGGGTTCAAACTCATGCGCATTATATGCCGAAGATGTTAAGTCTTCCTCCTTAACCTCTTGGAAAACCAACCAGTTTACATAATAGAAATTAGAACACATAAAAAGTTATAATATACGTTTATTGCACGGAGCATTTTAAAAGGCACTACATTGTCAATTAGTTATACATGTCATGTTTACGCATAAAGTAATTAAAAATATGTATTTAATTTGCTTTCCTAGAAGCATTATTATATATTTTTAGCGTTTTTCACATTAATCTCTAAGGTTGTTTTTGGGTTTAATCTTTGTTAACGGATTTGAACAATCGCTCTTTATTATTAAAATATGTGTCTTATCCACGGATTCTTATATTGAGTTTATTATTAAAATATGTGTCTTATCCACGGATTCTTATATTGAGCATGAGTGATGTTCTCTTAGACTAGAAATATGTCTCTCACTTCAGCATATACGTGGCTCAATGCACCTCATATGCATATGGACCGTTTATAACCTACAAGGTCATTCCAATCATCTTTAGCCCAGCCTCAACGATTACTAGATCTGTCTTACCAATGTCAAACAATGGTAGATTATACTTCTGAAAATTCTTTAGATATCGAGATTCAATAATCATCCCTCTTGATTCCTTTGGAATCTATATTGCCTGACAAGCCATCATTGCTTGAATAATTTGGCTAGTCTTGCTCTCCTAACGTGGTCCTCATGAAAGACTATAGAGTCTCCAGGGTAAAGGTCACTGTGGTATGACTTAATGGTACCTCTTGGGTAGGTGTTGGTCCTCAAGGAGCCTCAATCTCTATATCCTAAGGACGGGTCGTCTCAACCTCTATAACGTTTAATATAGAGTTGCCCAAGACCTTTCTCTTGTCCCTATCAATATTTTCTTTGTTAGTTTATGTAACGACCTTATATTTTTATTTGTCTAGAGTCGTTATCGTCATCATAGCATAATCATTTCTATGCAGAAATAAGTGTTTGAAACCATCTTTACAACGACACAATGAAAGACTAAATAAATTAAATAAACATTTAAATTGAAAACATTCTATTCTAACTTAAGTCTAAGAAAATAAATGTATCTACCCTATATATGTGTCATGGTCTCGAGTTCCGATATCGTCATAAGGCGTGCATGAATGCCTTGACTTTACCTGAAATAGAAGTAGCACGTGGCTTGAGTATTTTAAGAAATACTCAATAAGTGACCCCACTATTAACATTAAATGCAAGTGATATAATTTCATGAATGGCACCTATCATATCAGTCTATTTTCCCTATGACGGCTATCCTAACGAGCAAATGGATGTGTACTTAATTCCCTACATACGGTTCACATGTGCGAGTATGGACCCACCAGTCGGTTCGCACACCTCTTGGGCCCCTTTTTGGTCGAGCGACCATTCTCTGGTAGCTGTTGATGTCGGACACCCGTTAGGAATAGCGATCGTCATGGCAGCATTATGATAAACATAATGATCATTCCCCTGCCTCTTAATGTAAGCGTCGATACTATCGTTAAGGATAAGGGGTTACCCCATGCATGAGCACACAATAATGCATGAGGTCCCATCATTTTTCCATTTTCATTATCATTTAATACAACTCCGCTAGCATCTTCCTTCATATCATATCATTTTGTCATATCGTTTATCATATTTTTCACACGTTTATAGGGGTTGTATTTCATGCTATTTCGTCGTTTTGTATGTCAATTATATCATATAATTCATGTTACACATATGTCATATCATAACGTTTTCATGTTTCGAGACATAACAATTCACATCATGCACATATCATATCATATCATATATCATAACAGTCACATAGCATATCCCAAGCATACCTTCAACATATCACATCACAAGCATATCAATTCTTCAAACATATCGTACCATAACATATATCATATCAATTTCATATCATTTTATAATATATATATAAATATATACTTCGTTCCCATATCCTATCATAGTCACACATTTTCGTAAATGCTTCGTAGTCATATCGTTCTATATGCATATCCTAGACATATCGATTCCTAAACTTCTCATAGTCTTATCGTTCCTATAAATATCATAGTCGTATCATTTCATGAACATATCTTAGTCATAACGTTTTCCAAACGTATCCTAGCCTTAACGTTTCATGAACGTATTCTACTCATATCGTTTCGTGAACGTATTATAGCCATATCATTGCATGAACGTTTCTTAAGCATATTGTTTTTCTTCCTACCATAATCATATTGTTTTCTATACATAACCTAACCGTATCCTTTCATGAACATGTTTTAGCCATATCGTTACATTACGTTTATCACATCCTTCTCGTATCCTACCTCAAATATAGCATCTAACGCATTATACCATAAGAGTTATCATACCCACATACCGTAACATATACATACATATCATAGTCATATCGTTCATAAATAATTCACATATATCAAAAATATATATGACACGTGCAGAACCACGGGACACATATCAACACACAACATCAATTTTAACCATGATAGTAAAGCCACTTGCTTGATTGGCCTTAGCCGATTTTCTATTCTATTTCCAAGATTGGCTTGACTTATTCCTAAGCTAATAAATTATCTGTTTCTACTTTATACATTAAAAGATTAATCTATCCGGAAACTTCAACAAAAAATATGCTTTGGGGCTCTTAAAGATTCTATTTCATGAGACTCGACTACAATATAAGTTCTAACTTCTTTACATGATCACAGTAGAGTGTGTCCTTGAGTTGAGAGGCATAAAAGATATACAACTCTATATCTAAGGGCAGTCTTATAGACTTTTAACCCAACTGCTCTAATCCTAATTGTTCATTACTTGTTTTCTAAAGATTATAATTACCGATAACATAGAAGATTGAAAAATAAACATCGAAAAGTATGATAAACATTTTTTGATTTTTTTTTTTGCAAAATTTAAAACAATAAAACATTTAAAAAGATTAAAAAAAAAAAGAATGCATTTACTACTCAATAACACAATTTGAGTTTTAATACAAAACCGAGAACAATGGAACATGACACAAAACTCATTACAAACCAAAAACACCAAAAAAGACGGACACTCTCGTATGACCCTACTTTGTGGTCGCTCCTAAATACTCGCCACCTTGACTAGCTAATTAGCAATCATCTGGAAAAAAATATATAATATTTGATGAGAATAAAGAATACTCAGTAAATAGCTAACTCGCAAGAGATAATCGCATCTATGACCTTATTAGGACGACCCTATTTTGTGGCCGCACAACTCCCAAATGCTCAACACCTCGACTAGCTGATTAGTAATCATCTAATAAGAAAAAGTGATATCTAGTGAGAATAAAAATACTTAACCTCTCGGGCAAACCGCTAATTTAGCTAACAAAAATTACAACACAGAAAAAGTCCTAAGATAGGTTTATAAATAAATTCAAAGACATGCTGGCCTATGGGGTTCGAACCCATGCGCACTTATATGCAAAAGATCTTAAGTCTTCCCCCTTAACCTCTCAAGCAAACCAGCTAATTTAACTTACAAAAATTACAACACAGAAAAAGTCCTAACATACGTTTATAAATAAATAAAAAGACATGTTAACTATGGGGTTCAAACCCTTGTGCACTTGTGTGTAGAATATCTAAAGTCTAACCCCTTAATCTCTCAGGCAAACAAGTTAGTTTACTTAATTAAAAGACGCATGCTAGGAAGATCTTAAAGTCTTTCCTCGAACCCATGCGCACTTATGTGCAGAAGATCTCAAGTCTTCACCCTTAACCGAAAACCAACTAGTTTAGCTAACAAAAATTACAACACAGAAAGAGTCCTAAGATACGTTTATAAATAAATTCAAAGACATGTTGAATATGGGGTTCAAACCCATGCGCACTTGTGTGTAGAAGATTTAAGTCTTCCCCCATAACCTCTCGGGCGAACCAACTAACTTAGCTAACAAAAATTATAACACAGAAAAAGTCCTCAGATACATTTATAAATAAATTCAAAGACATGTTGACTATGGGGTTCAAACCGTTGCCCACCTATGTTTACAAGATCTTAAGTCTTCCCCCTTCCAACACACAAAAAGTCCGTTTGAGGTTCGACCCCATGCGCACTTATGTGCATAAAATCTTAAGTCTTCCCCCTTAACTTCTCGGGAAAACCAGCTAGTTTAGCGTACAAAAATTACAACACAGAGCGCACTTGTGTGTAGAAGATTTAAGTCTTCCCCCATAACCTCTCGGGCGAACCAACTAATTTAGCTAACAAAAATTATAACACAGAAAAAGTCCTCAGATACATTTATAAATAAATTCAAAGACATGTTGACTATGGGGTTCAAACCGTTGCCCACCTATGTGCACAAGATCTTAAGTTTTCCCTCTTGCAACACAGAAAAAGTCCGTTTGAGGTTCGACCCCATGCGCAAAAGATCCTAAGTCTTCCCCCTTAATCTCTCGGGCAAATCAGCTAGTTTAGCTTACAAAAATTACAACACAGAAAAAGTCCTAAGAATTATAAATAAATTCAAAGACATGCTAGCTATGGGGTTCGAACCTACGCACTTATGTGCATAAAATCCTAAGTCTTCCCCCTTAACCTCTCGGAATAACCAGCTAGTTTAGCTTACAAAAATTACAACACAGAAAAGTCCTAACATACGTTTATAAATAAATAAAAAGACTTGTTAACTGTGGGGTTCAAACCCTTGCGCACTTGTGTGTAGAAGATCTAAAGTCTAACCCCTTAACCTCTCGAGAAAACTAGCTAGTTTAGCTAACAAAAATTACAACACAGAAAAAGTCCTAAGATAGGCTTATAAATAAATTCAAAGACATGTTGACTATGGGGTTCAAACCCTTGCACACTTGTATGTAAGATACCTTATAAATTCAAAGACATGCAGGCTATGGGGTTTGAACGAACCCTTGCACACTTATGTGCAGAAGATCTTAAGTCTTCCCCTTAACCTCTCGGGCAAACAAGCTAGTTTAACTAACAAAAATTACAACACAGAAAAAGTCATAAAATACGTTTATAAATAAATTCAAAAATATGTTGACTATGGGGTTCAAACCCTTGCGTGTGTAGAAGATATTAAGTCTAATCCCTTAACCTCTCACGCAAACAAGTTAGTTTACTTTACAAAAATTACAACAAAGAAAAAGTCCTAAATTAGGTTTATAAATAAATTCAAAGACATGCTGGCTATGGGGTACAAACCCATGCGCACTCATGTGCAGAAGATCGCACTCATGTGCAGAAGATCTTAAGTCTCCCCCTTAACCTCTCGAGCAAACCATCTAGTTTAGCTAACAAAAATTACAACATAGAAAAAGTCCTAAGCTAGGTTTATAAATAAATTCAAAAACATGTTGACTATGAGGTTCATACCTTGGTAGAAGATCTTAAGTCTTTCCCCTTAATCTCTCGAGCAAACCATCTAGTTTAGCTAACAAAAATTACAACACAGAAAAAGTCCTAAGTTAGGTTTATAAATAAATTCAAAGATATGCTGGCTATGGGGTTTGAGCCCATGCGCACTTATGTGCAGAAGATCTTAAGTCATCCCCCTTAACCTCTAAGGCAAACCAGCTAGTTTAGCTAACAAAAATTACAACATAGAAAAAGTCCTAAGATACGTTTATAAATAAATTCAAACACATGTTGGCTATGGGGTAAGTCTTCCGCCTTAACCTCCGAGGCAAACCAGCTAGTTTAGCTAATAAAAATTACAACGCAAAAAAAGTCCTAAGATACATTTATAAATAAATTCAAAGGCATGCTAGCTATGGGGTTTGAACTCATTCACACTTTTGTGTAGAAAATCGTAAGTCTTCCACCTTAATCTCTCGAGCAAACAAGCTAGTTTACTTAACAATAATTACAACACAGAAAAAGTCCTAAGATAGGTTTATAAATAAATTCAAACACATGTTGGCTATGGGGTTCAAACCCATGCGCACTTGTGTGCTGAAGATCTTAACTCGCCCCCTTAACATCTCACGCAAATCTCGACATACATCCCGATGCCAAAGGATATTCAAACATTTTGCTTCGGTCTCCGTCATGAAGTTGTGGGTGGCTCTAGAGTCGACGATAGTGTATCTGGCTGCTTTATGATTTACCCAAATCTCGACATACATAAGATCGCATTCCACTGGCTTTTCTATCTCTTCCACTCTCTTCTGGAGAGCGGACAAGTGCTTTAGCGCCCCAACATGGGGATATCCAGCAATCCTATCTAACGGTGTTTCTATTTCTACTGTTTCGTACTCAGCTTTTGAATTAGCTCGAAGTTTGCTTGGAAGGCACATAATGCTGCCTTCTGTGGGCATTCAGATACTTGGTGAGCCCCCTTACATATGAAGCAAGAAGGGGGGGTCGTGGCTTTGACTCTGACTAATCTATTTGTATGGTCTCCGCCAAGGAGCCCTACCTCTCTGTTGGGAGGATTCGTATTTCTCCTCCTCGTCTTAGAAGCTATCATTATCCCCACCTCTAGGGGAGTTTGGTCGATAATTCTAATTTTTACCACTTGTGGATGCTCGATTCTGCCCCATCTCTAAGATTTCATCGCTATCAAGATCAAACAATCGTTTGGCAACAGCATAGGCTGTGGAAAGGGATTGAACTCTTTGTTCGTGGAGTTTGATTTTCACCCACGGCCTCAGCCCTATAATAAAATTGAAGATCTTGTCTGTCTCGGACATATCACGAATATCTAACATAAGCCTAGAAAACGGCCTAACATAGTCTTGGATACTGCCCGTATGCCTCATCTCTCTTAGTTTTCTCCTGGCTATTATATCGATATTTCCTAGGAGAAACTGAGAGTAGAGTTCTTGTTTCAAGTTATCCCAAGTGTCCATAGTACATCGACCATCTTGAATGTCCATGTACTTGGACCTCCACCATAACTTTGCGTCGTCGGCAAGGTGCATTGTCGCCAACGTTACCTTCACTTCCTCTGCCATAATATTTGTGGCTCGGAAGTATTGTTCAAGGTCGAAGATAAAGTTCTCTAGAGCCTTGGCATCTCAAACCCCATAGAAGGGCTTGGGCTCTGGAACCTTTAGTTTGGTGTCTAGATCCGCCACTTCGGCCCTGACCAATCTAAGGGATTCTCTAAAGTTTTCAGACAAATCTGAGACCATCTGGATGATTGCCAGTTGAGCATTGTCTAAGCCCTCGGCGCGTTCCTCCGTTCCAGCAACAGAGCTCGTCGAACAATCCCCTCGTTCAAAGATACTAGCTCTTGTGGCCTTGTCTTCTAGGGCCTCGACCCTAGTCATTAATACAAGGATAGGCATTGTTTCAAGGTGGTGGGCCATCTCGTTGAACCAGTCGGCTTTAGCGAACATCTCATTCATGCGAGAGTCTAAAAACTCCATTCCATCGGGAATTTCACTCATGCAGAGTAACTGTTCTTCGATTTCAGCTAATCGATTAGCCTAGGACTTGCCCAGTTATTTCTTGGCAGGCATGTCTGCGTAATACTTTCAAAGGAGCCGAACCTGACTCTGATACCACTTGTCACAATCGCACTTTGATGGCAGCGGACTTGCCCTGTTGTCCACGTCAGTAACATGAAACGCTACTCTTCCAAAGTAAAAGAGGTCAAGCACAGAGAGTTGACACGACCTCACACAAAGAAGAAGAATCCCGAAGCAAAAGATGTAGGAGAAACTTTGACGGAGGAGACGCCAAGAGCCAACAAACCAAGAAGCAGTTTTCAACATCTCCTAACAGAATTGACGAGACTCCGCAACACTGAAATCAACTGGAAACACATTGAAGAGACCTAAAAGTCAACCTCAGCCTACAACACAAAGTTGTAACAAGTCGGTTGACAGAGACGTCAACCAATTGAGCGGGAGAGGATGTCACGATCATGCTTGTCCAAAGCATATTGCTTATGGCCGCATGACAGATGTCCTAGTCTTGTTTGTTCGGGTCGATTGGCAGGGACGTCAACCAATTGAGTGGGGGAGGATGTCACGGTCATGCATGTCCAAGGTGTGTTGTCGATGGCCGCATGGCAGATAGGTCTTTACCATTCCATATTGGGTCAGTATAAGGGTGTATGATCGTTCACCAAAATCGTGTCTACACCTACAAGGGCTAAAATGCCTCAAAATGTACTATAGGGGGATATGACTAGTTGTCAACTTCTCCCTACCCGATAGTTATATGCAGTAAGCCGTTGTTGTTGCCTTTTTGCTTACATTCTCATATAACACCAATTTCAATTCTCAAATCTTACTTTCAAAACTCTCTTTCGAAATCTCTCTGCCCCCGTTTTCTAAAACCTTCTTCTTGAACTGGGGCCAGAGACTCGAGCATATGTCGCTTGGCCGTAGACGACACAAGAACGAATAGGCGTAACTCACTCGTTGTTGAGAAGTGAGTGCCGCACAATTGCAAATCAGCTAGTTTTACAACACAAAAAAAGTCCTAAGATAGGTTTATCATAAATAAATTTAAAGACATGCTGGCTATGGGGTTCAAATGCGCATTTATGTGCAAAAGATCTAAAGTCTTCCACCTTAACCTCTTGGGCAAAGAAGTTAGTTTACTTAACCAAAATTACAACATAAAAAATGTCCTAAGATAACTTTATAAATAAATTCAAATTCATGTTATTTGTAGGGTTCAAACTCATGCGTGCACTCGTGTACAGAAGATCTTCTTCCCCCTTAACCTCTTGAGCAAACCAGCTAGTTTACTTAACAAAAATTACAACATAAAAAAAGTTCTAAGATACGTTTATAAATAAATTCAAAGACATGCTGGCTATGGGTTTCAGACCCATGCGCACTTATGTGCAGAAGATCTTAAGTCTTCCCCCTTAACCTCTCAGGAAAACCAACTAATTTACTTAATAGAAAAAGTCCTAAGATACGTTTATTTCCCAAAGTAAATCAAAATTGACTGTTGACTAAAGGGAAAGAAATAAATCGAATGGCCCAAACGAAGGTCAATCAAAATCAATGAACCATGAAAAATTTCCAAACAAACAAAACGTAACGTGTTGGAGTTGTGGAGAAAAAGATCACTTTCGAACAGAATGTACAAGACCAAAGAGGAAGCAGAATCACAAATTTGGTTTAATAGTACATCCCAATAGAGGGCGACCATACTTGTTCAATTTATCTCTTTCAACCTGGATACTATGAGCGGACCTTGGAAAGTTTTAATATAAGCAGTAGGGATTTGCAAATCCTCCATACGTAGAGCATGTAGAGCCTTGAATCCAAATACATTACCCACAATGGAAGTAAACATGTTAGTAACATAACCTTCTTCAAAAAGGTCTAGGGGATAAGCTACATAAGCAATATATTGATTTTCTTCTCTAGGAACAGGCTCGATTCCATAGTGTCGTCCTTTGTAACGATCAAGACTGGCAAGCCCATCGATCCACACAGTTGTCCATGTACAGTAAAAGATTCAACAGCTACAGCAGCCCCTACTTCCTCGGGTGGAACTCCCGGTTGAGGAGTTACTCGAAATGCTGCCAAAATATCAGTATCTTTGGTTTCATATTCAGGATTATAATAAGTCAATTTATAATCCTTAACACCAGCTTTGAATCCAACACTTGCTTTAGACTCTGTTTGTGGTGACATAAGTCCCTCCCTACAACTCATGAATTAAGAATTCTCTGATGACGATGATTCTCCAAATTCAGCAGAAGACAATGAGGATGCTCTAATCCTCCGCGTGGACAGTCCGATTGAATCCTAGATTTTGGATTCATGTGCATCTTTTCACAGAGATATTTCGGAAGTTCAAGTCTAAAAATTTTGAGAAGACGTATCTTGTCGACAACAAAGTCTTAGAGATTGAAGTAAGGGGATGATGACGATGATTCTCTAAATTCAGCAGAAGACAATGAGGATGCTGTAATCCTCCGCGTGGACAGTCCGATTGAATCCTAGATTTTGGATTCATGTGCATCTTTTCACAGAGATATTTCGGAAGTTCACAAGTCTTAGAGATTGAAGTAAGGGGATGTTTGCATAAAAACTGTTCAGTGGACACAGTAATTTTTATGGATCTCAATTGATTCCTCGTTACTAAAGATAAGTAATAGGTAGGGATTTTTATGGATCTCAATTGATTCCTCGTTACTAAAGATAAGTAATAGGTAGGGATTTTTATGGATCTCAATTGATTCCTCGTTACTAAAGATAAGTAATAGGTAGGGATGACAGGATTTGAACCCGTGACATTTTGTACCCAAAACAAACGCGCTACCAAGCTGCGCTACATCCCTTTCAATTAGTCTACAGTGTCATTGTAGAGAATCTGTCTTACTTTCCACATTTTTGATTTATTTCCTCCATTGGTATACACACATTATCTTGGCATTTCTTCTTTTTTGTCTCATATCATATATTAAAATATAATAAAAAGACTTATATACGTATGAAATAATAAATATGAAATCCACCGTAAAAAAAAATGAATATTGGGGGGGAGAATATGTTCTTTCGGAAAGTATGCGCTAGTGATTCCACTATTATTAGTGAATTTGGGAAGAACCTGATCTCTATTAGTCGATTGGATAGCACAGGTTATGCAACAAAATTTGAGAAGAGTTCGTTTAAGATTGTGAAGGGTGCTATGGTGGTAGATGCGAAAACACAGAGAAAGGAAGGATGATCTTTGAATAGGAAAAAGAGTGGATCTGCAGGATCCCAAATGAATTGGCTTATTCGAAAAAAGTCTTGTTTGTTGGAAGATCTATCTGTCTGGTACTGCACAGTTCCACTCTGCAAGAACTCCGAATCATTTTCTTCATCAGAAATGATCCGCTTGGTATATGAACATAGTTGTTATTGCTGAGAGTGCTTCAAATTCAAATCTATGGTCCATATAGATATGTTTTCTAAAACACAAGTCTATGGATTTATTTTAACACAAGTCAGATATGTTTAGCACCTTCAAGAAGTGAAAAGCTGAGGTTGAAAATCCGGCTTGATGAAAAGCTGAGGTTGAAAATTAGACCAACTTGATGAAAAGCTGAGGTTGAAAATTAGACCAACTTGAAGAGACCAACTTGAAGATCAAATACCTGAGGTCTAACAATGGAGGAGAGTACGACAAGTCAAAATTCAAAACATTTTGTGAGGGAATTAGATTAAAGGACAGTTCCCGAGGTAAAGCAAGACAAAATGGTGTTACTGAAAGGATGAACAAGACATGAATGAGCAGAATTCATTTTGGATTGTCAAACACATTTTGGGCCAATGTTGTAAATACAATAGTCCACTTGATCAATAGAAGGTCGTTAATACTCTTGGAGTTCACTGTTCGAGACCTAGGATTCTATTATATCATCAAAAGCTAGAGTATTTAAAACAATCAAATAATTTTATAAATTTCTTAAATCAATCTTATAAACAAATTAAAAAGTAATAATCTTAGACAAAAGAATTAGAGTTTTATTATTCATTGCAAGAAGATCCAACAACATTTCACAATCTTTGAGAAGATTGATGTACTGTGGTTCCTTAATCCTTAAAAACCACAACATTCTATGTTTCTATTTCTAAGACCTCTCCATCTCTCCTCTCTTCTTCTATAACTAAAATTATTTTTTAAAAAAAAAAAAAACCTTAAAATCTTCGTACATGTAAAATTAGTGCATTACATTTTATTATGAGCTGATTTGACAATCCTATGTTTTGTGTCACTGTCACTTACTGATGTTCCTATGTGCTGTTTCCTGTTCCAGATTCAAATGGGCTGTCTGGTAGATTGTATCCTTCGCTGCCAACAAACAAAACAATCCCAATTAACATCTTCATCATCCATTTCTTCACCATCATCAAGGTCATCTCGGTTTCGGCCGTTACCTGTCGAGGTTGAGCTCGGGGTGATTCCAAGCCACCGCGTTTCGGGGTGGTTTATGTTCATCGACTATCGAGCTAGACCCTGAACTAGAGCCAGATCCCGGGCCGGAGAAACTTTTCATAATATTCATCATACGATCAAAACTCTCTGTTCTTGGGAAAGTGAAATTCTGTGTAAGAATCATCATAAAAATGAAGAATTGAGAGAGGAAAAAGCTTGTCATTAACCTTCTGGAACTGGAAGTGTTAGTTCTTTCATCTGATAGCTAAAGTACGAACAATTCGTAGCAGATTTCGGCATTAACGTCATCTCGGTAAAGCTCCTTCCGACTTCGAGTGCGTGTTGCTGTCGTTGCCTCAGCATTGTGGAGGCAGAATCATAATCTAGAATGATTGTGTTACAAACGATATGATAAGAATAAACGAGACAAGCGACAAATAAAATCTCTCCTACTTACTCGAGTGAAGCTGCTCGGGTTCGAGGTTGTTATAGTGTGAAGAAAAATAAGCTTGCTGTTGTTGCTGTTGTTGTTGTTCAATCCTATCTTGGTTCTTCCTGAATCAAATGAAACCATGTATTAAAAATCGAAGGCAATCATACGTGCTCGGGTTCGAAGGTAGTAAGTAAAACCTTTCCGAAAGCTCGGACTTTTCCCTATAAGGTTTCACGAGAACTCGAGCCCCACAAATTAAATGTTCGCTGTCCTCGGACAAGATTAGTTTCACTGTCTCGACGCTCTGAAACGTCACGAACCCGAACATCCTTCTTTGTTGACAAGGGATTCTTACATCTTCAACTAGTCCATAGTGGATACTACATTGACACAAACAAGGTAAGTGCAAATTTGAGACAGTAATAAGCCAAAAGGCAGAGACATAAACACAAGCATTTAGCATTTTGCCTGAAGTAATCAGAAACATCATCTTCAGTGAAGCTGCTATCAGCTGGAAATGTCATATATATCTGTCGTGCACTGCTAACGGTCGGACTCGTGTCGTTCTTGTCCTTCCGATGGTCGATGAATTTCAAAGCGTCTTCTGCTAAAATCACAGAATGTTGCCCATGAGGCCTGAATGACATGAAATACAAACCCGTCACTACTAAAATCAAAAGCTTAATGTCGAAACCAAAACCGAAATCGAAACCGAAACCGACCTGTCGATCACCTGAATGCTGCTTTTCAAACGAGTGAGGAGTTTCGTTAAGCTAAAACCCGATTTACCATGCCTCTGACTCTCAGTCAAGTATCCTTCTGCTTGAAGAACTTTACCATATTTTTCATAGTAAATCATTGGCAGTGAAGCAATTGATATCGGACTGCCTCGTCTCGATCTAAGAAGCTCAACGATTTCAAACTCCAATCGCTCGAGCGAACCGGGTCGAAAAACATGATCATCATTGACATTATACATCTGAGAAAAGCTCCCAGGCAGCATTTGGCTGCTATGGAGATACCTACAACTAATACCATGCTTGCAATTTCCTTTGCTGTAATAGTGACATGTCCTCAGCTGATACTCGACCACGGTCGAGTAATGTCGAGCAGTCCTCGAACTCAATTTGTTAACCATTGCAGCATTCTCAACATAGCTACAATCATAGCTTGAGAGACCATGGTTCGGCGGTTCGATATGATCGTCTAAACAAAAGAACTGAGCTGGATTTTGTAGTTCAGACATAGAATCAGGGTATACTAATGGTATGTGACTGTCTCTAATGGCAAAAGGAACAAAAGCTCCTGGGGACGGGGACGGGGACGGGGACGGCATCGATCTTAAAGCTAATAGATGCAGCTGAGTCTTGACTAGATGAACAACTTGTTGGATATGATGGTCAGGGGCTAGTGCTAAACGAGCCATTTCTTGATGATAATGATCATGAAGAAGTATAAAACAAATGATGTTCTTAACATTCTCTGGATCTATTTTACTGATTCGATGGAATACAATTCTTCTGTACTCCGAAAACTCCATATGGATTCAACACTACAATGAAATAAAAACGAATTAAATAGGAAAGAATGCCAGAGAAACGGATCGAACCCAAGATCGCAAAATCATAATCACATTCCATAATTTGTTCTAAACAAATTTATGAAGAAAAAAACACTCATTTCTTGAAAAAAAACCGATTGTTCTTCGGTGTTTAGTCTCAACTTCATAGAATTCTTTAGAATTTTTTCAAAAAAACAAAAAAAGAAGCAAACTTTTGAAAACCCATTTGAAAAAACATAATAACAATCGGATTAAACCAGAAAAATCTTCACAAAAACATAGAATTCTTTAGAAAATTTTCAAGAAACTAAAAAAAGAAGCGAACTTTTGAAAACCCATTTGAAAAAACATCATAAAAATCGGATTAAACCAGAAAAATCTTCAAAAAAACATAAAAAAACCAAAAAAAAAGAAGCAAACTTTAGAAAACCCATTTGAAAAAACATGATAACAATCGGATTAAACTACAAAAATCTTCAAAAAAAACAAGAATTCTTTAGAAATTTTTCAAAAAAAGAAGCAAACTTTTGAAAAAACATGATAAGAATGGGATTAAAGTAGAAAAATCTTGAAAAAACAGTGAAAAAAGTAGGAAATCTGGGAGATTTATAGAGAGAAAAACCAAATTCGAAACTTGTTTTTGAATCTCAGTGATGAAGAACAGAACCCAGAAAAAGAATTGTTAAAGAAATTGATAAAAAGAAGAAAATAAAAAGGCACTTACATAGTATTTGAATTGAGTAATTTGAATTTGGAAAACTTGAACCTGCTTAGCTTTCCTTTTATACATGAAAATTAGAGCCACAATTTTATGAAACAGGGTGAAATGAGGCAATAATTTTTGCTTGAATATCGAACTACAAATTCACCCTTTTATCCAAAATTCGGAAAAACCAAGAAAAACTCAGAACAAAACCACAGATGTCGGCAACCTGCAACTTTCCCAGTGACAGAACAGACTCACTTCATTTTTTTTGTCTTTTTTTTCCTTTTAGTTTATGTATTTTTAAGAACGTTTTGTCCATTTTATTTCATTTTTATTTTCTTCTGTAATTAATGATTTTGGATTATTTAATTTTGGTGAGGGGTAAAATGGGGAGAGTGAAAGTTGGGTTTAGTCAGAGAAAGAGTAGGAGAGTGGGCTATTCAAAAGGCTTGATGGGAGGAAATTTTTGAAGTCAAAACAAAAATATCTTGGCTTATGAGTGAGCTCATCTCTAAATAATTATAATTTTTCTTTTCCCTTTTAGATTTTGTTTAATATGTAATGGTCCGGGTCTTCAAAAAATGCGATAACTTTGAAGATCCGTTCAAATATCTAATGATGTAGGGATGCTTAAGAAGTTCGATGATCTGAAAAATCTGATCAACTCAATCCAACTTGTACGGATTAGGTTGGGTTATGAATTTATTTGAACTCGGTTAAGTTCGTTCAAATCTATATGTACAATCACTTTTAAAAATAATTTTTCATTAAATTGAGCTCAAATCTTAATTGCGTGTGAGATTGAAGGTTCGAAAATCGAGTTGTGACAAGGGGTTCAACTAATATGAGTCACAAGATCAACAAGTCGATCAAGGCTTTGAGGAGGCCTTGTTCAATCAAGTTTCTTTGGAAAGTTTTATCCATGACAACGAGGAGCACCATGGACAAAAGGAACCAAACGAGATCGATTCCCTTTCGAGATTTAGATCAGCCTTTTGTTTCCATTCTTTATAAAATGGTATGATCGAATGCTACAAAGACAACAATTGTAAGGTGAAATCATGTGAAGCAGCTACCAAAGAATTGACAGCAAAAGCCAAATGGTTCAAACTCTATGTCCCTTTCAAAACTTCAATTGTATTTTACTAAAATTATTAATTAATTATCAAACAATACTTTTAGTAATAATTATAATTAATTAAACTTTCTATATGTAACGGTCTTATTCTTTTTATTAAAAATAAATTTGTTACGGCATGCATGCATAACATGTCTATTATGCGCAAAAAAGAAATTTAAATATTTCATAAACCATGTTATGGACTTAATCGTATATAAGAAATTCATTTAAGCCACGACGTTATTAACAAAAACAAAAGAAGTAGAAATAACATAAATTTAAATAAATTAACACAAATGCCTTAATCTAATTTAGGCTACTACACCAAACATAATGCAACTACCCTAGCTTCGATTCTATGGCTTTCACAACGACATCGACATCTATAGATGGGTGTCTTATCTTTACTTTCAAAAGAAGTAGCACATGGCTTGAGTATTTAAAAATACTTAGTAAGTAGTTTCACTATCGAGGTCGAGAAATGCAAACACAAACAATAATGGTGGACCTATCTTTTCATAAAAAAAAACATCATTAGCAAATTTTAAAATAAAGTAAAAGATGAAGAACATAGCTTAAATATATAAAACCCTATGAAAGACAAAGAAAAAAATGAGATGAGATTTGAAATGATGAGTGGGAAATTGCATACCAAAATTGAGTTTGATTTTGAAAATGACCCAACAACTAACCTAAAACAACTCTTATTGTTTTCCAAAATCATTACTAAATTCATAACTATAAGGTTCACAAGAAAATGTTTAGGATTTTAAATCCCACAACTAATTTTGTGTTAAATTTTCATTTCAATCATAGCTTTTAAAGCCTCAATTTGAAGATAGATCAGTAGATAAGACATTAATTTTTATGAAATTGATAGAAATTGTAAGAAGATTCACGAGTTGGGTTGAGAAAATCTTTTGGACCAATCCGAAATTTTGTGTGGATGACCCGAGCAATCCGAATAGAGCTTACAACATTGGGTTGAAGTAAAGGGTTGTTCTTTAAAAAAAAAAATCAACTTTTAACTTAACCTCAGTTTTAGAACTAGACCTCGATGAGTAAGATCAAACGAACTCAACTAAGAAAATTTAGTAACTTTGGCTTAGACCAATAAGGTAAGTGTGTTGGAACTCCTTAGAACTAGGTTCGATGAATTGAATGTTGTATGAATGATACATACACTATAGCCTATTTACATGTTATGATATGTTAGGTTATGACTATGTTATGTTGATGAATGTTATGTGATGCATGTACGTCAAGTATGCTAGCCCATGTATGTATGATACCATGTTCGCAATGAGGCCTATGAGACATTGGTGAGTCATGTATGACAAAAATGATAGAAATGCCATGTACACGTATGCATGTCTCATGCGGAAGTTATGACATGAAAAGAGTGGAAGTATGATGTGCATCATAACCATGTACCATAATTTGCAATTATGGGACCTCGTACATGTTGTATATCACAAGCATGAAATACTTTCCCAATATGTTTTGTATAGACGCGTACATCATGATATGATACAGATTCCTTTCTTTTCGTTAGTTTCTAGTAGTGTGATCATGTGCTAGCTCGTAGTCGAGCCCGCCTAGTGAGTTTATACGCTTATGCGTGAACCGTACATAGAGAAGCACCATGCATTCAACCCTACTCAGAAAAGAATGAAGAGTCAAGGAATAGACACGAAAAGATGGGTCACAATATGACCTATGATTGCATGTTGTTATATTTTCCAACCCCAATAGTTGAGCTACTTACTAAGTATTTTTAAATACTCATACCACGTTTACTATTTTTTCTGGTAAAGGTAAGGCTCCCATGTATGGATGACGATGTCAATTGAGGAGGTCATGGAAACAAAGCGACAATAGTTAGATTTCTATGTTTAAGTCATGATTATAGGAAAATTACTAAAATGACCTTGAGGATGTATGAGTAAAGAGGGCAAAATAATACACTGATTAAATCATTGATCTAGTTGATGGAAGAAAGCAATTAAGCTCGAAGAAAATAAGAAAGTTGAAATTAAAGTTGAATTCATTATTTTAGATTTTCCAGTCTTAGTATCAACATGAGATGTTGATTTCAACAAAGTTTGACTCAATCGACTCACATGGGTATTAACTTGCACTTACAACGAAGACGGCGAGAAGAGCTTTCAAAAGTTATAGAATTTCTAACCCCAACCCTTATAGTAAGACGTTCATGAGTATATGTGAAGGTTAGTAAATGGTAATAATATCCTAAGGAAATGATTAGTTTGAGTATATAGATAACATGAGAAGGTCAGTGTCCAACCCCGTGCTATTAAGGTAATATGAGAAAGTCAGTGTTCTATCTTACGTTCACTAAAGGAACATGAGATTATTTGACCTACTCATAGTTAAAATTACACCATACTATTGATGCTCACAGACCTATCTCGACTAACTCAATTTTGAGCTCTAGAAAGAGTTCATGCTGCACTTCATGAGTCACGAACTATTCTTATTAGCCGGGTTCGCAACTCCAAAAAAATATTCATTACTTCACGCGTTGACACTCATAAATATCCTCATAACTCACATTTATATGCATTTTTGTATATCTTTCAATTTTTGTTTTACTTTTACTACAATTTAACAAATAATTATTTGGGTTAAAAGTTTTATAACTCGAACAATTTGGTTAAATCTAAAAATGCCTCAATCTACCTTAGATCAACTCAATCCACGAGCATCCCGAGTCTAAAAATGATTATTAGATTTAGTAGAGATTTGAATATTGAGGTGGAGAGTAGGCATTGGCTTTTAAGTGATACCCAATGGATAATTATTTATTTATTTTTATTCTTGATGTGACACCAATATAATAATTGACACATAAATCTCCATCGCAATTTAATGTGATGCTTTTGCAAAATTTTGTCTTTATCAAATATATTATTTTATTAATATTTATATTTTAAGTATTTTATATAATAAAATTCTGTTTAACCAATTAAATTTAAATAATTAATAAAGATATTATAGTAAATAATTTATATTGTATATTTAATATAATATGGGTATGTTTTTTATAAAAATGTTCATTCTAAATTTTAAAATTTTTTATTTTATAGAAATATTTGTTCGATATTTTATCAATATACTTAAATATTTTAAGTTTTTTAATTTTGATTTTTTAATTTTTGTAGAAATATTTGTTCGATAATAATATTTGTATTTTAATTTTTTATTCTACTAGCAAAATATATATATATATATATATATACATACATGTATAATTATTTTCTTGAAATAGACCGTTATATATAATCATCTAAAATCTAAATTTTATTTAAACGAGTAATCTTTTAAATGTTCTTTTTTTAAATAAAAAAAAAGTTGGGCCAAAATGGGCCGAACTTAAGGCCCAAACCAAAACGCCCTCAACAAAAAGAAATACCGTTTCAACAGAATATAATAATATATAAAAAGTCAACAATTCGACCGTTGGAGTCTAAAGAAATATATCCGTTGGAAAACCACATTCATCACCACCCATTAGGCGTTATTCAACAAACAACCCTTTTAAGTAGAGAATCCATTCCCGTTTCGCTTCTGCTTCCTTCACCGCTCCTACAAAGTTCCGATCCCCATTTTCTTCCATAGCAACTCAAAACCGAAAGAAACGACTTACCATGGCGACCGAAACGAAAGATTCCGGCGCCCACATAGTCGAAATCCCAGTAGAGAATCAGAATGTCATGATCTCTGTAATAGAACAACACCCATTGAGGCAAATCTCCGAAAGCTCCGGCCATTTATTGCTTTTAAAGCTCTGGCAACGAGAGGAGCATCTGTTCGGGCTACGAATCGGGCGGCGAGAGACGAAAATGGAGTCTCTAAAGCAACAGATCTTCCAACTCTGCTGCTACTTTTTCCTGTTCCATGCCCTGTCTCTGACTCTCTTGTTCACTTCCTCCGATCCCAATGTGTGCCACAAATGGTGGGTTCCGGGAGTGGCAATGGGGGCGACGTCGGGCGTGTTCGTGATCGTGGTGCAGCTGAAATTGTGGCTGTATTGGAAGGCATCAGCGCAGTTGCAGAGGGAGAAGAGTGAAAACAGAGCACTTACAAGATGTGTTCAAGAGCTGAGGATGAAAGGGTCGTGTTTTAATTTGTCTAAAGAGCCTCAAATTGGGCATAGGATGAAGAGCTCTAGTGTGGAGATTAAATGGGGGCCTCTTACTTGGTTGTCTAGGAATTTCGTCACCATTTTTCTTCTGTGCTTTTCTGGCATTGTTTTTGGTGCTTCCAAGCTCGTACTCTGTGGCCTTTAAAGTGTAGGTAATTTAAACTTGGTAGAAGCTCCTAATTACCATTGTTAATTGCATTTATTAGATTAAAATTATGATTTGTGATGAATTTTGTTGCTTAACCCCATGGATTTTGTGTTGTAATGATGCAGGTTGGTGAAGCAACAAGAATAGTGTTGTGTTTGAAGTGAACCAAACTGATGAGTGGTTGATTATATAAGCAACACTGCTTGTGGTGCACATTGGTTTGTTTTTGTAGGCATGATTAGGCAGTTGGCCATATTTAGTAACTTTTGTGGCTTAATGTCTACTTAGTCATAATGTTCTTTGGAAAAGCTCCCAATTTATAATTAGTAGTTCCGGTTAGTATCTGTAATTCTTTGCATCATCTATAGAAAGATTTTAGATTTTTATGACATATAAATATATTTTTACTCGAGACCTGTGTTTGTTTATCCGTTATGGTGTTGCAGAGACTAGTTCCTTTGGACCTTTTTCACGCCGTTTAGTTTTTAAGGTCTGTTTGGAAGGGGTTTTTCAGAGTGATTATGTTTTGAACACTTGAAAAAAAAAAACATTTGATACCGACGGCCCTTACTAATTAAAACTAAAATTTTCATACTAAAATTACTCTAATACATTAGCTCTTGCCACCAAGCGTCAAATGATCAAATGATTGTTTTTTCGACGAACTACGGAACCAACAAGATTGTTTGTTTCAGGGAAAATTTGACTATTATGGGGAATTCAATACATTTGCCAGAAAAGAAGGGAAACAGTTTAAAGATCGTACAATCACTAACACACTCAATCTAGATGAATACATAGAATATGTGTGAGAAATGCAGAGAAATATTAGCTTTAGGCAGTTTTCAAATATGTACAAAATATAGAGAAATCAGTAATTACATCACTATTATATATATGTTTTCCGTTCACTGTTTGTACATGCAGTCTTTAACAGATATAACCACCTACTATATATAAATATCTACCTATCTCTATCTTTTTTTACTAACAATTGAATAGGTTATAAATAGGAGCCGTCTACCAGAACAACACAACACAGATCCATTAATCATGCACTTTCCAACCCAAAGATCTTAAAAATACCTGCAACAAGAAAATGAAGATAAAACTGAAAGTAAACCTTCTGTGCATGAAATTAAAAAGATTAGTGGGAAACATCAATATGCACAGATACTTGCCTTCATCAGCCTGATACTTGTTCTTGTCATCCCCAGCCATAAGCAAGTAAATTATGCTTTGGATTCCACTCCACACTGTTCATCGCAGCCCGACAAGGAATCTGGTGAACTGTTCGTCCCGTTTGGAGATTCGACTGTAAGCAAATGAAAAAACAAACCACGCCATTAATCTTCTTCAGCCAAAGAAAAGGAGGGAAGATTCTAGGCTTTCATAGATCAGAGATCATACATTTTAGGAAAGGAGAGGCACTAAAATGCTTACTATATCAATGAACAAGTCCTCACTGCCAGAATGGTTAAAACTTGTTCTGACTGGCCATCTAAGGAAATAAATTAGTCATTGGGTTATGGAGTCTGTCTTATAAATAGTAAAAATTTGGTAGAGATATATTTGATAGATATTTATATATATATATAGTAAGTGGTTATATATATTAAAGCTATATATATTAAACTAAAACCATATATATACCCATATATCTTTTTTATTCTCCATTTTGTGTACTAGTCATCCATACAAAACCTTTAGCCAATATTCTTCCTTGCATTTTCTCTCTCTTGTTCGTTGTGTTCATCCTGATCGAGTGCATGCATTGTTGTGCGATCCTAACATTAGTAACATGAAAATATTAGTCGCTGTAATACACATCAATAACGAGGGGCCTAAAGGGCTTCCAAGAACCAATCAAAGACATCCTCTGATAAAATTGAACTTATAATTTTTAAGGTAAGACCAACGTCAACATGTCAAAGCAGTCAGATTCTTAATGTTCTACGGTGATTTGTTAAATTTATTCACAGTTAACACAATCCTCCTTTTAAGTTTTTCCATAAATGACCTAATGGTTGAGCTACCGTTGATTATTGTAGATAAACATTACCTCATAATTGAACTTGCGCTTGTGAACTGATTCAAACTTCCTAACATCCAGAATTGTAAGTTCCTGCAAAATGTGAGAAAACAGTGAGGGTGAGATCATACATCGGTTGGGGAGAATGAAACATTCTTTATGAGAGTATGGAAGCCCAAAGAGAGCAATATCTGTTAGCGGTGGGCTTGGGCCATTACAAATGATATCAGAGCCAAACACCGGGCATTGTGTCAATGAGGAGGCTAAGTCCCGAAGGAGGGTGGACAAGAGGCGGTGTGCCAGCAAGCACATTGGGCCCCGAAGGAAATGGATTGGGGGGGTCCCACATCGATTGGAGAAGGGAACGAGTGTCAGTGAGGACGCTGAGCCCTGAAGGGGTGGATTGTGAGATCCCACATCGGTTGGGAGAGGAGGTCGAAACATTTTTATAAGGGTGTGGAAACCTCACACATTTTAAAAACCTTGAGGGGAAGCCCGAAAGGGAAAACTCAAAGAGGACAATATCTGCTAGCGGTAGGATTGGGCCGTTACAGTTAACATTGAAATGGTCAACACTTCCACATGGATATAAGCATCTAGAAATGTACATTAAAGCAATAAAAAACAAAAATTGGGTTTATAATGCACAAATTTCACCCAAGAACATACCCTATTCCCAACAGCTATGTGCGGGCCATCAGGTTTGTAGGTGATATTGATATTGATATTTTCCCCCACAGAGCTCATCTTGCTGTGAGCATTTCCCATCTATGGAACAAAATGAAAATGATGAACCCTATTCTAAACTTCAATTGGATAAGTTACTTCTAAAATCTCAGTTTCAAACACTTACTACGAGCATCCCATAGACGAACAGCCTTGTCTCCAGATGCAGTCGCTATAAGATCAGAATGTTTATGGTCCCAGCATAGCTGATCTACACTATCAGTGTGGCAATTTGAGAACAAGATTCCACATGAGAAACAAAGAACTTATAAAACCCCGCGCAAAAAGAAAACATACATGTCCGTGAGGCTCAATATGCCAAACTCGAGCAGTTTAATCGACAGAACCGGAAGCAAGCTTCATGGCCGTGCAATTCCATGCCACAGAATGTACCTTCCACAGTTACAAGAGAAGATTAATTTAAGATTAAAACGTAGAATGAAATCGCCATAGAAAGCACCTTACCGAGGGATGAGATAAACACCTTCTTCTTGTGAACTTGATACTCTCTGCTGCGAAGATTCTTGAAAGCTGGCCCTGATTCCTCCATGTCCTCCTGGAATGGAACGATTTCAAATCCTGCGATTCAGAAGGATTTTGGTTCCATGCGAAGACCCATTGTTGTGTGGGGAATAATTAATTGTCATTGTAACATATTTTTAGGGTTTGCAAATTTAAACAAAAGTTTTAAATGAGTTTAATAATATGTGAGTGAATCTTTATTAAAAATAATTCAATTAATATAAATTAAATTTATGGAAATATTTTATGTGGTAAAATTTGTATAATTATTATTTTATAAATATATATTATACATATTTTAATTTGGAAATTTATGAAATGAGTTTAAAATATATATAATACTAATTTTATTTGTTTTTAACTATGCATTTAAAAATTTTCAAATTAAAAATCTAATACACTAAAAAATATCTTAAATCTATATTAAAATCATATCATAAATTCGCTCGAAGTATCTTAAAAATATATTAATAAAATATATTGAAGCTCGTGCTGCATAAATAAAATTTGATTCTTATTAACGAAGCATTAAACTTGATTTCATATAATGTAAATTAATTTTATCTTGTGATAATTTAAACAATGTTTTTTTACAACTTCCTTGACGTTCATATTTTATGAATGAGATCTCTTAGTTTATATCAAGATCACTAATTCTTAGACAGAAAAAAATTGTAGTTGATTTAAGATGGGCTTGTATATTTCAGGGTTGAAGTGTTAGATGACCTTTGAACTAGGTTTGTGTCACGACCCATGCCTAGGATACAAATCGGATCTAGATTCGAAATCTGATGGCCTCGACATTCCAATCATAAAATACAACACGTGTAGGGTCACAAGGCACGTGTTGTTCCAATTTGGTGAACGACCCAATTCAAGTCGTTTAGAGCATTCAAAGCATTGATCTGAATGGTGAACGGCCCAATTCAATTCATGCATAAATTGTTAGAAATTGCAAAAATTTCAACAACTCACTTAAATCATCGCATTGCCCACCGGTTGGTTGATTATTTTTTTTAACTATTACAAAAAGTATCTTTATCAATCGACTTATTATTAGAGTTAAATCGGTTTATCTATATATATATATTAATTAGGTGCACACATACTATCGTCCTATTATAAAAGGATATTTGTCTCGAAATCCTTTAAACCTAACTAGAATCATTTTGATTGTATAGACTTTTAAGATGTTATATGTACTCACTCGGTTGTAAATTTTCAACTACTAATACAACTACTCTCTAGCTAAAGTCGAAGAACTAGACGGAAGAATTTTTAAAAATTCAAATTCAATAAAGTCGAATACTTCAAACATCATAGATTATGACAAAAACGAACATAACACTTATTCTATCTCATTCCAATGTGATTAATAGAGCATCATGCTAGTGCAAGTGAAATTTCATTGTGCAAGTATCCATCTCAACTTAGTCTCATAAGCATATGGACTAGTCGTCAGCTGCGACACGTGTGAGAACGTTTAATCCACATAACAATACAAGTACTTATTGTTAGCGGAATCATTCGGGATCCCAAACTTGAGTTCATAGCGATAGCGTTCCCATTTGGTAACTCTTATTATTCCTTGTTTCTCCTTAAACCTTGTCCCCACCCTACCTCATCCCGTAGATATCTCTAATCAGCTAAACATAATCGAAAAAATATGTCGAGAAAAAAAAAAAAAAACATTTAGAAGAGATTCTTATATATCAGAAAGGGTATGAATTACAAAACAATTGACAAAGAATGCTATATCATTTGATTTGTTCTTTGATAAATTGATAATAAGACTTATCTACACTCTACATTTTTACTTCAATGATACCTTGAGCTCTATCAACACTCGTGGCATCGGCTTTCAATATCGAATAAACGACATGAGATGAAGGGTTCTCACCAGAGGAGGTTGAGTTTGGACTTTCGTCGGAATTGCTTCTTGGTAATACACCAATGAGTAGGGAAGGTACTTAGCTGTGTACCGACATAAATCGTTCAAAACCATATAAAAAAACATTAGTCTCATGTATTTGTAACATTAGTTCAATATATCCTCCTAGACTTTAAGAGTTGTATCAATTAAATCTTCAATATATCAGTTTAAATCATAAGCTTTCATAATCATAAGAGAATCACTTTAGATATCGTGTAGTTCATAACTATTTCACTTTATTTCATTTTGAATAAGTCTTATACACGTGTGAAACTTACACATCAACAATTATAAAACAAAATCCTAACGGAAGTCTAAATAGATTCACTCATGAAAGTTTAGGATTATAATGAATACAATTATTAGTTTGGAATTTTAAATAGGCTAGATTAATAAAAATACCCTTAAATTTTGCACTTTCCCTCAAAATTACCTCAAAATTATCAAACGTTTCAAGAACACCCTTAAACTTTTAAAAGAAAGTCTCAAAAATACTTTTACCGTTGGTTTTAGATCAAAACCATTAATACTTTGTTTCAAAAATACTCTTGAACTTTCAAAAAGAGGTTTAAAATACCCTTTAACTTTCAAAAGTGTTCCAAACATACCTCAAAAGTTTCATTAATACCTTTAAAAAAACACTTTTAAACATTTTTAAAAAAATTCAAAATACATTTACGGTTAGTACGAAATTTCAAAAACACTCATTAACTTTCAAGAGTAACATTTAAAAATTTGGAGATAATCTATAAAGTGTCGATAGACGGTTTTCGTCTATACGGTTTTCGTCTATATATTAAAGGTAATAACTTTTTTTTATAAAAGTAAAAGGTGTTAATACTACTTTTCACGAGTATGTTTACATAGTACTAACACTAAGGGTATTTTGAACTTTTTAAAAAAGTTTAAGTATTTTTAAAACACTATATAAAAATATTTTTGAAACAAAATACTAACCGTTTTCACCAAAAACTAAGGGTAAGAGTATTTTTTAGGAGGATATTTTCTCGGGTTAACATAAGAAACAGCCCAAAAGGTTCCCTGGAAATGAAAAAAAGGAATGAGATAAGCAGTGAACTTACATTGCTAATAAGCCTTGCCCCAAACCAAGCTGTGTCTGTACCATATGGTGGAGGAATGACTCTGATTCCATCGGACATTGGTGAAGGAAGAAGTCCATAAAGTTCCTTCTGCAACCTTACTGAACCGCAACAGTTCGTACCACATGTATCAGAGTTAGTTCACGCATATAATTATCGTTATCAATTTAGTCCCTATCATTTTCAAATTAGATGTTTAAGTTGTACGTCATGGTTACTAACGGCAGAAACCCTTCAAAACAATTTACTAAAATGTTGTCATCAACTTAACGATTAATAAAAATTCATTTAAACCAACAATGATGTCAACAAATTACGGAATCAAAATAACAAGAATTTATAATAATGCAACACTCTGATCTAACCTAAGAGCTACTATATCAAATGAAAATGTGACTTCACTTTCATGGCCTCCACAACGACGCTGTTATTCGTACATTGGTGTCTTATCTTTACCTAAAAAATAACTCATGGCTTGAATATTTAAAAATAATCAGTAAGTAGCCCCACGGTTGGGTTGAAAAATGTAATCATGATGAGACCTATCTTTTTCATAAAATAATTTGGTCTTGGTCTCCACTTTTCAATCCGAATAGTGTTAGATGTGTAGTATTCTCTACACAAAACTCACGCATGCGCACATGGACCCATCAGGCGGACTCGTATAGTACCCCTGGGCCTGACTACGAGCTAGCGCACGCTCACGCTGCCAGAAGCCACGGAAGAGAAGAAACGCATATACTATCATAGTGTATGCGCTCATACTAGTTATAATGGAGAAGTATCTTGATGCACGTGACATACAAAATGTATTTAGTCTCGTAGTATCAAATCATTGTACATACTTATGATGCAAGTCATACCTCCATTTCTTTTCACGACATAATGTTCCAATGAGACATGCATAAATATACTTGACATATCTTCCATTGTTAACATACATGACATATCAATGTTTCATAGTGTGAACATGCAACATAATATACGCGGTATAACATATGGAGATTCTTGTATCATAAACATTCATAGCATAGCATAGTTCATATCATATTATAATTCCTATCATAGCTTAGATCATCACATAACATATCATACACCATAGCATCACAAAATATTACATGAACAGGAGTCACATGGTACACGTCATTCATACAACATACAAGTCATCTAACGAAGTCATGGACGTCCAACAGTAGAACCACTTACTTGGTTCGCCTAAACCGAAGTTATTATACTCCCTTGATGCTAGCTTAAAACTGGTCCCTAAAATCTAATTTCACCTAAGAAGTTCCATAATCAAAATTTAAAATTCTATTCCATGAGATAATCCAAACTTGTCTCCAAATAATTTAAATTAGTTAAACAGTAGTCATACTGACCTTATCGAGAGGGTCAAACATGCTTAAAGAAGGGTCAAAATAGTCTTTGTCAAGGAACTGTGACAAAACTAAGCTATGTGGGAATGGGAGGATGATATGAAGTAGAAGTACCCTAAATTGTTCCAAGCTTAATGTACTTTCGAGATGAAAAATTCTTTTAGATGCGCATGACGTAACAACTAAAAATTTAAATACATAAATTGTTCCATATCCATTAGATTGAGAAAGTGGGAATTGGACGCTAATATAAAATAGCGGTTCCTCAGTCTACTAAGTCACAACAGCTGCTCTATTTTTATCCCACTTTGGGGATTCGGAGCTAGTCAGAGAATCCATGCTCTAGCGTCTCCAGGTCGGCTTCTTGGCTCATTTGACTCAGGTTTAACATTTTCAGAACATTGTTTACCATTTTCAATCCTTCCAAAGCCGTTTTTTATACTTCCAAAGAAATTTGAGGTTAGTATAGCTACTCTTTAGTTAATTTAAATTATTTGAAGCCAAGTTTGGATTATCTTATGCAATTAGATAGTCAATTTCCATATTGGAATCCTAAATTTTGACTATAGAACTCCTCAAGTGGAATTAGATTTCAAAAAGTAGTTTTAAGCTAGCATCTGGGGAGCATAGTGACTTCGGGGAGCATAGTGACTTCGACTTAGGTCAACCAAGTGGTTCTATTGATGAACGCCCGCGGGCTTAGTCAAGTATGTTGTATGAATGACACGTACCATGTGACCTATGTACGTGTCATATTTTGTGGTTTATGGCCTCCATATGTTATGTCACGTATATTATGTTGCATGTTCATACTATGCCTATGTGACATTGATATGTCATGTATGCTAACCATGGAAGATATATCAAATATATGTACCATGTCTCATAGGAACACTATCTCATGAAAAGAGAGGGAAGTATGACTTGCATCAAGTATGCACCACGATTGAAACTATGGGATCTCATGCATTTTGTATATCACGAGCATCGGGATACTTTTCCGTTATAATTAGTATAGACGCGTACACCATGATATTATATGCACTTCTTTCCCTTGGTAGCTTTTAGCAACGTGAACATGCACTAACCTGTAGCCAAGTCCAAGGGGTACATATACGAGCCCACCTGATGGTTCCATGTTCGCGTGTGTGAGCTGTGTGTAGAGAAGTACTACACATTCAACCCTAACTGGACCGGAAGTAGAGACCAAGGCTAAGTTATTTTATGAAAAGATAGGTCCCACCATGATTGCATGCATTTTCCGATCCCAAAAGTAAGGCTACTTACTGAGTATTTTTAAATACTTAAATACTTAAGTCATGTGCTATTCTTTTTTAGGTAAAGGTAAGGCACCCATGTACAGATGACGACGTCGTTGTGGAGGTCATGGAAGCGAAGTCAATGTAGTCACATTTGCATCTGATGTAGTAGCCCTTAGGTTAGATCAAGGCGTTGCATTGTTTTTCTTGTATTTCGATTCTACTGTTTGTTGACATCATTATTGGTTTAAATGAATTTTTATGAACGTTTAAGTCCATGGCAACATTTTAGTAAATCTTTCAGATCCTAATCGTTAGTATATGATTGGAGACCATTTATCTACACCTCATCACCTCCCTCTTCCATTTCCTTTCTATCTCCTTTGCTTCAATCTATGACCTATCACTCCTCTTTTCTCTTTTTTTTTTACCTCTCCTCTTACTCTCATTCTTTCCTTCTATAATCTCTTTTAACTACCCCTTCAATCAAGGTATACATTCTACAACAAGAAAGAAAGAGAATAATAAAGGACCTATCAGGACTTAAATGTTTTAACAAGTTGTATCTTAGCCATTGAATTTGAGTCAATACATCGTTTGAGTTCAACATATTGAAAAAAAAGATACGTAGAGAATGTTTGGTCGTGATTTTGAAGATTTGAAGGAGGGAATAAATGAAAACATGTGTCTTACCAAATTTGTAGCAATAAAAATTTTGTTGATCCTTACAGTCAAGTTAGTCTATTTGTCGTGATCAACTAAGATGGTTCCCCAAGATCTAAAATGATATTCCTTTTTCGTTCATCTTTGTGTAGCAATTCATCATCGTTTTTCTGGCTAAGTTTTGGGGAGAGTTTGATTTTAAGACTTCGTGGGATTGGTGGGATTTTACATTTAACTTTGAAGATTTTGGTCCTGATGGGTTTGCTAAGAAAATGGGCACAAAAATTGGACAAATAGGGGGAAAAAATTAAGGAAAATGGAAGATGAAAACCTGCAAGTCCAGGAAGACAAGCACTGCCACCAGACAAAACCACAGTCTTGAACCAAGAATCATCGCATGTTAGCTCCGCAGCATGGCAATGATCCATGCAAAGAGCCACAGCCTCGTGCAGACCCATTGTTCGTCTGCCACACATGTGAACACCATAACATATCAGTTGCTTCAAATTATCTTTTGCTACTAAGAGAAGCTGAAATTGATACTACGCTGGGTCAGACTTACACTCCTCCCATACGTGGTTGGAATAAGACCTCTCCGGTTTGAAATCGCTCTTTCGAAAGAGTAAACCAACCTTCCCCAGCAGCTTGATAGGATGCTTGAGTATCTTTACACAACTCGGCTTCGTAGTCTTCGGCGACATAACATAGATTCTGAGGTTAAAAATTTACAGATATTAGACAACATCCCAAGTTAAAGGGAACTAAAACAATCTAAACTTGAGAGACTAACATAAAGCACTTGAAAGTTTAGACAGCAAGACAAATAGGCATCAAAGTTTGGAACTAAAATCAACTACATATGTGTAATAGTCGAAGCCTACATATGTGTAATAGTCGAAGCTACATATGTGTAATAGTCGAAGCTACATATGTGTAATAGTCGAAGCCCACTGCTAACAGATATTGTCCTCTTTAGGCTTTCCCTTTCGAGCTTCCCCTCAAGGTTTTTAAAGCGCATCTGCTAGGGGGAGGTTTCCACACCCTTATAAAGAATGCTTCGTTCTCCTCCCCAACCGATGTGGGATCCACAATCCACCCCCTTCAGGGCCCAATGTACTCCCTGGCACTCGTTCCCCTCTCCAATCGATGTGGGATCTCACAATCCACCCCCTTCGAAGCCCAACATTCTTGCTGGAACTCGTTCCTCTCTCCAATCGATGTGGTATCTCACTATGAACAGCAAAAATGCTACTTTGAGCTATACTTAAAGCTAGAAGGAAAAATATTATATAGCTCGCATCAATATGGACACGAAGTATTGAGTTAATTAGAAGTCCAAACGAGTAAAACGAACAATAATTTATTAGATTTCAGCTCCCAGGAAACAACTTGATTATATACCAGACAAACTTGGTTATGACATAAATCTTAAACAATGAAAGCTTTAACGGTACCTCTTTCAATGTTCGAACAGTGTACATTGATTCAAAATGTATATTATTCTGCTGCATCAGCTCTCGGAGGTACCCTGTAAGCTTTAAAGCTCCCATCCCCACAACTTCAACCCCCACTTTCCGCATTACTTTGCCATGTAAAACTATAAAAATGGTACAAAAATAATGAGAAAATGTGACAATTTGATGGGCATTAACTGTGGAATTAAAAATAGAAATACAAAATGCATAATGAGTCATTAAGGTAGCTTACTTGGGACAATTGAAGTCACCTGGAAACCAACATTGACAACAATTCCCGAAGTTCTTCTTGCAGCATACAGGGCCAGTGTTGCCTGCACATGAAAAAACTTCATACAAATAGGTATCGACGTTTTTTTATATATCGACTTGTAATCATAACAGTCACTAAGAAAGAAATATAGGAGGAGGAGAGGGAAAAAAGAAAAGGATATTTCTTAAGCATAAAACCTGATTAACGGCACAAACAGACGGGACATTCATGTCAAATAACACTGAATGGATGGCTTCTTTGAGTTGCTGTCTCGATGCTTTGGCGGACTCAGTATCTGAAGGAGAAAAGTAATGCAAACATATTTACTCATAATACACATAATTACCTAAATATTGAAGGTATAAAATTATCATAAGTTAACAATAATTCATAATTAATATAAAAAAATTAAAATCTATTTTGAAGTTCAAAAAGACTGATGACAATATAGCCAGGTATATAGAAATTTAAACCCACGAGTGATGCATTTATCATTTTATTTATTTTTCTAATAAGTGAAATTTTGAAAGAGTTTAAAGTTTTTAGTTACATTATCGTTGTATCATTTCATTCGTAATTATAACGTATTGTGAGGAACATTTATGATATTTTTTTCGTTTGGTAAGAAAACATTTATAATATAATATTGATGATATTTCATTAGCTATTCTGAAAAGTATTATCTAAAATTCCCCCTAAAGGGCAACCTCATTGGCAAGGGCTTGGGGTCTCTTAGTCATATTGGCTTAGAAGTCCCAAGTTCGAACCTTCGAGTGAACTTAATACTAAAAACCTTTGATATCTCCCAAGCCTAAGCCCCTTGGGCGGACGTGGGTGCCCCTGGGAGTAGAAGAGCAATGCTCCGACTCCCGGTTACGAAAAAAAAAAGTATGGAGGCATTATTGTGTCAAAAAGGAAAAACATGGATAATATGTTAAAAATCATCATAACAATAACAAAGTAAGAACAAGAAACTGACCATCATAATGGCAGATTGGTAATGACACTACCACTGGATGGAAAGATGTTTTAACCCGCATCCTGAAATTAGGTGCAGTGGACACGTCAATACAAACTGCAACTGATAAGAAGACTAGCAATTCGTAGTTATAGAGAGGTGAGTTCAAATATCAGATATAAGAAAGAAAAAGAAAAGAACAGGCCTGCTATAAATAGTAGCAAAAAAATGGCGTAGTCTAGAATACATAGGAGATTCGATGTTCCCAAATTCCTGTAGACGAAACGAAAAAATTCAATTACTGGACTTAATAAAAGGCTCGAAATCAAGGCTATCTAGCAGCTGTAGGCAATATTCCAAATGGGGAGATTTTGACATAAACAGGAACAGGAAGTTGACAGAAAGCACTCACCAAAAATGTTGGAGAACGCCCAGATGGACAAGTGTATTTGCTCCAACCAAATTTGCAATAACCAGAACCACCTTCTCAATAACAAACAAGAGATAGTGAGAGTGCCTTCACACTGATACAAATTTCCAGAAACTATAAGGTACTGGTAATTGCACGTGTTATTCTATGTTCGGATGCTCATCCAACACTAACAATGTGAGATCCCACACCGGTTGGGGAGGATGAAACATTCTTTATAAGGTTGTGGAAACCTCTCCCTAGCAGACGTGTTTTAAAAACTTTGAAGGGAACCCGAAAGAAAAAGCCAAAAGAGGAGCGCATCTGCTAGTGGTGGGTTTGGGCTATTACAAATGGTATCAAAGCCAAACATCGGGCGATGAGCCAGCGAGGAGGTTGAGCCCCGAAGGGGGGTGGACATGAGGCGGTGTGCCAGCAAGGACAATGGGCCCAAAAGGGGTGGATTAGGGGGTCCCACATCCATTGGAGAAGGGAACAAGTGCCAGCGGGGACGCTGGCCCCAAAAGGGGGTGGATTGTGAGGCCCCATATCGGTTGGGGAGGAGAACAAAACATTCTTTATAAGAGTGTGGAAACCTCTTCCTAGCAGACGCGTTTTAAAAACCTTGAGAGGAACCCCAAAAGGGAAAGCTCAAAGAGGACAATATCTGCTAAAAAAGTGGGCTTCCGCAGTTACAAACAATATGTTGAAGCCAAGTTTGATTTTGGCTATGTGGAAGGCAACAAACCCAAAGAAATCAAATTCTTTCTTTAGTTAAGCACTTCTATTGAACTAGAAGGATCGACTCTAATTACTCAAAATTTTCTCAATCCTGAAAATGTTTGTCAAAATTCATACAAAGAGAAGTACTCCAATTGGACCTCCAAGGGTAAAGAGAATTGAACCCGCAACAATAAAAATCAGTGCAAACGCGGTAGAAAGATAAGTCACATTAAGGCCACAAGCTGGAAAGCATCATAATCAGAAACCAAAATGAGGGTTAATTAATCAAGAACAACTGATAAAGGTTGTAACAACCCAAGCCCACCGCTAGCAGATATTATCCTCTTTGGGCTTTCCCTTTCGGGCTTTCCCTCAAGATTTTTAAAACGTGTCTGCTAGGGAGAGGTTTCCACACCTTTATAAAGAATGCTTCGTTCTCCTCTCCAACCGATGTGGGATCTCACAAAGGTAAAGCTTATCAAACAAGTACCCTACTCATAGCAACATCTGGGTCAGAGTGCAGAATTTTACTGAAGCTTCATAGTTATCTTTTGTTGATAATCATACTCGACATGCATCATTCGAATGAGTACCTAATATCTTCAAAAACCCATGAACCAATCGAAGTAACTTTAGAGAAAAAACTGAAGAAAGTTAACAAATGAGGCCCTTGATGGAAAAATGCTTTAGTTATCAAACTTGTCCCAACATGGTATCGTGGAAATCATATGTTCATTCAATGACGAAACAAAATTGGAAATAAATGGCCATATGTTAAGTGAATAACATCATATAATGATAAATTTAAAATAGGTTACACAAACTCACCATCAATGATAACAGAGCCCGGCACTTCTGCCCGTTTGCTATACACTTTCATGAACGACAATGGCATCATCTGACTGGAAAATGTTCTGTAACCACAAATTCATAGTAACACCTTCAAATAACTTCACAACAACGCAACATTATATTCATTACCCCATTTCATGACAAAATAAACAATTTCCAAACTTACTCAAGAGGGTATCCAGAAGCCAACTTAGTTTCTCCAAACAAAACAGAATCCCAAGGCTCCAATTGGTTATGAAGGAAGAAAATCCAAAGAGTATTGTCAGAAACAAGAGATCTCCAAGACTTACAGAGCATACCCATTTTAGCTGAGGTCTTAGGGCCAGCTAATTTGAGTATTTGCATCAGTATATCCATCGGAATCCGATCGAATTCGCCCAACGACGGCGGCTCTTCAAACCCACGGCGATCGGTAGACGACGTTTCCGAGTGCAATCCCGAGCGAGTCGACACGGATCCCCAAACTTTTCTCAGCAGCGTAGCCATTGGGAAATTGAAGAGAAGGAAGAACAGGTTTGGAGTAATCTATGGTAGAGGCAAATTAGTGGAACGAAACCATAATTTTGAATTCCAAAGAAATCACCCAACGAAAACAGAGAAAGGTGAAAAACGGGATTTGGGGTATCTGGAGGAGGGATCGGATACTGAATATGGCCATAGACGACTTGTGGAGAGTCGAGGTGTGGATGACTGACGTGGATGGAGGAGTCAGCTGACACGTGGAAACCAGTGACGCCACCAAATTAGAGTAACCTTATTAGCTGTTTAAACTTCCCACCACTGATATTTATGGTTTTTGTTGGATCAGGTTAAATCGGTCCAATATTTAATTAAAACTTACCATTCAATTTTAATATATCAAATACCTAAAAAAAAATTATTTTTAAGAGTGCTCGGGAATAAATAATAAAAAATAATTATGAAATTAAATAAATATATGCGAACAAAAATGTAAATTTTATGATTAACAGCAAATTTGGGTTAGTTCGGTTGAACCTAATTTAGATTCATGAGAGCACGCGAACCAACTCAAACTATAAATAAACTCAATGGTGAAACTCCTTAAAATAGAAAAAATCATAAAGATCGAGAGTTGGCCCATGACGGGCTTCCTCACCCATGCTATGGTCGGTAAGTATTAAAAAACATACTCGGCAAGGCACTGACCATTACATAGTAGCCCAATCAAAATCAAGAGATTCTAGTAGTTGATTACTCAAAACACACGGTGTGTAATCTATCCACCAAAAACCATTTTTAGCCGTCACTCCTCAACGACCATTAGTGGCAGGTTACCCAATACACACAACTTGTTACCCTTACCAAATAATTATCAGCAATCACCTCTCATACTACCGATAGTATTAGGTTGTAAATAAAATAATCACAATTATTATTAATTACTAATTATGAGACTTTTAACATATAAATCCTACCGTCGTACTAATGTATGTGAAACATGTACGTAACCTTGAAATAATTATATAAAGTCTTAAAATATATTAATAAAACATCGTGACTCTGTATTATTATTCATCTAAAATTTATAATCATTTAATAATAAATGAAACTCGATTCTTCTTTTAACGTGACATAAAATATTAAACTATCTTCTTCACGTCCACGTCTTCCATGGGGTAAACAATCATGCTCCATTTTTCTTCTATGTACTTACTACCAAAATTATGATTTTCATTCCATTATATATTTATAAAAATTAAATTTCTTACCTAAAATAAATATTAAAAAAGAATTCTTATGGAACGTCATGCATGAATAATTAATTAATCAAATATATATTATATATATTCTGGTTATAATATAATTTATAATTGCTTAAAACACATCTATTAGGATAAATTTCACACCCTTACAAAAAATGCATTGTTTCTCTCTCCAACCTATGTGAAATCTCACAATAACGTTAACGTTTTAATGATTTCGTAACAAATCGAATGTAATTCTCAAAAACTAAAAAGATATTTTATATATATATTCCAATTCCATAGTCAAATTATTACAAATTAAAAAAAATGGTAAAGAGAATTTGGATCCAAGAATCTCTAATCTAGAACTGGCCAATCAAACTCATCCACGTCATCTCCCAAAATCCTCCCTTCCCTCCATCTCATCCTCACAATCTATATTATATGATCCTCAACCTCATCCTCCTTCAATTATCCACTCCAAATCTCTCAACCACCATCACCCATGGCCGCCGCCGCCGCCTCCTCCTCTGCCGTCATCACCGCCCCAACCTTCTCCGCAGCTGCCAGAAGGCAGCAGCCAAGCCCCGCCGCCCTATCATTCCAAGGCCTCCGCCTGCTCCCAACCGTCAAATCTAGCCGCAAGCTCACCAGCTCTGCCACAAGGAGATCCACGGTGGTGAAGGCAGCACTGGAGCCATCTATTGTGATAAGCCTAAGCACAGGGCTGTCCCTGTTCTTGGGGAGGTTCGTATTCTTCAATTTCCAGAGGGAGAATGTGAGCAAGCAAGTGCCGGAGCAGAACGGAGTGACCCATTTTGAGGCCGGCGATGTGAGGGCTAAGGAATATGTTAGCCTCTTGAAATCTAATGATCCTGTTGGGTTTAATATTGTTGATGTTCTTGCTTGGGGCTCTATTGGCCATATTGTTGCTTATTATATCTTGGCTACCTCTAGCAATGGGTATGATCCTAAGTTCTTCTAGTGATGTTCTTGTTCATCATGGATTATTGTGGTTTGTATAGCGAAATTTGCATTTCTAATGGGGTTTTTGTGGGATTATTGGGAAGAAGGGAAATGGGTTTTGTGAGTTGTTGTGTATTGTTGTTATTGCAATGGTTCTTTTTGACAATTACTTCTTGTTTTGGTTGTTGAACTTGTTTGTTTACCCAAAAGACAATGTGTTTTTCTTTGGGCAATTTTATGTTCTGTATAGTGCCCGTTTCGTGAACTAATGCCTTACAAGATAGAACATATTGTTAGCGAATGAATGCACTCAAATTGTTAGATAGGAGTAGTCTTTATAAGGGTGTAGACCTAGTAGACGTGTTTTAAAATTGTGAGACTGATGGAGATACATAATGGGCCAAAGTGGACAATATTTGTTAGCAGTGGGCTTGGGCTATTATAAATGGTGTTAGAGCTAGATACCCGGCGGTGTACCAGCGAGGACGTTGGCACCAAGAAGGGTGGATTGTTAGATCTCACATTGGTTGGAGAAGGAAACGAAACATTTCGTATAAAGGTGTGGAAACCGCTAACAGATATTGTCTGCTTTGATACGTTATGAGCCAAAGCAGGCAATATCTGTTAGCGGTAGGCTTAGACTATTATAAATGGTATCAGAGTAAGACATCAGGCGATGTGCTAGTAAGAACGCTGGCTCCCAAGAAGGGTGGATTGTTAGATCCCACATGGATTGAAAAAGGGACTAAAACATTCTTTATAAGAGTGTGAAAACCTCTCGTAGAAGCGTTTTATAATCGTGAGTCTGACGGTGATACGTAACAGACTAAAGTAGACAATATCTGTTATTGGTGCTTAGGCTATTACACAAACAATGTTATAGTACAGAGAGAAAAAACCATCGGAGAAAATCTTATATGTATTTGTGTATTTAAAATTGATACAAACACATACTTATAGACTTTTAGCTGCCATTCAAATAACATATCTCTTTGTATCGAGTTTTGTGTCTTTTAAGGAAAGACATCAATTCATTAAGGTTGTGTACTTCATAGAAAAAAAACACACCCTCTTGGCAAGAGTAGTTCATGTTGGCCTTTTGTTCTTGATATAAAATTAGTTAATTAAGTAATATTTTATGATAACAAACATGCTCTCAATTATTAATAGTGTTATTGTTTAGAAATCTATGTAATGTAGAGCTTGAAATAACGATTCTAATGTTCGACCACGGGACGGTCTAAAAGCGAATGACATCCCTCCAAAATTTTCTAGTTCCCATAAACTAGGAGTGTCAATTAAAATTAACTCAATGCGCAAGCTTCTTAAATAGCAAGAAAAACATAAAAACTCTACGTTGCTCCACGATGGACTTCTCCATCCTACTCGTTGTCATGGTTGTATATTTTCAACTGTGCGGCATCGTGATCTTGACACTCTCATGGCAAGCCTTGAGGAGAACCTAAGTCTCATATTCATTTTTCGCCTGTCTTTATGGTTTTATCAGACCATAGCGATAGGCGAGGTTTGTCTTCGCCAATCAAACATAACTTGTCCGGAATCTAAGCTTCTTCATTCACCACGCCGCCTGAGCGTGCATGTTCAGTCTTTTGCGACCCAATCGACTTGCCTCTACTCTAGGCCAAGTCATTTGACTCGACCTTGCCTCTACTTGGGGCCAAGGTCTCTCATGTGCAATGTTGCATCTCAAAATTATCTCGATTCCCAGTTGATACGACCATCATGTCTTAATGTCATCCCAAGTCTCGGGATGTCATCGACCAACTTAGCTCACTTGGTCATGCTCATCGAGAATGGGTCCATGAGTCGTTGCTAACATTGAGATATCCCGAACATCCATGCATCCAGGTTATATATCGAGACATTGGACCCTCTCGTATCTATGCTAGTTCATTTATAAGTGTATAATCAAACCTCTGATACATGGGTGGGGGGCGCAATGTCGGTACACTCGTGCCATCAACACTATCCTTGAAAGACTCTTTCAAAGAAAGTCGTCCAAGACACTCATCTCACAACGTTCGCGCTCACTGTGATACACACATGTGCCACTGAATAGCTCGTTTAGGCCACAGAGCCCAGGGGTGGTGGAGAGCTGACATCATGCCTCCCCCAAGGTACATTTTGAGGAATTTCTAATTAGGCAGGTGTAGACATGATTTTGGCGAACGGCCATACGGTGTTGTAAAGCGTCCGTCTAGTGTTCGTTCAACACCAAATTTGAGGGCTTTATATTTCATATGGATGGACTTGGCTCTATAGCTGCATGTCCAAATTCTCTTTAGAACCCTGACTTTCGAGGTTAAGGCCCAGGGGGCTACCCGACCCTTCAACAAGCCTATCTCTGACACTCATGTCGACATCATTGCATCTATCTTGCCTATGTCTTAGCTTAGCTTTCATGCATATCTCTATGGAGTGTTAGATGATGCACTATCCTCCTCGATCGCATCATGACACTCACTTTGTCTCGATCCTTGTGTGGTCGGTTGGGTGCCACTACCATATCACCACCTTGTCTTCACAACCTACTCTCTTCATAGTATGTTGTCACATCCTCCCTCATTTAAAGTAGTTATCGTCCTTAATGGCTTTTCTGGGGCACAATCCCATTGTGAATTCTGACACTTGTGTAAACAGGGTGAGTATTAATAAAACTCAATAAAGCACTCCCCTATTGGGTCATATATGCAAACCATCATATAGTTCATCGATCAAAATCGAGAGATCCTAGTGGTTGATTACCCAAAACACTGCGTGTAATCTACCCATAAAAACCATTTTTAACAATCACTCCTCAATGAACATCAGTGGTTTGGTACCTGATACACACATCGTGCAACCCTTATGATTACTCTAAAAAAATAGAGTTATATCGAACCTTTTTATCAATAGTTTTGTATACATACTGACCATTTATTCTAATTCGTAAGCATGAAATAGTCCATTGTGATTCAACATAAAAAAGTGATCAATTTACATAAATCTAGCCTAATTGTATATTTTGTAGAGAGGCAAAACCATTATATTGAACCATGATGCTGCTGGCAAATCTGAAAGCAACCTTGTTGACGATGACATGCTATTGCAAATTGCTGAACCATTATGCTGGAGAAATCATGTAGCAAATTTGTTGGGGATGACACAAAAATTTTAATCCAAATCAGCAAACCACGCGGATTATTGACAACCCAATAGAAGGCTGCTTAGGTGGATGACTCATCCCTTTTCCGCTCTAAATGAGAAGAAAATAAAAATGTTCCTAAAAAGAAGAGAAGAGAAAAGGGAGAAGACGAAAAAGATAGAAACGGAAAGGGGAGAAGATGGAAAAGACGGAAACAGAAAGGGAAAGGACATATCGAGGTTGTCGGAAAAAAACTAATGACCATAGAAGGAAAAAAAAATGACTACGGATGACAACTTAAGACAAAGAGGTGAACGAGAGAGCTCAAAGGAGTGAAACTTCCATTGAATGAGAGCATCAAGCTTGATAACTCTCTAACCCCTTACATTTTTTTCTTATTCTATTAATTTTGTATGACTAAGATGTTGATTTCTCTGTGAAAATCAGTGCGTTTGGAGAGCTAAACCGATGCAATCCCTTGGTCTTTAGAAGTTGCGATAGAAAAAACCTGGGGACACATGATCGTGGTGATCTGTGCGAGATTTATGTCACCACGAATGCAATATCTAGTCTCATAGGAGACGAGGCAGAAGAGTTTTATGTAGTTAAAACATGTTAACGCTATGATTTTAGTTTATTTAAGAGTTGTTATTAGTAATCTATATGTTTGTTTAGTTGACCACTTTACATACATAGTTGTTTCTTTTATTCGAAAGAACAGAGTAAGAGAATCCTCTTTAATAATCTAGTTTCATTGCAACGATATGGACGGTAATTGAAGGGTTAGAAATAATTCGTTTTTGTTAATGGAAATTACAAAAAAGTGGTCACTATGCATGACCCTCGTAAAAAGGCTCGAGAATCTATTAAAATGAGCTAAAATTCACCAGAGTCAGTTAAAATGAACTAAAATAAGTATCCAACTTTATTTTAGAAAAATGGAATGGTTTCGTTTCAATAAGAATGTCGGGTTAATAATCCCAACTTATAGGCCTAAGTGTTCTAGACCAAACCTACATTTGAAATACCTACAAATCAACCCGGCTGCAAATAATAAACCGCCAAAAAATCATGTGGCTTTATACTTACTGAACTACTATAAAGCAATACAGTCCAACTTATCGATCAACATGTTGGTATTTTCAACGATACTCGATGTCGATAGTGACAGCAATAGAGGTGGTAGCAACGACGACAACGACAACATATGGACGGAGAGGGATGAAGAAAGGAGAAAGATGACTCTTTATAGCCCAGTTTTTTTGGATTTCCTATTTTAATCCTCTAGGGTTTCTAATTTATTTCATTTTATTTTATCTTATATTACTTTATTCTATTTTGTATTTTTCTTTGTGCTAGAAAGAAATGTAGGTTAGTGATATATTATCTTTCTATTGAGCTTGCACAAATATTATGATTTTTTTATTTTTATTTTAGATGATCGGTAGAATTATCTCTCTAACAAAATATGCATGAGTGAACCAAATTAAGATTAGGGCGTTAGAGTTAGAGTCGTTTCGTTCACATTGACCAAGGTCAGTACATTTTCAATAGACCGAGTATCATAGGACCGTGAGTGATAATCAAAGGCCTAAACCTTAGTGCTCCTAAAAATTGGATTAGTTTAAGGAGTTAGCCCCGATCGTCCTGAAAATACGAGATGAAATTCAAACTTCCTAAATGCCTTAATAACCTAGTAAACCTCCACGACAAGCATGACTAAGAAAGCTTAACAAGCTTAGTAGCCGAGTGAATGGTGACACCTGAGCCTCCATCGCCTACGAGTACCCTTTTAGTAGGTCTTTGTAACGTCATGGATGAGTCCCATGATCACTTGTTCTGTGAGTACCCGTTTAGTATATCTATTTAGGGTACGTTGCACCACGATCATGTTTGTTCAGGACGTGCTGCCTGTGGTCGCATGCTCATGTCTTGCCAAACCTCTTTTATATTGTTTTCATGTTCTATTATTTTATTATTATTACTTTTGTGTGTATGACATTTCGACAAAATCATGTTTACTCTTGTCTGACATGAAACGTCTCAAAATGTACTATAGTCGGGACCAAGTAGTCATTAAACCTCCCATCGAAAAGGGTTATAATCTCTCTTGCCCACATGGTTTCATTGCAATTTACATCTACAATGCTTTATTTCAAACTGTTTTCAACTCATTTCCTTGCTAAAGATTTCAAGCCAATGATAGACGACATCAAAGTAGAGATGGCTTAATATGCAAGAATTTGATCGGGCAATACTCCATTTTGAAGAATCATTTGGTGTTGTACATTAATCCATAAATGTGTGTAAGTGGCTCAACTGTCGGCTTGGTTGGATGAATTATATTATGTATGATGACGCGTGTCTCGTGGCCCTTGCATGTGTCATAATTACGATTGTTGTGTCATACTATACTAAGTTATATTATGTCATGTTATGCTAAATTGTACTATGGTATGTCATGTCACGTCATGTTATGCTATGTTGTTGCAATATGCTATGATGATGATAACTTATGATGTATAAACCTATGTCATATTGTGGCAATGTGTTATGATGTTAATAATCTATGATGCATAAACCTATATCATGTTGTGACAATATGTTATGATGATGATAATCTATGTTGCATAAACCTTTACAAACCATGCCTCGTAAGTTATGCTATGTACGAAAGATTTGACAGGAAAAATATATGCATAATTCACAGATTCATTATACTATGTTATAGATGAATGAAAGTTTGACTTGTATCATTAGTTTATGTTATGATTTTAAGCTATGGGGACCTCATGCATTTTTGTGTGTCATATGCATCGAGATACTTCCCTATTATGATGAGTACGGACACATACCTTACGAGTGATATTTATGTTTGTCATGATATTATGTGGGCCCTATCTCTCCATGGTGTCTGACACAACACGTTAGCGAGTGCTACCCGATAAGCTAGGCCCAGGGGGTGTGCGAGCCCACCTGGTGGGCCCATGCTTGCATGAGTGTGCTGTGTGTAGAGAAGTACTACACATCCAACCTTACCTTAGGGTATGCCGTGATGTTTTTAAATGATAGGTCCCACCATGTTGCATCTGTTTACATTTCTCAAATCCCAACCGTGAGTTTACTTACCAAATATTTCTTAAAATACTTAAGTGTGTGTTACTTTTATTTTTCAGGTAAAGATGAGGCACCCTGATGACAGCATCGGGATCAAAGCCAATGAGACCCGTGTTAGGATTTTTGGGTTGTTTTTTATTTTATTTTATTAAAACCGGTGGAAATTGAAACTATAACCCATTTTTTAATTTTCACTTGGAAAAAAAAAGAAAAAAAAAAAAGAGTTACTATTCAAAGTTGTCGTAAAATTGACCGCCGGTTCACCGCCCGAGCCGACATTGGGCATTTGGATTTAGAGTGTGGGACCCGATTCGTAAGATAGTCTAAGAACAAACAATCTCACCCACGACGTTTTTTTCTTCCTTCTGACTCCCAAATTCGCAGACAGATCGTCAATCAATTAGAACGGGGACTTCTGAGGTAAATCTCTTACTATTCCTTCATCCATTTTCTGCATTCAAGCACATCAAGCTTCTCTTTTTCTTCATTGAATTCGATTCCAATCAAGTTTATCCAGCTAGGGTTTTCTACGGTGTTTGTGGGTGCTCTTTTTCACATTTTTAGGAATACTTCATTCTTATATGCTGAATCTGAAGTACCTTCTTCCATTTCTCCACAATGGTCGAAGGACGAAGATAGCATGTATTGCTATCTTGCTTTAGATTCCATACGTTTTCTCAATTTGAAGGTAAAAAACTCAATGACGCCTCATGAATGTAGCCAATCCACACCGTATTCCCCAAACCTCCGTTAAAACTCGCTTAATTGCATATGGACGGGCAGAATTTGACTTTGTAAATGAATTTCCTAGTTTGGGGTAGGCATGGCCAATCTAACCTGCAATGCTCAATAAAGGAAATTCGCCCAATTCGGTCTTAACTTCCCAATTTTTGGAGGGAAAATTGTATTTATTAGCTTAGCGTAGAATTTACTTAGCCAACTCCCGGACAAGCTTCCACCTTAACCATATATTGAATGCACCCCATTAGAGAGTATGCTCATCATTCTAGGGATTGTCACTCGATGTTGATCTTGTTTTCCCCATCCACTAATGTGGAGTACGTTTTGGTACCTTGAATTTGGGGCAGACATACAAAATGTGTGACAAGACTTTCAACTAAAAGCCCTATAGTAAGGGGTAGCATCCTCTAACAAGGAACTCATTCCAACCTATGTTGAATGTTCTCTACTCTACTATTCAGTTTTTTTTGGCTTTCATTGGCCCTCTAAGCCTCGGGCCTTTTTGTTGTATCCTTTGTCAGAGAGTGGAGGAAGATCTAAATCATTTATTCTGGAGTTGTGATTATGCTCAGTTGGTTTTGAATTACTTCTTTGGTGTGTTTAACCTTCAGCTTACTTGAGACATAGCTTTTAGTGATATGATTCAGGAGCTTCTCCTCTGTCAGTCGTTTTGGGGAAAGGATAATTTTTTATGGCAAACCGGATGTGAGCTTTATTGTGGGAGTGTTTGGAGGGAGAGAAATAGTAGAATCTTTAGAGGGATGCTTTTGATGTTTGGTTCCTTGTGAGATTTAATGTCTCTCTACGGGTCGATGCCTTATTTCTTTTGTAATTATCTGTTAGGTCTTATTTTGCTTGATTGGAGTCCCTTTCGGTAGAGTTTCTCCCTTTTGTGGGTTTTTTTTTTTTTTTTTTTTTGGTATGCCCTTGTATTGTAACTTGTCAATCAATATGTCTTAGGCCGACACACGTCGGTGATCAACTAACTACATCATCTTTTTTTATTTCTAGCAAGTAAAGACCAGTTCTCGATAGTGTAAATATATATATATATATATATATTGTCTTGAATTCATGTTTTGAAACCTTTTTCCAAGACAAAAATAAAATTTGATGTTAAGCACACATTTGACAAGATAGTTTTTGAAACAAAAATGAAGTATTTTCCTTGTTTCATGTTGTGCTAAATTTACTATGTACACTCATTACTTTTTTCCCACCTTTTTTTGAGTTCAACTACATGGGGTGAAGATGTTTTAAAAGGCTATTGAGGTTCATGATTTGAGGCTCGCCTTTGAGGAAAGACTCTAACTTTTAGCTTTGAGAGTTACGCCTCTCATAGAAGAGGCTTATGCCTTTGTAATGATTAGAAGAATAGTATTATTTTGCATCATTCTTCAAAACTTGAACTATTACTACTTTTGCTGCTGTGACTTTAAAAGTATTGAAGACGAAAATTTATAGTATAAGTCAATCCTATAAATGATGATAGTAGTGAGGTTAGTGATATCCTCTTAGAATATTTTGTTTGAAGTGATAACTAAATGGGGTGGCCTTTTTTTATTCTTTTACATGACTATTATGTTTAGTAATACTTGGTCATACCAATTTACAATTTGTCAAATGTTTTTAGTTAAATTTGAGGCTTATGCCTCGCTTCTTCAAGAGGAAAAACCTCATGGTTCTTTAACATTTTAAAACATTGGTGAGAATTCAAACTTTTGACTTCTTAATTGAGGATCAACCTTAACTAGTTGAATTGTGATCAAGTTGACGTACATACTCATTACTTCTAATTGGGAATGAAAAAAAAAAAAAACGAAAATAGTAGATATATTTTGCAGTAGTTCTAGAACCAAAGACAATAGATAATAAAAATTCCTCCTTTTTGGAGATTTCAAAGAGAGTTTTGATTTTTCCCATTAAATTAGTAGAGAAAGTTAAGTTCATCGATTTGGGTTCAGAAGTAAGAAATGAAATGTAATAGATGGGGTTGAAGGATAAATTCAAACACTCATCCACATGCCTTTCAACCCCTGTAATGGTTGTTACTGAGAAAGGAGTTGGAAATTGACAAAAAGTTTACAGATATAAACACTCTGTCATCTTGAATGTGGGGAGTATTCAAGTGTTTGGCTTTTACAACTAAGAAATCTTGACCTATTTGATACAGATTTGATGTCTTGAACTATTCCATTCTGCTGCACAAGAATGGAGTAATTTCTATCATGGAACTTGGAGGCAGTTACATGTTGGATGATCTCATTGTACATTTAATGTATAAACTTACATTTGGAGGGGCCAAATATGAATGATACCTTGATGCATAGTGATTGCCTATTCTTTTTAGGGACAGTTTCAGAGATCTTTGATTGTAATAAGTGAAGATGATTGAACTTAATGTTCTTGATGCTTTGTGTTGTATGTGGAGTTCAGAAGGCCCCCACCCTTCTCCTTTTTAGTTGATATTGAAGTAATTACTTGAACTTTTGTAGGTGCGGGTGTAAACTTTTGTACCCAATATGTCCAGTTATCATGGGGATGATACTGATTACATGGCTGATGAGTACGAAATGGAAGACATTGATGATGATATGGATGATGAGTATCATGATAGAGAAGTGGAAGGCTCAGATTCTGATGCTGATGAATTCCACTCGGTTTGTGATACATTGATAAATTATTGGATTTAGATTTAGTCATCGTGATCTCTAAGTGATCTTCAAATTTTTGCATTCATGCATTATATGTCAAAGTTACTCTGGTTGTCTAGTTTGTACCAATTCTTAATGTTGGCCTTATTGAATATTTGAATTCTGAATGACATTATATACAGAGTAGTAGAATAGTTGATACCACTGCAGCTCAAGCGAGAAGAGGAATAGACATTCAAGGGATTCCTTGGGAGAGGCTTAGCATTACTAGAGAGAAGTACAGGAAAACTAGGCTTGAACAGTACAAGAACTATGAAAATATCCCAAATTCAGGAGAAGGGTCAGAGAAGGTAAATGATCTCTGCAATCTATGCCCTCCTCCCGCCAAGTTGTGAGCTATATTTTACACTGGTAATTCCAATATCTTATTTGTGACTTCTACAATATGATGTGAATAGGATTGCAAGGTTACGGGGAAAGCACATTCATACTATGACTTTTATCGAAATTCAAGATCTGTGAAATCAACCATTCTTCATTTTCAGGTATACTTGATCAAGTCTTCTGTGAAATCTACTTGATTCTTATTAGTCTCTGTTGGTGTAAATTTTGTGCGCCTTTCAATATTTTAAACTTATCCTTTCTTTGTGCCAATTGGAAGACCTTTTCATAACTTGTTTAGGTTGGGAGTTTTCTTCTGTTTTGCTTGGGAACATATATGTTTTTTTATTATTATTCTTTAGTGTTCTTATTGTGACTAATTTATAGCCTCCTGTAGAAGTGGATTTCACTTCCCTTTTGTTTGTATAGTATCAGTTGTCACCAAGATTTATGTATGACATTCATGATTGCAGTATTTACTTGGATGTCATAGCATGAAATATATATATATATATTTTTTACAAGAAATCGAGCTTTGTTTGAGAGAAATGATAGAATATACAAGGACACACCTGAAAAAAAAGCATACAAAAGGAATCTTGAATTAGAGGATATGACTCCAATTCAAAAGAATACAACCAAGTTAATAATTAAAAAATCCGATTAACGGACCATAAAAATGTGTTAAATCTCACTACCTCCCACACCTCCTCCTGTGATTGCTCCACCCCTCTAAAAATTCTACTATTTCTCTCGAGTCACACTCCCACATTATAGCAAAACAACAAGCATGCCACAAACTCTCCCTTTGTCCCAAAAAGGAGAATTGATCACAATCGCAGAAATCATTTTAGATGGAATAATTCATTGGTGCATGCCGTAATATTCTTCATTTGTATGCCACATATTCTAATGTTTATTTGAATTTGATGCATGTGGCTGAAGCAAACTTTTTGTTGTTCGATAATAGTTGAGGAACTTAGTATGGGCGACATCAAAGCATGATGCATACCTTTTATCACATTTTTCTGTAATTCATTGGTCATCATTATCGTGCACCAAGTCTGAAGTACTCAATGTTTCGGGCCATGTGGCACCTACGGAGGTTAGTGTATTGACTGCACGATTAGCTTTCCATATTATTAATACTCACTTGTGTTGCTTTAAAGTTTAAACCTTTTGAGTCTGATGTAATACAGAAGCACCCTGGGAGCTTATTAGAGGGATTTACACAGACACAAGTCAGTACACTTGCAGTGAAAGATAATCTACTTGTTGCTGGGGGATTTCAGGGAGAGCTTATTTGCAAGGTAAGTTATTCATCTACTTTTATTCTTGACAAGAAAAGCATATTTCAATGATATCAATATCAGAAGATACAAAAGGAGGGGCGGGGCATAAGGCATCTTCCTAGCCTCGAGAAGGGGGATTGATGAGTAACATCCCCAAGCTACGTTGATGAGGAAAATTGGGTGTACAAAGCCCAAGTAAAACACTTTAACTTGAGGCTGTTAATGAGCGTTGTTAAAAAAATGTTGCCAAAAAACTTAATGCCCATCCTGAAGAAACTTAATGCCCAGAGAATGATTTTAGAAGAAATTTCCATTGGATTGTAGCTAAGTCATCCCAAAGCTTACACAAGAAGTTTTAGCACCTCGTGTATTAAAAAGAATGAAGGGGTGGTTTACAGTGCATTGGTTAGTGATTTGAAAACAGGAATTTGAAAATAGGGGGTTCCATGAATAGCTTTTCATGTTTTTAATGTTTTTGGACAAGTGATTGGGGCTAGATATAGATATCTGATTTTCTTTTTTGGATTTTATATTGAATGTTCTGTTCCGCTTACTGAGAGTCAACATTTTCATTTATCAAAACAAGCAACCAAAGAAACAGGGAGCTGAAACAAGCAAAAGCTAAAGCTCTCAAAAAAAAAAAAAAAAAAAAAAAAGCTTTGAGTAAAGGGGTTCTAGATGTTAAGGATGATGAACAAAAGTTAAGTATTAAAGTCTTTGGTCACGAACATATTGAGAGATGCATAGAACTTGAACCTAACTGTATTCCGAACCTCCTCTCAAAACATCTCCTTACAATCCTCATCTTTCTTGAGTCAGATGTTCCACTAATTATCCAGAAAGGTTGCCCTCTGCAAGGTTCATCCCTTGTCTTTGAAATGGAGATGAAACAATACTTCCTCTACTTCTGTGCGACCAGAACTATTATGTGCCAAGAGAACACTGGAAGTCTCTAAAAGTGTCCCCCTCTAGACCACGTGGTCCAAATTCTGTAAAGCACATTTACACAAAGAACATCATTGCGGGCCTATTAGCACGTAGGAGGAAATGGAAGTCCTCTGGATCGAATCAATAGTGTTAGTCCTCCAATTGTTAGACAGGAGCTAACGGTTGTTGGAATTTTGTTAGACAGAAGCTAACGTTCTTTGGAACTCTAATCCTCCACAATGAAGAGAGCAAAGAAGGCTTTGGAGGGGGAGAACCGGACAAGAGGGAAAAAGAAAAAAGAAATTGAAAGAAAATTGCATTTTGTCCTTCTTGCTTGCTGAAAAGAATAAAGTCTTGAGACATTAGAAATCTGCCTCTGATTGACTGATCTTGCTTTTATGTAGTTAGTCCTCCTCCTCTTCTTCTGATGGTTATCTTTGATCCAAGGTGAAAAAAAAGCGCCAATAATAAAGAGTTTGAAGAAGAGACCTCAGAGACTTCCCCATCGAAAGCAAGTGGCCAAACCAAAATAGTGAGAAACAAAATCCTTGCAAGGCGGAGAACAATGATTTGTAGGAGAAAGTATCAATAAGATTGGAAATAAAGGTGAAGGAATAGTAGATAGAGGGGGAACTCCCATGACTAACAATCCATCCTTTGACTAAAGCAAAGGCCATAGCCATTTAGCCCAAAGGGTCTCAATACAAACTCTCAACTTACCTATACTCAACCGATCTTATTCAACTGGTCTTGAATCCCATTTAACCAAATGAGAACCCTTGGCTTCCTTTCGATTCCCTTGAATCAAAATTCGATCTAATAGATGAGGGGGTCTTAAACTCGGACAAGAAATATATAGGGATCTCTCATTACACGAACTGAATAAGAGGTAACCTACCACCTTAAAGAATAATGCTTTTTTCTCCACTATATGATTTTTTAAAATTTTATGCCCTTGGGATCCCAAATGACAAATTGGAGGGGTTTACCCATGAGTATGTCTAAGTGGTAGCTTCATACCCAACTCACACTCATCTAACCAATTTAGACAAGTTGCAATTGATGCCAACCGTCAAATCCTTGCTCTGTTAATTTTGAGTTTGAGTATGAGCTCAAACACAACTAAAATATTGTTAAGTTTAGCTCACCTAACCAAACATCAATTGGTTAAAGCATTGTATTAGATGGATTTCTTTCCCTCCCCACATGAAATTCCTCAATGATTCCTACCTGTTGAACCTGGATTGCCCTATCTTAAATCCCTAAACGCTTGGACCTTCCCTTGGGTTTACCATTGACTATATAGAAATAATTGATCGACTAAAGGAAATTCTAGACGCAAAATCTTCGCCGAACCCAATTCCTTTCCTCCACAATACCTTATCCGACAAGTCTCAATCTGCATGATCATAAGCTTTCCAAACTATTACTTAATAGTAGGCCCTTCAATCTTTGAGCTTATAAGCCCGAAAATCTTCAATTACTTCATCATCAATAAGGACATCAAAAATTTTCTTGCTCATGATAAAAGCACCTTGAGAGTTGAGACTCCAAAACAACATTTGGGGGACTTGCCTAAGTCTATTAGGCCACACCTTATTAGTGAGCTTCTGCGTGAAAGAATTATTGATCTCTCTCTCTCTCTAAACCCCCCCCCCCCCCCCCCCCCCCCCCCCCCCCCCCCCCCCCCCCCCCCCCCCCCCCCCCCACCACCACCCCCACCCTCTCTCCTCCTGACTGATCAACTGACCGAACTGTTGGAGAAAAAGCTTTTCCGGTTCTACAGATCATGGAGAATTAAAGATCTCTTGGTGATGGGGTTAAGTAAAAGCTGTACCCAAATATTCCTTGATAACCGTTTTCCAGATTATATATTAAAGGGCCTTGGAGATCTATTTTTGTTGGATTTGAACCTCGTTCATGAGAGGATTACAAAAAAATTGGGGAGTGGGGCTAGTACATCATTTTGGCATGACCATCGTCAGTGAGAGGAAACGCTAGCTGAACATTACCTCACATATACACTCTGTCCTTCAACAAAGACAAATCTATCCTGGGCTTATGGAATGAATATCATTGTGGCTGAAATCGTAACTTGAGAAGAAACCTCACTGATGATGAGATTGAAGAGTGGATTACACTCATGCATCATTTAAATATTGATTAATTGACACTTACCAAAGATCATTGGATTTGGAAGCTAGACACAGAAGTTATCTTCGCTACAAAATCTCTGCCGCTTGAAATGGGCAACAATTTGACAACAAAGCAATCTGGCCAGATTGTTACCGCAAAGAAAATTAAAATTTTCTTTTGGAAGCTTAGCCACAACGCCATCAATACCTCTGATTGATTGCAGCAACGCTTTCCGTAATTAGCTATATTTCCTCATTGCTGCGCATTATATAAAACAACACGCGATACACAGAGCCGTATGTCCATCACTTGCCATTTTGCGGATAGATTTTGGAAGGAGTTATTCTCCTTCAGCTGGTCCACTACTATACCTAATGACATTGACAGTCTCATTATATTCACCCTCAATGGGCATCCATTTTCAATTGAGAAACAAATGATTACTCGATAATGGTTGATTATGTTTGATAGATTCGCCCTATGAAACAAGAAGTTCTAGTCCTGAAGGGACAATATCAACCACTTGACTCCTATTCACTACATCAACTATGATTATTTCTACACTACGTTTCCTATCTTCTATGAAAAATTGTTTTGTGGCTGACATGTATATTCACTCTAGGAACTCCTCCCCTCTTTCACTCGGCAACTATCTTTGTTTCCTGATAGGGAAACAACAAATGTCATGGCTCTCTTATATTTGATTGGAGAGTTCAATGTTGGAGCCCTAACCTTCTGAGGGCTTCTCCTGCAGCTTTTTCCTTCGTTGTTTGTTGAACCCTTCTCCCTATTTTTTCTTTTGTTTGGATGGTGAAAAGACCAAAAAAGAAAAGTCGTTAGGTTATTTGTCTGACAGGTTATTCACAGTAGAGCTAATACTCTTGGTAGACTTCTAAGAAAGATGTCTTCGTTGGTTGGTCTATTTTGTTGCATTCTATTTTGGAGGGCAGAGGAAGACTTGAATCATTTACTTTGGAACAGCAACTTCGTGCTATCTTTATGGAGTTGCTTTTTCTTTAGGGTTTGGTTTTCAACTAGATTGTCGCAATGTCTTTAGTGAAATGAATGAAGAGTTCATTCTCCATCTGTTGCTTTAGGAAAAGGAGGCATTTATAGCAAGCCCGGGTGTGTGCTTTGTTGTGGGACTCTTGGAGGGGAGGAACAATAAATGATTCAGAGGAGTGGAATTGATACTATTTTGTTTGGTCTCTTGTTAGGTTTTATGTTTCTCTCTCGGCATCAGTGACAATTTTTTTTTGTAATTGCTTGTTAGGTTTTATTTTTCTTGATTCAAGTCCCTTCCTATAGGGATGCTCCCTTTTGGGCGTATTTTATTTTTTAGTTGTCCTTGAACTCATATTCCCAATAAAAGTTGGCTTTTAATCCAAAAAAGAAAAAAAGAAAGAAATAAATATGGTTTTTCATTGAGTTATGTGATTATAATTATAATTATGGTTAACGTTTGTTTTTACCTTGCTTTATTGCAGAATCTTGACCGCCCAGGTGTTAGTTTTTGTTCCAGAACAACTTACGATGATAATGCTATAACTAATGCTGTTGAGATATATAGCAGCGCTAGGTATATTTCCACGCTCTCTTGGTTAAGCAGGTATTTGTACAGCTTTCCTTCTATGAACATTATTTTGAACGTATTCCAAAATTTTCAGTGGTGCAGTTCATTTCACTGCTTCTAATAACGATTCTGGAGTCAGAGATTTTGATATGGAGAAATTTCAGCTTTCCAAGCACTTCTGTTTTCCTTGGCCAGTTAATGTAAGTCCTCTGAATTCTACTTCTAAACGGAACACCCTTGTGTTTTCCCGTTTTCAATTGGTTGATTAATACTTATCTTAAGTTTTCATGTGTATATGATATCTTATTCCCAATTATTTAAAGAACTAATGGCAATGCGGTGGAATCATGGATCGTTCATTTTTCGGTGGTACTGAAAGTTACGATAAGTTAAGTGAGTAGAAAGATAATGTGTTGCAATTTTGGTTGCCTGCATGGCTCTGTCTTGGTTGCCAGTTACGTTCTGGGTACCATCAAGTGTGTGCCTATACTCCGATTATACGTAGGATACATTGTCGACCTTGGTGTTGTTGAAATGTTCATTTTAGCTTGTTTGTATGTGTGCAAATACCTGTAACATAATCTTATACTTGTGGCTCATTTATTACTGTGTTGTATCAATATTTCAGCATGCTGCCTTGAACCCAGATGGTAAACTTCTTGTGATTGTTGGTGACAATCCTGAAGGTTTATTGGTGGACTCACAAACTGGAAAGGTACTCGTAATAGCGACAGCAGGATCGTCGTTTTGGTAAATCATCTGCTGACTTATTGAAGTACATTATTTTTGCAGACAGTTGCACCTCTATGTGGACACTTGGATTTTTCATTTGCATCGGCATGGCATTCAGATGGCATTACCTTTGCCACTGGAAACCAGGACAAAACTTGCAGAATTTGGGATGTAAGAAACTTATCAAAGTCAGTAGCTGCTCTGAAAGGCAACCTCGGAGCCATTCGATCCATCCGCTATTCCTCGGATGGTCAGTACATGGCAATGGCAGAACCAGCAGACTTCGTGCACGTGTTCGACGTGAAAAGCGGGTACGAGAAAGAGCAAGAAATAGACTTCTTTGGAGAGATCTCAGGTGTGTCGTTTAGTCCAGACACGGAGTCACTTTTCATTGGAGTATGGGATCGAACATACGGGAGCTTGCTCGAGTACCATAGACGAAGAAATTACAGTTACCTAGATTCGTTGTACTGAGATTGAAAGTAAAAAAAGGGAAAGAAACTTGGGGGGAATAAGATGGGGTGGGGGTGGGGGTGAAAGTGAAAATTGTTTAATTAACATAGTAAGATGTAGTAAATTAAGTGTATATTTAGTGTGGTGTGAAACAATAGGGCTATTGTATTATGATGATGATGGTGATTTGATGACACTTTGGTTTTGAAGGGGACAATTTGAGTGAATGCAGAAGGGGGGAGTGTAAGTAAAGAAAGGCTTGTGGGGGATGGCATGGTAAATTAATAGATGGCCAGGGTGTCTGTCACCTTTTTGCATATCACTCTTCACAAATTTATGTTATTACAAACATCAGACTTGCAATTGTTGCATTCTTTTCTATGGTACCACAAAGTTCGTTTCTTAGAGGTTTTTGAGTCGTTGTTTGGTTCATGAAGCTTGCGATTACCGAAAACGAGCACTTCTAGTTTGAGTTTAGCGTTTGATAAACTTTTGTTTAAACAAATGATGTTTGGATGCGTTTAATGAATTATAAAACATATGATGTATGATGTAAAATTGATAGAATTTTAAATGATAATACATCTAGATTATATATATATATACACACAAATATACAAATGATAGACGTAGGTCGGATTAATCAAGTTAGTATTACGTTCACTTACAAATCGACAAATAAAAATAAATAAAAAGATACAAAAACTTACGTGGTTTAGAGAGAAAAAATTCTCCCATGTCCACGAGACGGCAACCGATCACTATAATCAAAGTGTTTATAAGTCTTATCTTTTACGATCTCATCCTACAATGTCTCACTTACAAAATTTCTCCCAATTGATTCCCCGCAATTCTCAATAAATATTTTAAGGTACAACTAGAAATCTATTAGAATATTTGACAGAAATTAGAATCTAAAAGTGTTATTGAAAATTTTGAAACTTCAAAGATATTTTTGAGACAAAATGTAAAGTTTAAGAGTATTTTTTATTTATTAATTTAACCTATTTGTAACCCGACCGACCAGGTTCGAACATAAAAACATCTTGTAATCCTTAAACCATATAGCATTTAGAGAATACTATTTATTTACACTAATCCTAATTAAATAAAATAGTTTAGAGAATTTTTAATTGTTTCTTTAAAACAAATATGTTAGCATTCAAATTTGGTTTGCCGGCCGTGGAACCGACATTGGGCATTTGGATTAAGAGCGTTGGACACGATTCGTAACATAGTCTGTGAGAACAAACAAACCCCACCCTCACCCTCACCCCCACCCCCACCCCGACGATTTTTCTTCGTTCTGACTTCCAAATTCGCAGACCGATCATCAGCCAATTAGAAAGGGGACTTCTGAGGTAAATCTTGTAATGTTTCTTCATGTACTTATGTGTTCAAGCGCATCAAGTTTCCTTTTTTATTCTTTGAATTCGATTCCAATCAAGTTTATTGAGCTAGGGTTTTCTCTGGTTTGCGTGGGTACCCTTTTCACGTTATAGAGAAGTTTTGTTCTTGTATGCTGAATCTGAAGTGTACCTTCTTCAATTTTTCTTGGCATTTGAAGGCCCAAGGCGACGAGGAAAAAATCTAGAGATGACTACTGCAGCTCGACCAACATGGGCACCGGCTAAAGGTGGAAATGAACAAGGTGGCACTCGAATTTTCGGTCCATCTCAGAAATATTCATCCAGAGATATTGCTTCTCATACGACCTTGAAACCCAGGTGCGTGTCTTTAAGAGATGTAGCTGTTTCTTGTGCTAGGAAGATGGCGAGAGACCGCTTTTACTTTTCCTTTGGTTGAGTTCTTTGTACCAAGTCTCTCTTTCTTGGTTGATTATAATCGTCTGTGCGCTGTGACTTCTGAGGGATAATGATCCCACATCCATACAGGAATTCATTAGAACTGAATTGGTTTATTGGTAGACCTTTTCAGGTGATGTTACATCATTTGGTAGTTGGTTTTAATGTGGATGCGAGCTGTTGAACAGAATTTTCGTTCAGTTTACCTTGATCTTAGACGAGGTGAACTTGGTTGATAGTCCATATCCACTAATTCTCAAGAAACTTTGTCCACTCTAAGAACTCCTGTAGACAACAAATTTTTTAATACATTTAACTTTCAACTTGATGCTTGAACTCAAAACTTTGGAAAATCTCTCGAACTTACGGATTCCTTGCCTATGATCTCTCTGGGTGTATAGTCAATGTGAAACGTAGGACGATTTTAATCAATTGGGCTTCTGCTACAGTTCATCCTTGTTTATTATTTATTCACAAGCATAATGATCAATTTCATACCTAATTATTTTTCCCAGTCACACAAATTGAGGTGGAGGCTGGGGAATTTAAGTCATGAAAGTTCATGGGCTGGGCTTTCTTTCTGTATTGATCCTGTCCTAAAAGAATCTAACTGTTCCTACAATGAACTTCAACATTTCCTGCCCATTGGCAATCTCTTCTTCTATTCAATACGAAATGGAGGGATAATTCCAAAATGGAAATTTAAAAGATCAAGGGGTTAAATGCCAACCCACTTTGAGACTTATAAGCAATTGTTGTCATTTTCAAATAGTTTAATCTATCCTTTTTTGCACAAGGGAAAAAAAAGAAGGAAAAACAATGAAACCAAAGGAAACGGAGTAGGGGTTTAGTTTTTATAGACCATTGTATGCTTGGCCACAAACAATTGTGGGCAGTGGGCACTTGTGAAATGAGTTATTTGAACTAATTTTAGGGATAATGACTTCATGCTGGTAATTATCTTCTAACCTTTTAGATAAATTTTTTATTGATATGAATGAAATTACTGAAGGGGCTCTAAAGGAGTTACAAGAACCTCTTCCATTTGTGTATATGGAAGTTATAAGAAGAGTTAAAAATAATATTTTGACTTGATACACCAATTGGAGTTTGGAAGGACAATAGAATCATAGATTTGAGTATTGGTTATCTTTCCAAAGTTAGGTTTTTCTTTTGTGTTCCAAGCAAATATATCATAGCTCACAGGAAAGATGTCAGTGTTCAGCCGTAGAATTTCTCATTTAATCATAGAATTGTTGGTCATGGAGATAATCAATGAACATTTAATTAATCGAATGTGAAAAGGGAAAGTTGAATTGGAAAAGGCTGAAGACCCCAAAGCTTGATCATGTATTACATCACTAATTTTGCAAAATGCTACAGGAATTGAGATAGAATCATTGTTTTCTTTTCTGGAACTTGCCATTTTAGCCTAAGCCACCAAGCCTAAGGGACCAAATAGAATTTTTAAGGACGGACTTTGATAACGTTATACTAACGGCAAGGAGGGTGGTGGCTCGCTTTCAGTGAGATGATTGATGAAAAGCTTGGAGGCTTATCCCTCATCTTTTGCTTGGTTTTCGTTGTCTTTGTTTGATAGGGAAATGACAGATGTCATGATCCTTTCGTCTTTGGTCGAGGGGTTTGAGTTTAGGTTGGGGAGGAGGGACATTTGCATTTGGAGTCCCAACCCTTTGGGAGCTTCTCTTGTAGCTCATTCTTTCATTCTTTTGTTCTTTGTTGGATCTTTCTCTCTCTAGTGAGTGTCTCCGTGGAAGGTGATAAGTTCCAAAGTATGTCAAATTCTTTATTTGATAGGTTATCCGTGGAAGATTTAGTAATCTTGACCGGCTTACAAGGATGATGCCCTCTATAGTTGGGCCATTTTGTTACATTCTTTGTTGGATGGCAGAGGAAGATTTGACTCATATTTTTCGGAGTTGTGCTTGTCCTCGGACTGTTGATGATGAAGTCTTTTCGTTATTATTCCCCATGTGTTATTCTTCTGGATTGAAATCTCTTTCTTCAATAGACTCTCTTTTGTTAGTTTTTTTTGTGTGTGTTTATGTATTCTTTCATTTTTTCAACGAAGGTTGACTTTTCATAGAAAAGAAGTCATAATTGTTCAATAGCCACTTTTTGGATTCTCCCCATATGATAATTGATAATTGATTAAGTGAAATCTTTAGTGTGATCTAGAAATCGTAACCAATTACTCTATTCTCTAACCAACAAGTTTGTTAAGGATGATGTTCACAAAAATAAGGATTACCAGTGTCTTTAATAGACTCTCCCCAAGAAGAGTGAGGAGATTCCGGGGAATTTATTCAAGAGGAAAATGTTGACTTTTCATTATGCAACTAGAGCATTTCCATTTTTGCCTCTTGTGAGATTTTCAAGAAGGTCAAGTTCTTTGTTTGGTAGGTTTTCCATGAAAGATTTAACACCTTGGATTAGATCTTTGTTGGGTGTTCATGATGGATAAACCATATTGTTGAATTCTGGGTAGAGGATAGCCTAAGACCTTGATCATCTTCTTTGGAGGTGTTGTTTTTGCTAGTGCCATTTGGAGTCGCTTCTTTGAGGTGTTCAATTTTTGTTTTACTAGCTTTCAAGGTTGTAGGGACGATTAAGAATCTCCTTTTCCATTTCGGTCCATGAATGCGCTCTGGAATAAAGGAGGGAGGGAATTGGGCACCCAAGGAGTTACCAATTGTCGGCACTACTTGCATTCCTGCTGTTGCTAGCATGGAACATGACAATCACTCGCCGAGCATACCCTCATTGAATGGCTTGCTTGGTCCTCGAAGGAGAAAGGGAAACGAATAGAAAACGAATCTCTCCCCCCCCCCCCCCCCCCCCCCCCCCCCCCCAACGAATCCACCTATATGATCAACCCAAGGCCAAATGCTTGCACACCGACTTAGAGTACCCACATGAAATGGAAAAGCACTTCTAGAAAGCGGGAAAGGGTTGGGACAAAAAGGCTAAAGGGATGGGGAAAGTATTGGAAGGAACCTAATCCCAATTGCAATGAGGGATGAGGAAGAAGAGGTGCATACCTGAATGGCCAGCCCTTCCGAGAAAACCTCTTGAATTAGATGGGAAGGAGTCTCAACAATCAAACTCACCTTGTTGTATACCTTGCTCAACCCGATTAGAACATCACCTTATGGATCCTTTAAAGGTATGTTATTGAGCGTCACAATCTTTTCTAGCTTTGAACCTTTCTCCTAAAATAATGAAGCAATCTAGGAGGCTCTTGTGAATTCACAACCAAGGAGGATACAAAGTTCTCATCTTCAGAATGAATATCTCCTTATTGAAGGGTCGGAGTTACAGCTTTGATTCTTAACTGTGTTGGATAATCTCTACCTTTGTTGCTGTCGAAAAAGTCGTTCTCACCATCAACATTTACTCAAATCACCGCCCCCTCTGCCTACTCTACACCTTGAGATGAGCTTGACTTTTCCAAACCCCCACCTTCTTTAGGGATCCCAAATTAGCATCATCTTTTGGAGTACCCTCAACAAGGATAGAATTCTCGAGTTGATCCTGCTTAGTCTGCTTCCTTTTCCCTTTGAATGCAACATTTGACATTCCCAACCAAGAAACCAAGCCACCTGACCCTAAGTCTTGCCTGATTGAAGTAGAAGATGGCCCACCTGAGGAAGACTTACTTGTATTCATGATTTAATGATGTTTGGACCCACGACCGTAGAAGACACCGTCTTTCTCTCAGTAAACTTTGGGCCCAAGTCGAGAGAAGGTCCAAACTTGATGAATGTTTGAGAGTGCTGAAAATTAACAGTTATCCTCCTTTCAATACTTTCAACCTTGTTTGAAAATTCACCTAAAAGGCCTATCCTTGTGCGTGGTTGAGAATTATCCACGTCATCTCTTGCTAGAAGCATCTGGCTGTAGGAGTCCTTCACTTAAGAGTATACCTTCTTTAAGTCAACCCTAGCTCTGCTTGAGATGGGTTTCACGGGCATGAACCTTACAAGAAAAGCCCCTACCTCCAGAGTGAAGAAGCATCCCAATGGTATGAACCCATCATTGTTTTCATGAGCTTCGTGATCAAAATCCTTTTGTTCCCTTTGTCGACCCCCTCGGAAATATCTAATATTTTGACCCAACTTTTTTCAAAGGTCCTTCGTACATTTTTCAGCCACCGTCTCTTCATCCTATGGACAAAACTGAATAGCAATCAAGTATCATTCCTCTCCCAAAATCTAGCATCTTCTTCCTAATAAAAGGCTCTTCACAAGGAACTACAACAAGGTTCCCGCAGAAAGCCCTAGTTCTTAGGTCTTTCCTAAAAAGCCTTCCTCACACCACAATTGATAGTCTCTTAAGAATCTGATGCCTTCTCCTTCTCCCCCAAAACAACAGCCGGGACATTGAAAGCAAAGTTCACCTCCTTCTCTTCATCCCCCTCTAAAGATGGGCAAGTTAGCACCGATAGTAATCACTTATGCAAAAGAAGACTCTAGTTTAGGCGGAGGAATCGCTCGAATAATTCTAATATTTGAGGAATCTAAAGCACTTGAGAGGGTGCTAGATAACACATCTCTAAAACATCCCCAACCTCATCTATCTTTACCTTCCGAAATAAACAAAGAACGCCTTCCGAAATAAACAAAGAACGCCTTCCGAAATAAACAAAGAACGCCTTCCGAAATAAGCCCTCATTCTTTTTCCTTTGCTTAACTCCACTGCAATCACTCAATAGTGGCCCCTCACATTCAACACCCTTTGAACCCGACACAAAGCCTTTGACATTCTTCACCTTTTGAAGAACGCCTCATCACTTGATCTTTGCACAAGACTCTCAAGACGGTCTCTAATCCTCTTGCCACAACCTCGATCTTTTAATTTACCTTTGAAATTCTGGCCTCACCAAACTCTTCGATTACTAAATTCTGGCTTGATCTTCGATTTGAAATTCTGGTCTCTAATCCTCTCAAGGGTGCTAGTTATCTTGTAATCTCACGACTACTTTATTGATACATAGAGAGGCTCATTGCCAAGGGAGAGAATTAGAGAGCTCCAGTCTTTTCCAATACGAGCCTGGACTCGAAATGGCAAAAGATAAACAGCCTTTCCCATCCAGTGTACAGACTGCTACAAATTACATTCTCACTTGCGACAAGTTACATTCTCAATCACATCCCCTATAAAAGGACATTCTCTCCTTTTAATGACTACCCTCCCCTTTTTACTCTATTTCTGCTATATACCTTTATAATTAGGGGCCTATTTAAAAATTCAATGAACCACCCTTGACAAACATTATGAACGGTTTTTAAGTCTACGTATAGGAGAAGAGAGTGCCATCAACAAGATCCCAATCGGCACTTTAACCTTGTATTACAAATTAGCCATATCAGCCCTGTCCTTCTGAGCTTCCATTATATATTTGTTATTGGCACCCACTTTTCTTTGTTTTATGTTTCCATGGATATATCGCTGTTACTTTTCTTCCAAGATTTTGAAGTCTCTAATTACTTGTCATTAATGATGCTTGTAGAAAGGAAGGTCAAGATACTCATGATGAATTGCAGAGGAGGAATCTCAGGGACGAGTTGGAAGATCGTGAAAGGAGGCATTTTTCATCAAAGAATAAGTCATATGGTAAAGACATCCATTCTTTAGAAAAATGTTTAATGAGTTTTTCTGTTTTGTTTTTTCCTTTCATATCAGTCAAACATCCTTTTCTGGTTTTGTTGTCTGACCGTGTTTGCAATGAGTCTGTCATGTTCCCTTATTTAATTTGCAATGAGTCTGTCATGTTTCCCTTATTTAATTTGCAGATGATAGAGAACATAGAAAAGGAAGCCAACTTCTGTTAGAAGGTGAATTCATCAGCTCCTGTATGCTTTCATTTAATAACACATCCAGTAATTGTTTGCTTCACCAGTTTTTATTTATGATCATTAGGTGGAAAGAGAGATATTGAAGATCGGATTATTCCGCGAAGTTTAGATGCTGACGATTCTGATGTGGATGTCAAAAGTGATAGTGAGAGGTATGTTAGTTGGCTTTCCGTTAATCGTATTAGTTGCCTGGCCTGTTCTCTTTGTACTCGTCAATTACTCGGGTTTTTTATGATTCGAACCTTGGTCCAAGACCTGGTAATCTAGTTTGTTTTGGGGTTCTATTGAAATATCCAAGACCTGGTAATCTAGTTTGTTTTGGGGTTCTATTGAAATATCTGTTTTTATGGTAGTGATGACGACGACGAAGATGATGAGGATGATACTGAAGCCCTTTTGGCTGAGCTGGAACAAATAAAGAAGGAAAGAGCAGAGGAAAAGCTTCGAAAGGTGAGCCCTTTGTCCATCCATATAGCTTCATGATGTGAAGTTTTGCTTTTGCAGTACCTTTATTTTTCTCTAAGATTTTAGAAGAATGCACCACGGTTGAGTGATTACTAACTGGGATCGTTCGAAGGGTGAATGGTCAAATCTTTAAAGATAAATGATCCGAGTTTGAATTTTGCTTCCTCGGTTACTTTAATCTGCGTTATGATGTATAGGAAAGACAAGAGCGGGAGGAAGAGCTTAAAGTCAAAGAAGCGGAGTTACTCCGAGGAAATCCGCTGCTTAATGAGCAGCCCGCCTCTTTTAGTGTCAAAAGAAGGTTAGTTGCCTGATTGAGCCATTTTCCTAACTAGTTTATTTGGTGCATCTAACGTGAAACTCCACTCTGATGATTGGACTTCCTTGTAACTTTTGGGACAGATGGGATGATGATGTTGTGTTCAAGAATCAGGCCCGTGGCGAAACAAAGACTCCGAAGCGCTTTATAAACGACACCATTAGGAATGACTTCCACCGAAAATTCTTGCATAAGTACATGAAGTAACATGGTTATCAAAATCTAAGACCAGGTAACTCTAGAGTGAGGTGAACCCTACAACTGTGTACGTATCATAACACGTTGAAAATACTGGACATTTGTTTTATCCGCATATCATAGCGACTTAAACATGCCTCGAATGTTCTAGTCTGTGTTCTCAATTGGACGACGAATGAGTATTAAAATGGTTTCATAAGAACCCGTCTTACCGCATATTTTACATGGAAATGATGCTTTTGTTCAAATATTAGATTGGCTGATTCTTTTATATAAGCAGAAGTAGGCACATAATCTGTAGGCAAGGATCATGACTAGGAGAATCCAAACTTCTTGTAAGCCACCGTTGAGGCTGACCGTGTCGAAGGACGCAGAAGACTGCAAAGTCTTGCAGCCTTGTGTGCTTTGACACTCATATAACTGGTCTTCTGAGTATTGCACTTTTAGAAGTAGTCTGAACCCATAATACATGAATGATAGGTATTTCATCCACCGCATGAACTTTGGTATATGCTGCAACAAACCCAGCCATAAAATATAGAAGTTTACATAATCTACATTTAGGAGCTTTTTTCTTCCTCCAAAATATTATTGGGTTCGGGTTTCCAACTTCAGTTCTCGACATTATCGTACTCGGGGAACAAAGTTGTGTTTATAAAAGAAGGGATTAGATACCTGTACATAGTAGCCTCCTGTTAAAAGAAATAACATGAGTATCAAGGAGGCAACCATCCCAGCCCTTCTGATACTCAAAACTGCAGCTCCAAACAGTTCTCCTGCCCCCTAATCACATAAAGGGAAAATGTTTAGTCTATCTAATATCCCCTGTTCACAAATCATTAATAAAACAAGACCCTTGTACTAGTTTCAAACACCTGGCTTGTCACAGCTACCAATAGTATTGCAAACAATGTTAGCAAGAAACATGAAACTGTTCTCTTGAAATCAACCATGAAGTATAGGATGAGCATGAACAGTGTTGGATAGAGCACATGTGCTATCATGTCGCAGAGCGTGCTGCTCACATAGTACACGCTTAGTCGATACATATCCGCTTTCTGTTCTTTCACTAGATAGAGCTTTTCAAATGGGAACACATACACCGCTCCAAAGATCGACGAAGATGTCCAAAATATGCAAATGTAGAACAATAAGCCGATCTGAAAACAAGTTAAAAGTTGTCTGATTAAGCTTTTAGATTTAGTGGTAGTTTACTGATATTGTGTTGAATGATGTAAAAAACTGAAACAACGACCTGGTCTCGCAACTGAGGTTCAGTGTCGATCTTCGATTTCCACCAAAGAAGTCCTAACAACAGTGCAACTCCAACAGCTTGAAGTAGCCTTAGCTTATCAAAGTAATCCTTACTCCTTTCTTTGAATGTTCTCTTTGCAACAATCCTAAATTGCTCCCACCAGCTTATTGTCCAATCCTTCCCAACTTGTACAGCTTGTTGTAGATGTTCTGGTGCCTTTGCAGCTTCATTCTTTGTTCTTTCTTGAACCTCCAACTGAGTTTTGTACTTGAGTTGCAGATACTAATCACACATATTAACAAAAATGGATCAAAAAACAAATCCTTTGAAAGTAATATGACGATATCTAAAGAGATACCCACCTTGATAATTGACTTGCCTGTATCGAGGGAGCCTCGAGATGCCGATAGATCTTCGGGAAGGCTTATGTCGCCGACTTGTCCCGTTGCTAGATCAAGCAAGAACTCAGCAGGGTTCATGGAAATTTGTGGTGTAAATCTCAAAGATGAGAAGTATTCCATTGATTCTTTAGCTTTCCCATAGTAAACAGGATATCCTTCTGATATCAGCAAGAGTTTGTCAAACATGTGAAACATTCTGCTTGATGGCTGGTGTATGGTAGTGATTATTGTCCGTCCGGCCTGTGGAGGATCATGTTTAATCTCAAGATATAACCATGTTTGTACTTCAAAATTTCCTAATGGTACCTTGGCAAGTCCTTTGAGAACAATAAGAAGCTTATTTGCCGAGTTTGAGTCAAGGCCAGAAGTCGGTTCGTCGAGTAATAAAAGCGAAGGATCGATAAGAACTTCATAGCCTATGCTTGTTCTCTTTCTTTCTCCTCCTGATATTCCTTTACCAAAATTACCACCAATCTTTGTGTTGCGACATCTGCAAGAAAACCATCATTTAAACGAGTCAAAATTGAAGAACAGAGCATCACTAGCTACCATAACACACACACACACACCTTTCAAGTCCTAGCTCCTTCACTATCATGTTGACTCTCTCGTACTTTTGCTGTCGGTTCATATTGTTCGGTAGCCGAAGAAATGCAGAGACGAGTAAGGTTTCTTCGACCGTCAATTGTGGGAACAGCACGTCGTCTTGAGTCACAAAACCAATCCTGTTACCAAAGAGTGGCTAAGAGGTTAGGACTTAGAACAACATTAGGCACTTGTTTGGTTTATAAACAGAGAAAGTGACCTTCTTTTAAGGGCAGTAGTGTATGAAATGTCATTATATGTAATGTTTCCTTTGACATTTTCAAGTAATCTTCCTCCAATCACTTTCAATAATGTTGTTTTTCCACTGCCTGAAGCGCCCATCAAAGCAAGTATTTCCCCAGGCCCAACCCTTCCGGTTATTCCCTTTAAGATCTTCTTGTAGCTGTCTTGGTCCATCCTGCCTTGTGAGCCAACCCTTGATATCACTGCCTTCAATGGATTGTTCTTGGTGGACCCTTGCTTGTTCTTCACCTTGTATTCCACATCTTCAAACTGCATGACACGTACGAAAGTTCGTAAACTAAAATGAAGAAAGTAGTACGAAAGTTTAAGGTTATTGTCACGAGATCCTAAAATAAAGAACGTTATTGTTTATTCGAGCGGTGAGAAACCTGTCTAGACGAAATCTTTACTTTGAGAAAAATTGGAACATCTTCAAACTACAAGTGAAGATATATGAAAGAACATGATTCGAAAGTTCATAAACCAAAATGAAGAAAATAGTATGAAAGTTTAAGGTTATCGTCACGAGATCCTAAAACAAAGAACGACATTGTTTATGAGAAACTCGTTTAGATGAAAGGACGACATTGTTTATGAGAAATCCGTTTAGATGAAACCTTTACCTTGAGAAAAATCAGAACACCTTCAAACTGCAAGTGAAGATTTATGAAACAACACGTTCGGAAGTTCATAAACCAAAATGAAGAAAGTAGTACAAGAGTTTAAGGTTATCGTCACGAGATACTAAAACAAAGAACAACATTGTTTACTCGAGCAGTGAGAAACCTGTCTAGGCAAAATCTTTACCTTGAGAAAAATTGGAACATCTTCAAAATGCAAGTGAATATATACGAAACAAACACGTTCGAAAGTTCATAAACCAAAATGAAGAAAGTAGTATGAAAACTTAGGGTTATCGTCACGAAATCCTAAAATAAAGAACGACATTGTTTATGAGAAACTCGTCTAGACGAAACCTTTACCTTGAGAAAAATTAGAACATCTTCAAGCTGCAAATGAAGATATATGAAACAACAAGTTTGAAAGTTCATAAACCAAAACAAAGAAAGTAGGACGAAAACCTAAGGTTATCGTCACGAGATCCTAAAACAAAGAACGACATTGTTTACTCGAACGGTGAGAAACCCGTCTAGACAAAATCTTTACCTTGAGAAAAATAAAAAACATCTTCAAACAGCTAGTTAAGATATATGAAACAACACGTTCGAAAGTTCATAAAACAAAACGAAGAAAGTAGCACGAAAACTTATGGTTATCGTCACAAGATCCTAAAACAAAAAATGACATTGTTTACTTGAACGGTGAGAAACCCGTCTAGACAAAATCTTTACCTTGAGAAAAATCGAAACATCTTCAAACTACAAGTGAAGATATATGAAACAACACGTTCAAAAGTTCATAAACCAAAACGAAGAAAGTAGCACGAAAACTTAAGGTCATCATCACGAGATCCTAAAACAAAGAACGACATTGTTTACTCAAACAGTGATAAACCCGTGTAGACGAAATCTTTACCTTGAGAAAAATCGGAAGCGGAGAACTCCGATTGGTATCACAAGTCTCAATTTGAATGTTAACCTCAGAGTGGATGTTTTTGGTTGGAAGTTGCATGGGTGAGGGAATGTCTTGAATTTCATCCTCTCTCCTAATTTCCATGTTGTTTAGAGAGAGAAAGGGAGGGAGAGGATTAAGAAGAGAAAGTGTTTTGGAATGTGAAATAAGTATGGAATTAATGGGAGAGGCTTTTCAACTGTATCAGACCCAAAACTCGCCTACATATCAATGGCAGGATGCTGCTTGGTGACCCACAGCCTTCCCATGCTTATTACTGTTTTGCATTTAACAAATGTTAGTGTTTTGCTTCAATTTCACACACATAAAGTGCCATCATTATGGGGATTTTCCTAAGTATGCATGCCAACCCTATGACTCAAAACTCGATCTAAACTTGGAACTATTCGATAACTATTTCGTTTTTTGTTTATGATTTTAAAGAAATAAGCTTATAAACACGGTTTTTACTAATAAATAATTTCAAATTTTGACCAAGTTTTGTTTTAGAAATTTAGCCATGAACTCGAATATTTTCGTGAAAAAGATGAAAAATCGTAATTAACCAAGAATATTCATTTTATTTATTTTTTATTTCATGTTTTATATTGAACATTTTGTGTAAAAAATAGAGTATTTCATGTTTATTGAGATGAGATCAAGAATTAAAAAAAAGAAAAACGTTCTTAAATTTATGCTTTGTTTGCAATTGAAGACTAAGATAGACATTCTTTTGTCTCTTAGATAGATAAAGAAATGGAGATTGAGATAGAAACAAGAATTTTTATTTATATTTGGCAAAAATGAACGCTTTGTATAGTTTAGATAAAAATTAAAACGAGCATTCAACGAGAGACATAAAAGAGAATACTCGAGAGGAAATAGGGTAGAAAATGACCTGTTAATGTTGCACCTCAGATAGGAAAATGTTCCATCTAGTTTGTTCTCGATAAATATAAAGAATCGAGAGAGTGCATATTCAAATGAAAATAATAGATGGACTTAATTTTGATTTATGACATGCATTGCCTCGGGGATAAATTACTTGTTTAAGGGCACGTATTGACGAACCATTATAATTAGTGAACAAGTATAAGTTTCATTGCTCGTTAACAACTTACCGAGTATTTTTATTCTCACTAGATATCATTTTTTTTCCAGATGATTACTAATCAACTGGTCGAGGTGGAAAACATTTGGGAGTTGTGCGGCCACAAAGTAGGGTCGTCCCAAGGTGTCATTCTTTTTCGTGTTTTGGTTTGTACTTTTTTTTGTATCCAGTTCCCTAGTTCTCGATTTTCTAGTAACACTCAAATGGTACTTTCAAGTAGTACATGTATTTGTTTTTATCTTCTTAAATTTTTTGTTGTTATAAAATATGTGGAAAAATTTATCATACTTTTCGTTGTCTATCTATCAGTCCACCACGCTATCCCTGATTCGAAGTTTAAGAAAACAAGTAATGAAAAATTGGTATTAGAACAATTGGGTTCGAGGTCCTACCGACTGGTGTTAGATAGAGAGTCCTTCATCCTTTGTGGCTTAGCTCAATAAAACGCTCCACCATGATCAAATCATGATTAGTTAAGTAAAGCATATTTTTGGTTGCATATTAAGTTTTCAGGATAGAATAACATTTTTAACATTTAAGAAAGAGTAGTATCTCAAATTTATTATCTTATGATAGATCATGACCGTAGGCTAATAGAGGTCAAATAGAGTAAAGATTAATAGGGATAAGAGAAATGTCTTAGGCAACTCAATATAGAACGCTACAGAGGTTGGGATAATCTGACCTCAAGACATATAGAGAGCCAATCTCAAAACATATAGAGAGGCCCCTCAGGGACCAACGCCTACCCAAAAGGTGCCACCAAATCATCAGGGTCCTTTACGCTAAGGTTTTATAGTTTTTCATGAATATCACATTCGAAAGCCAGACTAGCCAAATTATTCAGGCAATGATGGCAAGCAATATAGATTCCAAGAAAATCTTGTGGGATGACCGTTGACTCCCGATATCTTTAGAAGTATAATTTGCCCTCCTTTGATAGTGGTAAGACGAATCTAGTTACCTTTGAGGCTTGGTTGAAGGTGATCGAGATTGCCTTCTAGTACATGAAATGTTCATATGCATATGAGGAGCATTCTGCCACGTACATGCTGAAGGGCGAGACATATTTCTAGTGGATGTGCATCTAGCCTACGTTCAATGCAAGGATTAGTGGATAAGACACATATTTCAATTCTAAAGAGCGATTGTTCAACTCCGTCAATAATGATTGAACTCAAAAACAACCTTAGAGAGAAAGGTGAAAAACGCTAAAAATATATAAAAATTATTCTAGGAAAGCAAGTTAAATACATATTTTTAATTACTTTATATATGTAGTACATTTTAAAATTCTCTGTGCAATAAACGTATCTTGAGTACTTTTTGTTCTAATTTCTTTTATATAAAGTAGCTGGTTTGCCCGAGAGGTTAAGGGGGAAGACTTAAGATCTTCTGCACATAAGTGCGCATGGGTTCAAACCCCATAGCCAGCATGTCATTTCATTTTATCTTCATATATTATAACTTACGGAGTATTTTTATTCACATGATTGCTGATCAGCTGGTCGTGGAGAGCATTAGGGTAGGGTCTTTTTTGATGTTTTGGTTTGTAAGAGTTTTGTGTCATGTTCCATTGTTCTCGATTTTGTATTAAAACTCGAATGGTGTTATGTTATCCGTGATTCTAACCTTTAGAAAACAAGTAATGAAAAATTGGTATTAGAGTAGTTGAGTTAAAAGTCCTATAGACTGGTCTTAGATATCGAGTCGTTTATCCTTTATGCCTTAGCTCAATGACACACTCTATCGTATATATATATTTTTTATATATGATATGTATATGTTACAATAGGTGGGTATGATAACTCTCATGGTATAATGAGTTAGATGCTATGTTTGAGGTAGGATACGAGAATGATGTAATAAACATAATGTAACGATATAGCTAAAACATGTTCATAAAATGATACAGTTAGGTTATGTATAGGAAACGATATGATTATGGTAGGAAGAAAAATAATATGGTTAAGATATGTTCATGCAATGATATGACTAGAATACGTTCATGAAACGATATTAGTAGGATACGTTCATGAAACGTTAAGGCTTGGATACGTTTGGAAAACGTTATGACTAAGATATATTCATGAAATGATACGACTATGATATTTATAGGAACGATAAGACTATGAGAAGTTTAGGAATCGATATGTCCAGGATGTGCATATGGAACGATATGACTACGAAGCATTTACGAAAAATGTATGACTATGTTTGTTGGGTTTTATGTCCTAAAACTCATAGTTTGTAAACAAAAACATATCCGGTTTTCAATAAAGTTATTATTGATGTTTATTCAGTAAATATTGTTATTAAATAAAGTGAATGTTACGATCATTAATCTAAATCCAATAAACTAAAGAACACTCTGGCTATAGTATGATTACTTGAACTATATGTAGGGACATAAGAGTGGATCAAGTTTAAGTATATAGTCAAAATGATCTATAGTATAGGGATAAGGTTGGGTACCTTATTCTGGGGACACTATGGATGCGGCCCACTTTTGTATATGATATAAACAATGTGATCACTAAATTGTACATGTGGAGACATGTGAGTGGGGGCGTCCTATGCAATGAGTATTGCATAAGATCGGACCATGAAGAAAACCACTCTCACTTTATAATGTCGTTTACTGTTGAGACTGATTTTTTCATTCGATGACCTAGGTAACTCGATCTTAATTCTGAGCTAACTATGAACTTCTGTTTATTCGGAATTATCCTTAGATTTGCATGGGTGAGAGTGGCCCGAGTTCGCCGACTCAATAAGCCTCCCATTTCAGGGGTAAGACTGGGTGAATAGCTGGGGACATAGGGTGTAAGATGGAATTCACTCCTACCCGCTTTTAGGGATAGTAGAGAGGTTGTTCCCTTAAGTACTGACTCCAGGTCTTGAACAAGGGGTCCCACCCTCTCATTGGCCTGAGAGGGATTCGGTTTGGTGGTTGGACCACAAACCAATTGTTCATTAGAGGATCAGTGGGACTTAAGGAACAAGAAGTAACTTTAGGGGTAAAACGGTAAATTGACTCAGCTCTAGTTACGAACAACCTGTGAAGGATCGACTTACTAATCATGGTTATATCAAATGGACAAAAATATATCTATAGTGAGGGGAGTGCAACTACTAGGCTATAGTGGAGTGTCCTAGTAGTTAACGAATGTTGGTTAACAAGGTTAATGAGTATAGCCGGTTAATCTCGGATCGTTGGAGGCCATGATCTGTAGGTCCATTAGGTCCCTCTACTAGCTCATATCGGACTAAACCTTAGAACGTTATGAGGAGTGAGTTCGAATTCATATTAAAGAATATACGCTAAATATATACGATATATTTAACCGCATTTTGTTTTAATTATGAATTAAACAAAAAGAGAGAATTGGAGATATTTAAATAAGATTTAAATATTTTAATTATGAATAGGGAGTCATAATCAATATGTGCCGGAATTGATTGGGATTGACATTTGATTTAATGTTAAATATTAATTAAATTGTTTAATTAATCATTTAATATTATTTTGATTTGAAATTAATTATTTAAATTAATTGTTGAATTAAAATGAAGAAAGTCAAAATGTTGACTTCCTTGATGGAAAAATCGAGGTTTGAATTAGTGGAATCTTGAGGAGTCAAAATTTGGTTTAACCAAACTTGCATGCTTGCCAAATAAACCCCACAAATTTGAGTGGAATTTTGAGTGTCAAAATTTGGTTAACTTAAACTTGCATGCTTGCCACATAATCCCAAACATTTGAGTGGAATTTTGAGTGTCAAAGTTTGGCGATCTCAAATTTGCATGAACATGCAAATATGACTCTATAAATAGAGTGATCGAGGTACATGGAAGCTCTCCTTGGAAAAACTTTGAAAAAATCTCTCAAAACTCTCTCTTTACATATACTAAATTCCTATCAAGTTTCGTCACTCACCGGATTCCACAATCCTGTTTTAAGGCCGGAGAATAGTAGGGAAGACACTAGTGGTGGTTCGAAACCGGTTCGTGAGGAAAAAGGAATTTGAACTACAAAAGGTTAGTATTCAAACTCATTGAGTTTTAATGCTTTTGAACATGCTAGCTAATTTACTATAATTAATGTACTTAGAGTGCCTAAGATCCAAATTGCTTCCGCATGTGTTATAGTAACACCATCAATGTTAGGATATGAGAACAAAGTATATACTTTTATATATGTATTTATATATTATAAAATGATATGAAAATGATATGATATATGTTATGGTCGATATGTTTGACGAATTGATATGCTTGTGATATGATATGTTGAAGGTATGCTCAGGATATGACTGTTATGATATATGATATGATATGATATGTGCATGATGTGAATTGTTATGTTTGGAAACATGAAAACGTTATGATATGGCATATGTGTAACATGAATGATATGATATGATTGACATGCAAAACGACGAACTAGCATGAAATACAACCTCGACACACATGTGAAAGATATGATAAACGATATGAAAGACGATGTGACAAAATGATATGATATGAAGGAAGGCGCTAGCGAGTTGTATTAAGTGATAATGAAAAAATTCAATAAAAAAAATTAATATTTTATTTTAAAAAAAAATATATTTGAACTTTTAATGAAGCTGGAAGAATACTCTTTTAACTTTTAAAAGTTTTAATTTTGTTTAAAAGATTTTAAAAATACTATCGTTTAGTATCATTTTTAAAAGTAATATTAATAAATTTGGAGATAAATGATGAGGAGCCGAGAGATGATTTTCGTTCATATATTTAATAACTTTTTTTAAAATTTTTATTTATAAAGGAAAGAGTTTTAATATTATTTTTAAAATTTCATAGATATTCTTAAAATATTTTTAAAAAATTAAAGATATTAAGAAAGTATATTTTTGAAATAAATATTTTAAGAGTTTTTTAAAAATTTAAAGTTATTATTAAAATTTTTAAAATGAAATATTTTTTTATTATTAAATTAATATATATTTTTAATTATTTAATTATTTTTTATTATTCACTTCGCCTCCAAAATTATTTCCTTCTTGTGTAACGAATCCATTTTCCCCGTCAGAAGTCTGAAGCGAAAAGGAAAACTGTAAAACTACGAACAGCGGCAATGGAGGAATCTCAGGAAATCCTACTGAATTCCCTCCAAAAATCGGGTGTTTCAGTCCCTCCAGATGTTTCCTCGATTCGGAACTTAACTCCTCCGCTCTTGTTCTCGATCTGTGCTCAAGTCTTGAATCGAATACATGGCCAAACTAAAATCCCCTACGCCACTTCTCTGCCGGACTCTGTCGCCGATCAATTCAAGATATGTACTGAAATCGCTTCCGCTATTAAGGATCTGGGTTACATAGGAGATATGAGCTTCCACAAGGTATGCCCCTTTTTCTGTCTGCTTGAATTTCGGAAAATTTTGGGCGATTGCGAGAAATCTGTTTGCTTATGGACGAACATACCGATTCTGTTGTTGTTTATGTTTGGTTCATTTATGAATTCACTCGAATTTTGTTCATTTAGTCAGCTCTGATTTTTGTAGACATGCCATGTTAGCATTCTATTTCTATTAATGGTGATCGAAGTATACCCTAAAGTTTATGAGTACTGGAAACTTTTCAGTGTCTAGGAACTAAATAGGATGTGTTCTATTTCTTTTGACCACTTAACTTCTTGGACATTAGCAAAAGCTAAGGCATTTGTTTTGGATATCCATCTGCTGTTGTACTTAGAAACAGACTACATGTGTTGCTTACAACAGTTCTTGTATCCATCTGAAGAGGACTTGTATAAGTTGATAAGATTCTTGGTGGAGAGACTTCCTGAAGTTTCTGATGTAAAATCCAAGGTTTTGGAAGATGGTGATGGTAGAAAAGAAACGAATGCTGACACTCTCAAATGCCACTATGTGTCGGGCCAATCAGACGATATCGACATTGATGATTCCGTTATTACCCATCAGAAGGTTGAGAGCAAACTTTCAGATCTTAATATTATTGCTGAAGAGACAAAATCTTCAGATTCCATTGTCGGTCGATTCTCTGATTCCGGTGAAGCAGCTATGGTTGATAACCTTGTTAATGCTCCCAAAGATCAGTCTGAGGTTTCAGGAAATGAATCAGTTGCAGTGCAGGGGAATAATGGACAATTATCAATTTCCAGACATGAAGTTAGTTCTTACATTCAAAAGACTAATGAAGTAAGTTCTTCTTACGTTTCCTAACTTCAAACAATTATTAAAATCTGTTGTGTAAATCTAGATTTAGACATCAACTGGATATATATGAGAGAAAATGAAATGGTCAGCCCCTTGGGAAAAGGTTATTTGATTAGATGATATAAAGAATATCGTATATCTTCTATTCTTGTTTTACATGAGAATTGAGGCTGAGCAATTTCAGGATCAAGAGATCAGACCATTGGAAGAGGTCAGTACAAAGGCTTCTGAATTAGAGCATCTTCATGTCGAGTTAGAAAGGTTGAAGGCAGCGACCGGAATTGTATTTGATGACAATCGTTCGATTGAAGTCCATCTTCAGGAACTGGAGGAGCAAATCAGTTCTAGAAAGCTGAATCTTCTTGCAGCCAAGTCGGGGTGGTGGGTCATCGTTTTAGTTTGATATCTGGATTAGTTTTTATACTGCTTCTGCATTTTGAATTTAAAAACACAAATTCAAAGAGAAGTTAAGTTAAGTCCTAATACAAAGATGTAGATTTCATTTACTTGTTTCTTTATCATTGAACTCTACAGGGCTGCAGAGAAGGAGCTTTTAGAAAATAAAAGGCGAAATCTTCAAGAATCACTATGTGCAAGTAATCCGAAGGCTCAAGAAAAGCTGCAAAAATTGAGAGAGTTTGAATTGGAAAAGCAGCTCATCGAGTCGGAAATCAGGAGGCGGTATGCTACTTCTTTGAATATTAAATAGGAAGTGAAAACGAATCCTTACTGAAATATCTGAAGTATTCTCAGTATATCTAGTTATATTTTTTGAAATGAAACTACTGTCACAGGAAACTGATGTTTTAGATGCGAAGTAATTTGGAGATACCCTCCATAGTCTTAGGTTTAGAATGAATTTTGGATTACTTTTGTAGGGTGAAAAGTGCTTTCAGCTAATCAAAATCACTTTCCAAATTTTTGTTGAATACAACTCTTTGTGGAAGTGCTTTCAGCTAATCAAAATCACTTTCCAAATTTTTGTTGAATACAACTCTTTGTGGGAAACACTCGCACTCTTTATTAACACCAATCGAGAAGAGATTATAAGACACTTTATAGAAACTACTTGCATCACTCTGTGCTTTGGATTTCTTTTGATGAAAACTTTGGTCGAGTGGAGGGGTATTTATAGCAAAGGCTAGACAATTTATTCCTAAAATATCTAACCCTTTATTCCAAAAATACCTAAATCATTTTCCTAAAATACATAGACAATGGACTCATACAATTATTGGGCTTGACCCTATTGGGCTAGTGATGATATTTTAACACTCCCCGTTACACTAGTCCTCATTCACTGCACCATGTTGAGCTGACAGTGAAAGCTCTCATGTTAGCTAGTTTTCAGCCCTTTGGTTGGTATTTTATTACCCAAACATAAGTTCTCTTAAAAAATTGTAATAGCACTTGAAAGCACTAGTATCTCAAGAGGAAGTACTTAATTGGTTTCTGTTCCAAAACTGCATACAGAAGTTCTCCAATTAATTTTTTTTAATAAAAATCATCCAGAACTTACTATCAATTATCAATATCTTAGTTACATCTTAATCATTTGTGGTTTCTTGAGAAAGCTAGGTTTTGAAATCATTATCAACCTTCCTTTATATAAAGTGATATCATAATTAGATCTTTTCCTTTCGGGGTGGGTGGGTTTGTCATATTAAATTTGATGTTACTGATATCAAAGAGTAATCTGTACTTTTGTGGAGAGTTTATGGGGATCTATTGCGTGTTATGTTAGCATTTATATTCAAAAGTCACTCCCCTGTTTCTCTTGTAATCTTGATACCTTTCATCATTTTACTTTTTGGGTGGGTGGGGCAACTCGAAGAACATTTCCTAAACATGATATGCATCTCAAAAACTTATAAGCAGCGGGGCTTCTTGTTAGCCAGTTATTATCTCTTGTTGATTTTCTTCAAGTATTGTTACACATTCTTCAGGGAGGAAGAAAATTATAATCTCTCAACAGAGCTTAAGAAGCAGCCAAAACAGGCATCGAGACGATCCTACATCGATAGGGTGAAGGAGATCACAAAAAACAGTCGGAAACAAGATGCTGACATCGACCGAATCCTTAAAGAAACTAGAGAGCTTCAGCTAGAAAGTAACAATATTCAAGAACGCCTCCATAGAACCTATGCAATTGTGGATGAGCTAGTTCTCAGGTATGCACCATAGAACAAGTGAGAACTGAAACAGAACTATTACGTAATTAGTTGGTTGACAATGATGTAGTAATGACGACCCGTTTCTCGTCCCTCATTTATGTTTCATACTCGACTGAGAAAAAATCGACCTTTTATCTTACTGAGAAAACTAGCTGAACTGATTCATATCCTGTGTAGGGAAGCAAAAAAAGAAGGCATAGGCAAGAAAGCACACAAACTCCTGACTAGTATCCATGAGAACTTCGGAGAGATCTCGAACAAAATCCTCTCTACGGATAGATTAAGAAGAGAAACTGCAGAATACGAGAAGAAGATAGCGGCCTCGGCATCTCGAAGTTTAGATTTTAACAAACTACAAGCTGATCTGGATGCTATCAGGAGGGAAAATAGTTGCCTAGAGCAAAATCTCTGGCATAAAAAACCCATTGACCAAATGTAGAATGTTTTCTGGAGTTCTTTTGTTTAGTGTAAATCAATCATGCTTATTGCAACAATTACATTCTGTTGCAAAGGAGAAACAATACAGTACAAATGACATCATCTGCTATTACTTAAATGGGTTTTTTTCATTAATTAGTTGGATTGTGATGCCTTGTGAAACAAGCTTCTAGCTTTTGGCCATTAATTGTGGATTCAGTTGTGTATTGAAATAGAAGATTCATTATCATTTTTAAGGTTGGGTGTTCCTTGCTTTTCAAGTTACATACCCAATTGGAACTTTGGTGGTTAAGCAGTCCTATGTCTCATCCCTTAACACTTTGATACATCTCTTCCACGAGAAGAATTCTTCAATTTCCATAATGATCAAGGAATCAGTTCTTAGAGAGAGAAAAAAAAAACATGTAACCGCCTAAGGCCATCGCTAGCAGATATTGTCCTCTTTGGGTTTTCTCTTTCGGGCTTTTCAAAGCTACACATGGGGCGATGTGCCAGTAAAGAGGCGATGTGCCAGTAAGAAGGCTGAGCCCTAAAAGAGGTGGACACGAGCTAGTGTGCTAGTAAGAACGATGGCCCTGAAAGGGGGTGGACTTAAAGACGGTCCATTCATATTAGGCAATGGGTTGCCATAATAACAATAGTTTTAGACATTAATGACAAGTAAGTAGTTAGTGTGTTTAGGACATTGACCTTTTCTCCCTTACATAGAATTCATGAAACCTTAACTTCTCCGTAAACAGCCAGTGTCGGTTTCAGATTTTATACCCACACGTGGACGTCTCAAAACCTGCCAAGTGGCATCTACCATAGGACCCCACCACCATAAATCCACATAATCAAAATCATCTTTAAAAACACATAACCAAATCAATGCATTTCTTTCTTGTTTGTTTTCATTGTTGGGTAAATTTCCCCAATCATCTTTGAACATTGTTTCCTTTAAGCCTCTCTTTCTTCCCCAATGATTTTCTCTCACCATTTCTCCCCATCTTCCATTACCAGAGATTATCATCGCCATTGTTGCTGCTCCATTTCTTCCTTCCCTTTGTGATTTCAATAGATATCTATTTGGAGAGAAATGGGGCTTCTTGATTCTTTGTTGGATAGAGATTCAAGAAAGTTCATCAAACGAAAAGATAGCGATGCAGGAGAAGCTGGTACGTTTTTTCAATCCTGTTTGGTTCATTTTCTTTTTCATTTAAAGGATTCGTTTGATTCTCTGCTTATTTCTGTGATTTCTGGCATCAGGGGTTGTGTTTTTTTTTCCCTTTTCCTTTTCTGTTCTTGATCAATCGTTAAATTTTGGATCCCAGAGACAATTTGAAGATGTATATAAACCCAAATGATAGCTAGAGTGTCATAATCCACGTCGGTTGGGGAGGTGGGAGGACGAAACATTCGTGGAAACCTCTCCCTATCAGACGTGTTTTAAAAACTTTGAGGGAAAACCCGAAAGAGAAAGTCCAAAGAGGACAATATCTGCTAGCAGTGGGCTTGAGCCGTTACAAATGGTATCAGAGCTGGGCGATGTTCTAGCGAGGAGGTTGAGCCCCGAAGGCGGTGTGCCAGCAAGGACACTGGCCCCAAAGGAGATGGATTTGGGGGTCCCACATCGATGGGAAAAGAGAACGAGTGCCAACGAGGACGCTGGGCGCCGAAAGGGGGTGGATTGTGAGATCCCACATCGGGAGGACGAAACATTCTTTATAAGGGTGTGGAAACCTTTCCCTAGCAAACGCGTTTTAAAAACCTTAAGGGGAAGCCCGAAAGGGAAAGTCCAAAGAGGACAATATCTGCTAGGGGTGGGTTTGGCGGTTACCTAGAGTTTGTACATTCATTAGTTTGGATTTGAGGAATTCATGATTCTTATTGATTTTGTTTTTGCATCTTATTGTTGATATCTGTTGAATTGTTCTAAGGTCTGCAGATTCTTATATTGAATGTAGTAAAAATATAAGATTGTTTGTTGCCTGTTTCCTATTGATCATTGGTCTTGTTATCCATGTTTTATGTACAGAACCTCTCATATTCTATAAATCCGCAGGCCGAGCGCTCGAAGAAATTAGAGGTTCGCTCTATAACGAACTACGAACTTCAGATGGGGCGAAACGCCAACAGCAACGATACTGCGGTCCGGTCGTGGCGATGACATTCAATTTCATGGTTGCTGTTGGAATCATAATGGCAAACAAATTAGTAAGAAATGTTACATTTGATGAGCTGAAAGTGTTCATATGTTCTTTAAGCTCATTTTCAGCTGTGTTTTGCTGTTTTGTAGGTTATGGGAAGAGTTGGATTTAACTTCCCAATATTTCTTACATTAATCCATTATAGCGTTGCTTGGTTTCTACTAGCAATTTTCAAGGCACTTTCTTTGCTTCCTGTTTCTCCTCCTAGCAAAACCACTCCCTTTTCTTCCATTTTCTCCTTAGGTGTTGTCATGGCTTTTGCTTCAGGTCTTGCCAATACCAGTCTCAAGCACAACAGGTTTCCCCCGCTCGGTTTCCTTTTCTTTTCCTTTACGACGTGTTGGTCGGGCAGGGGACGGGGACGAGGGTGTTATCGTGTTATCTTACATTGAATTCTTTGTGCAGCGTTGGATTCTATCAGATGGCTAAGATTGCAGTAACTCCCACCATTGTTTTCTCAGAGTTCATACTTTTCAAGAAGACCATTTCATTCAAAAAGGTTCCAAAACAATGACACTTCTACTTCCTTTGTTGTTAGTTATGATAATGTGTTTTCAGACACAGACATGTTTTGTGTAGGTTTTGGCTTTGTCTGTTGTCTCTGTTGGTGTAGCGATCGCGACGGTAACGGATTTAGAGTTCAACCTGTTCGGGGCTTTGGTTGCGATTTCTTGGATAATCCCGAGTGCTATAAACAAGATTTTGTGGTCGAATCTGCAGCAGCAAGCGAGTTGGACGGCGTTAGCGTAAGCTCTTGTTACTTTGCATGAATTTGATTCAACCATTGAGGAACCAATGCAGTAAACTTGTGGTGTGTTAGGTTGATGTGGAAAACTACTCCAATTACAATATTTTTCTTACTTGCTCTCATGCCTTGGCTGGATCCACCAGGAGTTCTGTCTTTTAGATGGGATCTCAGTAGTTCAACTGCTATTTTGATATCAGCTCTGCTTGGTTTTCTCTTGCAATGGTCTGGAGCTTTGGCACTAGGGTGAGACTAAACCCCTCGTAACATTACTTTTTCCCTTGTCTTTTTTCGTGTTCTTATTTTCGTAGTGCTTGAACTCGATCGTTGTGTCTGTTTAGCTCTTAAACTTATAAAAGTTGAAAAACCTGTTGGTTCTGGTGGGATGTCACGTCAACTAGTTAGAAGGGCATCAGATCAGTCTGAGTGTGAGATCTCACATCAGTTGGAGAGGGGAACGAAGCATTACTTATTAGGATGTGGAAACCTCTGTCTAGAGCGCTTGAACTCAATCGTTACGTCTATTTAGCTCTTAAACTCGTAAAAGTTGAAAAACCTGTTGATTCTGGTGGGATGTCACATCAACTAGAAGGACATGGATTAGTCTTTAATCACAAGGAATGTGGTTGAGTGTGAGATCCCACATCAGTTGGAGAGGGGAATGAAGCATTCCTTATAAGGATGTGGAAACCTCTCCCTAGAGCGCTTGAACTCGATCGTTAGGTCTGTTTAGCTCTTTAACTTGTAAAAGTTGAAAAACCTGTTGATTCTGGTGGGATGTCACATCAACTTGCTAGAAGGGCATCAGATGAGTCTGAGTGTGAGATCCCACATCAGTTGGAGAGGAGAATGAAGCATTCCTTATAAGGATGTGGAAACCTCTCCCTAGAGCCCTTGAATTCGATCGTTATGTCTGTTTAGCTCTTAAACGCGTAAAAGTTGAAAAACCTATGATTCTGGTGGGATGTCACATCAACTAGAAGAGCATGGATCGGTCTTTAGTCACAAGGAATGTGGTTGAGTGTGAGATCCTGCATCGGTTAGAGAAAGGAACGAAACATTCCTTATAAGGGTGTGGAAACCTCTCCCTAGTGGACGTGTTTTAAAACCTTGAGGGACAGTCTGGAAGGGAAAGTCTAAAGAGAACAATATCTGCTAGCGGTGGGCTTGAGCTGTTACATTGAGTTTTGTGTTAATCTTTCAAAGTTATCTAACATTCTTCTTCAGCCTCTTCTTACTTCAATAGCAGTGTTGTTGTTCAAATTTATGCAGTGCAACCTCTGCAACATCTCATGTTGTTCTGGGACAGTTCAAGACTTGTGTGCTTCTGCTGGGAAGTTATTTTGTTTTCAGGTCGGATCCCGGGTTCGTGAGCATTTGTGGGGCGATCACAGCTCTTGGCGGAATGTCTGCTTACACATCCCTTAATCTGCAGAAACAACACGACAACAAGCAACTTCCGAAGCATAACTTGCCGATGCCGATGCCGATGCCGATACCGATGCCCGAAAACAGCAGCGTTGTAGAAGATGCTGCAAAGTTGGATGTACAAAGTTCTGATGTTGCTGTGTAGAGATTGAATGAATCACTTGAACTAGCTTGAGTTCTACAAGTTTTTGAAGTTATTTTTGGGTAAGTTTGATGGTAGATTCATCTCTAGTTCTCAAATCAATCAACCAAGAGCCATGCAAATATCTTTCTTGTAATGCTCATACAATTTTACAGAGAGATGCATATTATTTTTACCAGCCAAGGATGCTTTTGAGGGAAAAAAATTCACCAAAAATAGTTTTAAAAAATTATTACTATGGTAGAAGGTTAATGTGAAAAATTAAATATAACATAAATAGGGTTATAATCTTACCCAACCTTACTACTTTTAAGATTATTAAGAAAATTAAATATATTTAATCTTCTTAATAATCTTCTTAACCCTATTTAGATTGGTTGGGTAGACCCAATAAAAAAAAGTGTTGAACCCGTGAATTGACCTAAATTTTAAATTTTCAAAAAATTCAATTGAACTAAAAATGAATATATATATATATATATATGTTCCAACCTTACCTTTATATTTTAGATTGGATAGTCTAGGTTGGTGAGTTCTCGAGTTATTGGAAGAACCTAATTCCAATGTTTTCACCACTCTTAAAACTAAATAAATGAGCAGACATTTGTTATAATTTTATCAAAGTAAAAAAAAAAAAAAGAATTATGTCAACTTTATTTTGTCGTTTTTTTTAATTTTCTTACGACTTTTATTAATTAGTATGCTATATATTGATGAGTTTAGGTATGTAACGAGAGAATTAGAAAGTATAGGTTCAGGGGTATATATATGGTTTCAATTTTACTATAAATAGTCGTTTACTATATATTTTCCATATATAGTTTTACTCTCCATACCGATTGAATAAACTATAAATAGAACTATAAATAGGCAGCATACTCTATATCCCAACAATTCTCCCACTGGGAGACTGATCCGTCAATCAAGAATTTCATTCTCAAACGACTATCAAAATCTTCACTGCACCATACCAATTGAGGCTTTGCACAACCTCAATGTCCCAACATCAACACATTTTGTCAACATGTTTGCTGGATTCTTTGCAACCTCTATCTTCTCCAAACACATCACCATCTACCACTAACTTGTGAGTCAAATGATATTGCCTTCAGTGTTTTGTCTTTGAATGATAGACCGGGTTCCTCACCAACTATATGA